>JARVGV010001459.1:7020841-7031050 GCA_031762435.1 Hypsolebias longignatus | reverse complement strand
CCCCCCCCCCGGGACATTTAGTTGATTGGTACCAGGTAGTGACAAACAAGACTTTTCTTTGATTTCTGTTTTGTTCCTGTTTGTGTCCTGATGTAACTTGAAGCACTTCTGCTGTTGTTTCTCAGTTTAAGATCCCTTGAAGATTGTTTGGGAGAGCTGAGGAGAAAAAGTCAAATACTGTACACACAGCAGATAAATGTTAGAGTGTTGTTTGACCGTCCACCTGTGATGAAACTTTGAACAGACATGTCAGATGATGAAACGATGCAGAAAAACTGGTTCATGCTTTTGTCACGTCTAGACTGGACTATTGCCATGGTTTATCATCTGGGTGTCCAAAAACTTCTTTAAAAAGTATGATGTTGATCCAAAATGCTGCTGCCAGAGTCTTAACTGGAGTTAGTGGGAGAGATCATGTCTATCCAGTTGTAGCTTCTCTCCATTGGATCCCTGTCAAATCCAGAATTTAATTTATAATTGTACTTCTAACATACAAAGCTCTCAACAACCTAGCTCCATCTTATATTAAATATCTTCCATATTCTCCTAACAGAGCACTTCACTCTCAGACTGCAGGTTTACTTGTGGTTCCTACAGTTTTCAGAAGCAGAATGGAAGATCTTTCAGTTATCAGGCTCCTCTCTTGTGGAACCAACTTCCAGTTTCTGTTCATGGGGCTGACACATTGTCCAGTTTTAAAACTGGGCTTAAGACTTAAGACAAAACATTTTTGATCTACAAGCAGAGGTCAAAAATGTGTTAGGAATTTTTTTTTGTCTCCAAACCCTATGTGTCATTTTTCATCACTTTTATTGTCTGTCAACAGATCTCACTTGTACAGTAAATGAGTCTTCGAGGCTCAATGTGACTTATCTGTTTAAATACAGGTTGAATTTAAAAAAAAAAAAACTGGGCTTAAGACTTTTCCCTTTTTGATAAATCCTATAGTTAGGGTTGGCTTGTTATGCTGCTATATGCTACTAGGACAAATTGACCTGATTTCATTAAATGATTTATTAAAATTGAATAGTTTTCATTTGATACCATTTCTATCTTAACATGTGATTCTTGACCTGCCATTGTGTATCTGTTCCTCTCAAACCCAGTCGGTCGAAGCAGATGCCCGCTTGTCCCTGGTTCTGCTAAAGGTTTCTTCCTCATGAGGGAATTTTTCCTTTCCACAGTCACCTTCATGCTTGCTCAAGATGAGAGTTCTGTGATGAAGTTAAATTCAAAGCAGTCTGCTCCTCAGATAAATATTAACTTTTTTTTAAATATATGTTTCTGTTCAGTGCCCTGAGATGACTTCTGTTGTGACTTGGTGTTATATAAATCAACTGAATTGAATTGAATAGATGAAGAGAGGAGAAGGAAAGAACCAACGTCAAACAAAACTAGACAGTTTTGTCTGCTCCATAACTTCTCAAGGACTTATTGATAACAGCGTTCACTTCTGTAATAATACTGCGTTAACGCCAGCACCATTAAAACTGTGGGACTGGAGAACAGACAGTCTGGTTTTCATATTGTCTCATTTGTGCAGCGAGAGGATGTCGTAGTTGTTCTGATAATCAGAGATGACCTTTGGTGCAGTGACTCAGCTCGATATAACTTTTCAGTCCATTAACATTCAGGACTGAACAAAGCCACAGCAGCTGTTCATTCAACAACTGTGTTCAGACATATTACCAGAAGATAACCTTTGATTTAGATGAAGCTGTCTGCTGAGTGTGCAGACAAACACTGAGCCATCCACTGATCCTTCATTGGCAGTAAAATACACCACATGCCTCTTTGACACTTACAACACCACTACAGGGTCAAAAACTAGAACCTGGATGGTCCTTGATTGGTCTTGGCAAGGTGGTTTGTTGTGGAGGGTTTGAAGCAGGACTGGTCACACTGGCCTGAAACCTCTGCTCCAAATATGCTGTGACAAGGTCATAGCTGCATTTTATAAAAGTCTGATTTGTTTGTTTTCAGTTTGTGCTCATCGGTTGTGTGTTTCCTTCTTGTTTTCTTGGCCTCAGCTTTTTAAAATATATTTACATTTGTACGATTTGTAAAATTTCAAGGTGTTTCTGCAGATTTGTGTCGAGTCAGTTTGATGTTTATTGGCATTTGACAATCAGACATCTGACACTAATCCCCATCAGGACCCTCTTAACCTGCTGGCAGGCCCTGAGACTCATGTAGACCCTCCTTCAACCTTACATCACCAATACCTGTCTGGGCAAACATCATAATACCTACGTATTACCACAAAAACAAACAAATCTATCAGTATGGTAAACAAACAAACAAAACAATTTTAAGTTATTTTGGACTGTGCAAAGGACTACCTGTGATATAATTTTTAAAATATCACCCTGTGGAAAAAACAAAGTTATTTAAAGGTGAAATGTCTATTTCAGTGTCAAACTTTAGGAGTTTTTTTTTTTTTTTTACGTGCAACTTTCTTGTTGCTAAAATTACTTGAACATTAAAAACCACATGAATTGATTTAACATAGACAACCTACATCAACCGAATCAATGTCCATCCATCCAGTATCTTTACCTGCTTCTTCCTTATCGGCTCATGGGGGGTCACTGGTGCCCATATCCAGCAGTCACTGTGCGAGAGGTGTGGGACGCATGGACATGTCTCCAGTCTGTCACATGGACACACTGAAACAAACGAGACAAACAACCGTTCACTCGCTCACTCACATCAGTCCAACATGCATGTTTTTGGTCTGTGAGAGGAAACTGGAGTACCTGGAGAAAACCCACGCATGCACGGAGAGAACACGCAAACTCCACCCAGAAAGGCCACCAGACTGGGATTCAATCCGGCGACCTTCTTGCTCAGAGGCAACAGCTGGTACCACCGTGCTGCCCCCAGTATCAATACGTAATTTATTGTCCATATTTGATCATTAAAAACATTACATTTATCCCACTGATCATCTTGGACAGTCAAATATACCTTTTTTAGCATTAACATTTTAGCGATACACATGCTGATTGGTCAGCTCCTGGACTGTCATGAGCCCACATGGGTCACTTTTAATTTGGAGCAATCTGCTGCAACAGCATGCATCTGAAGAGACTGACGGAAAACCTGATGAGTTAAAAAAAGCAACGTTATTATTTCAGCCCTTCACAACTTCAAAATGAAATGCAGCTCCACTAACACTGAGGGCCCTTGTCCTTCAGTCAAGGTAAGCCCGTGCACTAGGCAGCCCAGTGCATGTTGCTGAGATAGTTTGTGCAGTAGGAAGGTCGTGCAACGAAATAATGTTTGTTGCAATGTAGCTCTGTAAGTACAAACAAATAGTAACTCCGAGACAAAAAGTATAATGGATTTGTTCGTAACCATCTGCTCACCACGGACTCATGTTCGGGCTGCTGTTGTTGCTTTGTATTGTTTTGCATTATGTTATTAGCTTACATCTTATATGTTAGTGTATATCTTAGATCCTTATATACTGTTTGTTTTACACTTTATTTTTGCTATTGTTGGGTATAACTGAGACCCTGTGTATATACGTGTATACCTGTGTATATGAGATTCCACCTCATGTACCACATGTGATGTGAATGATAATAAAAGTAACGTGCACTTGATAAATACAAGTAATATCATTCTGGAAGATTCTACAGTCAGTGTGTTCAAACAGGAGGTTTTTAAGACCAAGAATAAAAACACCATTAATCCTTTCGCATGTGAATGAGTTCTAGTATTTCTTTGAACAAAACCATCAATAATATATAATCTTAGACATTTAGATATTTCTTAAAGCAAAACTGAAAAAAATAAAAAACACATTAGTGTTTCAAAAAAAGTGAGAAAATTGTCACAAGAAGGTTTGAGAAGTCAAACAAAAGCTTAGTGTGTAAAGGTCAAAGCAGGAAACCAATTTTAGATGTGCGTGACCTTTGAGTTTCTAATGTCAACTTGACATTTGACAGTTTATATTTGTCTCCTAATGAATATGTAAAGCACAACAAGACAGACGCTCCACAACTGCTCATGAACAGATTTTAAACCTCGCGTTCATTCAGAATGGAAACGCTTTAAAAAAATAGTACATAAGAAAATAAGAATGATGTCATACAGTGATAATGCTTTTTATCCATCCATCCATCCATCCATCCATCCATCCATCCATCCATCCATCCATCCATCCATCCATCCATCCATCCATCCATCACTGCATATCCAACCCTGGTTTGTGGGGCCACAGCTTAGAGATCTCCAGACCTCCCAGCTGTCTACCCCACTTCATTCAGAGGAACTCCAAGGTGTCCACAGGCCATTTGTGAGATACTGAATACAGTAGTGTCTTCAGTGAGTCCTAGCTCTGCCCTGAGGTGACCTCCCAGTGAGACATGTCACATATCTTTGAATGTATCCTTACCAGTGTACCAAACCACCTGAGGTGACTCCTGTTAAAGTGGAGGAGCAGCTCTAAGCTCCTCTCAAATACTCAAGCTCCTCACACTGTCCAGGTGAGTCCAGCTGTCTGCAGACAGCTCTTTTCAGCTGCTTGTGCTGCTTGCTAATCTAATTTATTTTCTGTCATCACCCAAACCTCATGATCACAGGTGAGAGTTGGAATGTATCTAACTTTGTCTCTCTCCAGTCTCCACTACAGATCAGTGCAGTGGTTTCATCTCTGGAGACACTGTCTCAATCTGCCTATGTTCTACCCCCACTCATGAACAAGACCCTAAGATACTTGAACTCCTCCATGGCCTCATCCTCATCAACTCTAGGTGCAACTCCTGAAGAACCCCATACAGGACATCATGAGGGAAACCGTCAACAGCCATCCCCAAGTCAACAAAACACATAAAAACTGGTTGAACAAACTCTCGTGCACAAAGACGGACATTGATTGGTTATTGTTTGAGCGTATTGCTGCAGAATAATTTTGCATTTCTTCCTATTTCTTACAGGTTAAAGTTCTGACTTTTTGTTGCACTTTCATTAACAGTTTTGTACTTGTTTTAAATAACAATTTATTTGACCACCAATAAATGACCTTTTCTTTGGTTTGTGGGTAAAAGCATCTGTTTTAAATTGACACTTCACTGAAGAGGCCCAGTCCATCATGTTTCCCTCTAGAACACAAACTCACTAAGTTTCATATTGTATGTATTTTTATTATTTTGTGTGGCACATCCTTTGGCACAACTTCTGAGCTCATCTCATGTCTTTATACAGTTTTCCTAGAAATACAGCAGTGCTTAACAGAGACAGGATGGGGTTATCTCACTGAGGATGAGAGCAGAACATCTCATTATTGGTAGGGATGAGATTTTTCACTCATCGAAGAATAAAATTCAAACAGCAAATTTAGCTATTTGAAAACAAAGAGAATTGTTTGTTCTTTTGGGTCTAACTAATTTTGCAGCGTTTTAGGCTTTGTTGCAAATATGTCAGTTTTATCAAGATGAAAACATTATTAAAAATGCATTAAATATTATTAATTCATTATTCAACTGCGAGGGGAAATGATCTCTGAGTCGTCATTGTATTTAACATTTGTGTACAGAGTTTACGTACTTTCTGTTTGGCCCAGGTTTTGGTCTAATGTTTGAACGTGTTCACATTGTTTTATTGCTTCAAAACATGGTGTCAGTTATTGTCATGAAGTGTTTAGTTTTAGCTTAAAGTTAAACACTGTAAGAATTTAATGCATCTAACACTTTATGAAGGTGTACACAGTTGGGGCCGAGATGGTGTAGAGGCAGGGCAGCCGGCTCAGGACCGGAAGGTTCCAGGTTCGATCCCCGGTCACTGCACACCTCGTTGTGTCCCTGGGCAAGACACTTGACCCCGAGTTGCTCCCGGTAGGACTGGCTGGCGCCTTGCATGGCAGCCCACGCTACCGGTGTATGAATGTGTGTATGAATGGGTGGATGGCTGTACTGTAAAGCACTTTGGGGCCCCTCATGGAGGCTAGAAAGCACTATATAAGTAAGCTCCGTTTACCATTTAAATATATCCTTTTTTATTTTTTATTTTTTTTTACAAAAAACAAGCAAAAAAAGCAGATGTGGTTACTAGGAAAATAATCAGTAAAACTATTGTGAACTTGTAAACAGTTTTACAAACTTAACTGTGACTTCAAGAGTTTTACTATGTAAAATGTACAGGTTATTCTCCTCATTATATTCTTAATGCACTTTTTTTAATTTACACATTTTTATGCAAAAATACATTTGACATAGTACAGACCATTTTATGGAGAAGTACATTTAAAACGTGTAAATTAAACATGTTTCATCTGATGAATCAGCATGAACATGTTCCAGCAGACATGCTTGATGGAGGAAGAAGTATGACACTTGATACTCTTTACTTTACTACGCTTTAATATTTATTTTGCACTTGCGGCATCAACCAGTCAATTTACTGACCAGCAACAGCTTCATTAATGTATTCACCCTTTAATAATCAGAGCTCCGTCACTGAAGTAGAATTTGTTAATTACAGGGGATTCTTTACCAGAACATGAATATTCATCCAAATGAGCAGACTGAATTTGTCTTTATTTAATTACAAAAAAGAATCAACATAAGAATCATCAACAATAATAAACAAATTGAACAACAAAAATGATAAAATATAATAATTTGGTCATAACTAGTTGGAAAGTAATTACTAAAACAATAACAAACAATCTAAACAAAACGTAACCAGTCAAGGATTAATTCTCTTTTATCTAATGCAAAATGGTCCAAGTGGTCCAAATGGTCCACATTTAGTCAAAGTTTAAATTGATAAACTGTTTGCTTGTATTTTGGTTGAAACGTGTTGTTTAAAGAGACCAGATCAAGTCATTTATCATCCCTGCATGCCAGGAAATTATTTATCAAGTTACTTCAGCTAAAATGGTATAACCAGAGCCAAAGTTGTATCACCAGGTCTCAGCTCCTGACCGGGTCAGTTTGAGGGCTGGGTTCACTCATCTTTCTGCAGTTCTGCTGGTGGATCAGACCAGGACACACCCCGAGGAGAGGAGTGGCCAGGATCTGCCCAAGGTTCTGGGGTCAATGACTCAGCTGATGAGGTTGGTAGGTTAAAGTTTTAAACGGAAATCCCACAATCAGTAAATCTCAGCTAATCTAATTTTAGCACATCTGTCAGTTTGATTGCCTTTAGCCATTTTTGTGTTTGCTAAAGTTTATTAGTTGTGGTGGCCATCTTGATTTGGGTTAACTCCAATAATGAATCAGATGTACGGTAATCCTTTGCTACTTCACGGTTTGACTTTTGCAAACTCACTATCGCGGTTTGTAGACGTACAGTCCATAATATTGTACAAAATAAAATTGTACAGGACACACATTTGTCAACTTTAATATTACTCACATCACGTGATTGAGATAGTACTGGATACAGTACTGTACAGTAAAAAGTTAAGGAAAAAATAAAATACTTCCGACAGGCACTGCCGTTTGTAGTTTTCTCTCAGTGATCCTCCACTGTATTCCCACTCATAATGACCACATTTCCCAGAAGACAACAGGGCCCTACCCAGAAGCCCCTTTTCCTTCTGCTGAACTAGAGGGAAAATTTTGATCTGATCTGAGCAGATGCAACGCACCGAACCGGACCAGAACCGGAGCCGAACCAGACTTCCAGACCCATCCATCGGTGAATCTTTAGAGCTGGTAGCCCGCTCACGTGGACCTCAGAGTGGACGTGCATGGCCAAAGTTCCGGTGGTCCATCTGAAGCCTACTGACATGTTTTTCATGTTTTTCAACTGGCCGACGAGGACCTCCGAGCAGGGACGCAGACGCACTGTATGGTCATATTTAGCATCTACATGTACGTTGTTAAAATTAGTAGCTTTAAGAGTTTAGAAGATTGAGTGTGGACTTTGTTGCTGCAGAGTACGGCTGCAGAAACAGAACAGAATTGGACTGGAAATGAATCGAGCCGCTGCTGTTCTGCAGAACCCAGGAAACAAAATTTAGTAGCTACATATACAGTACTGTATGTATGTTCTTAAGATGTTTAGAGTATTGCAAGAGTGTGGGAAGGATTTTTAAAGCCTTAAATATATATATAAATATTAAAATAAATAACGGACGGGTTTGGAACCAAACAATAAACTTGACTACTAAATGTAACTTCAGTATTTACTGGTAGTTTCTGAGAGTTTCATTAACATCAGCCCAGTGTTTCACAGGATATCGACACGCAGACAGTTTTATGATTGTTCATCCCGGCAGGTGATAAATCTTTGCATGCGTTGTTGAGTATTGATAAATAACATGCTCATTAACAGAAAAATATGAAATTGTCTGGGATTCTTTTTATTTTCATCCACCCTTCACCAGTAGGCTTGGGGATGGAGATGCTGGTGCAGAGCCAGTGTGTAATAGTTGATGATTCCTGTGAAAGGATATGGTAAGTGTGCAGATTTCCTCTGTGCTGCCGTTTGTTTGTGACCCGTTTGTGTTTGAAGATGTAATCTCCTATTTGACTTCCATTCATCGGGCAGGATGGGAGGGTGCCGTCCCCTGCTCCCCAGGGCTACTCCATCCATCCACGTCACAGACAGGCCGACTCTCCCATAAACACTGATTAAAACACTGAAAACCACAGGCTATAACTAGAGGGACAAGATCTATGGACAAAGAATAAAATCAATTCATAATATACTTGTCAGATGTGGGTTTTTTTTTTTTTTTACTTTGCTCAAAATATTACAGCTATGTTTGATCTGAAATGTTCCCTCTTATCTCTGTCAGTTCTGCTGAAAGGTCTTTAAGCTCACAAAAGGGACTCTCACGTCATGTACTGTTAACTTCATCAAAGCGTGCGCTGCATGAGTGCCCATCTCAGCATTTAAAACTAATACCGCAGGTTCAGAGGGCACTTCTGAAGTCATTTTTTGGCAGATTTATTACAACCAGGCAGAAAAAGACAAAAGAAGACTGACGTCAGCAGGACGCGACGTGGAGAATGTTTCATGGATTTTACTGGAGAACAAATCAGTAAAATATTAAAGATTTTAGATTCATATGGCAGCAGGTCTTCTGGTAAATATAAATAACATTTAAACTTTTAGTGTTAGGTGGCAGAAAACCTGCAGATATAATGTTAAAGACTGTTGTGTAATGTAAATTTATCTGTACGACTAATTTTTTTTAAATAATTTGGACAAAATTTGACCTTTTTGTGATAAACAAAAGCTCATTTACAAGAGATATAAACACAAAATTTGTTTTATTCATGTCATCAGACGTGTAAGATAGAAAAAAAAATGCTTAAAACCCTTAAACTAACATCTGATTAGGCCATTTTCTGCAGCAACACCAACTTCAGGATGTGAAAATATGTCAAAGTGCGACAATGTGAGAATAGATGTGGTGAAACAGAGTGGGTGCCTTCATGTCTGAGGAGGGCTGCGTAATCTCAAAGACTCGTGTTCAGCTAGTCGTCACTCTCCAGGGGTCTTAGTTGTTTTATCAGATTTGAGAAAGAAAAAAAAAAACCCTGAAGGAATCATCAGGTTAAAAGCTTTCAGCTAATGAGATGGAAATGATGTAATTCGACTCATCTGTTGTTCATTTGATGGACTGTTCAGGGATCTGTGGGCACATCAGACCGTTAGAAAGAATAAAAAACTGATATACAATTTTACTGCTTTTTGTTGTTGAAAGCATATTTTTGTTGTTGTTTTCTGTACACGTCAGAATTTCAACTAATCCCTGATTTTTTTTTTTTTTTTAATGACCAGACTCAGAGTTAGATTCAGGACGTGGAGCTCTGTCATCTGAGGGATACGATATCTCCTCCTGTGAGCTCCTCTGGAGGTTTTCTGGGCATGTTCTAATGGGCGGGAACCTCCAGGCAGACCCAGAGCATGTTGGAGGGGAGGGAGTGGGGGGAGGTTATGGCCTGGGAACACTTTGGGATCCTCCAGGAGGAGCTTGATAGTGTTGCTGAGGAGAGGGATGGCTGGGTTTCCCTCCAGGACCTGTTGCCCCCAATGACCCGATCATTGATAAGCAAAAGAAAATGAATGAATGAAAGAAATCTGCAGTTACAGATTAAAAAAATAAAATAAAAATTTGTTTTCTCTGGAATAGAAAATATTTTTATTTGGAGTAAATTTGTGTTTAAAGAGGAACTAAACCCAAAATTAACTTTTTTTTAACTGATAAACTCCCTAGAATGTGTGTAAAATGTTGTATAG
>JARVGV010001459.1:6858306-6872144 GCA_031762435.1 Hypsolebias longignatus | reverse complement strand
TACAGAGGGGGACCAGGCAGGGATGCCCACTCTCCCCAGCACTATTTGCTATTTTTATTGAACCTTTAGCAGCAGCAATAAGGCAAACTGTTGATATTAAAGGCATAAGGTGTAAAAATATAGAACATAAAATGTCTTTATGCTGATGACATATTCCTTTTTTCTAATTGGTCATAAATGCGAGGATAAAATACACAGGGTAGGGCAGAAAGTACCATGCCACACCAATAGGGGGCAGTGCTGCCCCATAGGGACGATGAAGCAGGTGCAGTTTCTGTGCGTGAAGCAAGGGGTGAAGCAAACGGTACACTTGTTTAGATTTGTTTAGACAAAATGGAAGATTGTTTCTCAAAACTAAAGGACTTTTCTAAACTGAAATTAAAATATCAGCTTCTATTCTTGGTTCATATATGTGAGCATCCGATTCCAGACAAGTCAGTGCCTCACTGTCACAAAGCTCATCGCACGTCACTGTCCACAACACATAATCGTGTGCGCTAACCATTAATATAAGATACCGTATTTAGTTTAAAACTTAAGACTGCATGCATGGCTTCAGATAATGCTTTCATTGATCCTGATTTAAGATGCATTATTGTTTTCAGTTACATCCAAACATAGTATAAGCATGTAATATTTGTATAACAGTGTGGTGATAAAGAATTAACTAAAGATTGTCTTGAAAAGTGTCAGTTAGTAAAAAAAAAAAGGAAAAAAAAAGCCAAATGATCTAAATTAGGACATAAAAACCTGCTGTCTACAGGTCAACACTGAACCTATGCATTTTTAAAGCTTCGGTTTCATTTTGTCATTCAACCTGAATATGAGGGTCACCTTACCTTTACAGCATTTCTTGTTAGCTCTGTAAACTAGCATGGTGTGAATTTTGTTTTTACATTTCCCAAAAATAACTTCAAGAATTAGTAAGTTAAAGTTTTTAGTTTTTAGTTAGTTTAATTGATTTTATTTATTTATTTATTTATTTATATATATTTTTTTAAGTCAAAGTCAAACTAGCCTTTACTTCAGCAATACCAAATGTCCCTGGATCTCCCTAATGCCAGTAAAGCATTACAGAGAAGACACACATTTCATTTGAAAATCTCATGCTTCCAAACACCTATGTTGCAAAGCAAAGCTTGCTCCACAACAACAACAAAAAAAGGCTACGACCACACCAAATATTAGCTCAGTGTCTGTAAAACTGATAAAGTTGTTGGCATTTTTGTGTTTTCTAAGGTTAGTTGGCTGTGGTGGCCATTTTAAATTAGTCTGAATCAAAATGTTAATCAGTTGTAGATGTTCATCTATTGAGTACTTTATGAGAATTTCATTAAATGTGTCTACTGTGTTGTGAGATATTTTACTAACGAACAAACACACACACACAAGCAAGACCAATACAGCCCACTTTTTGCATTTCGCGTTTGACTTTTTGTCAAGAAACGGGAAATAGCCAGTTATCCACTGAACACATTTTGCACATCAGTTATACAATACAATACAACTTTTTATGAAGCACTTTAAAAAAACAGCAGTGTTGACCAAAGTGCTGATAACACAAAAACAAACATAAAAACAATAAAATTGATTGAAACAGTAAAAATACTGAACCATAAAAACCATAAAATCAACATACAATTGAACAATAAAAACAACAAAAACCATTAAAACAACTTCTCAAGTTGAGGGAAAATTCAAGAAGAAAAAAAAGTGTTTTAAGAGAGATTTTAAAACAGGAAGTGAGTCAGTCTGTCTAATGTGCAAAGCCTGCTCATTCCACAGTTTATGGGCAGTGACTGAAAATGCTCGGTCACCTCTCAACCTGCTCTTTGATTTTGAAACAACCAACAGCAATTTATCTGCCGATCTGAGAGAGCACCAGGGAATGTACAGCTGGAGCAGGTCAGACAGATGTGAGGCAATAACAAGACATTTATAAACAAATAAAAGAACCTTAAGATTAATCTAGAAATAAACTGGGAGCCAATGTAGTGGTTCTAAAACAGGGATGATGTGCTCTCATTTTCTGGTACCAGTTAAAAGTCGAGCAGCAGCATTCTGAATCAGCTGAAGCTGAGGAAGTAATGACTGGCTCAGACCAACATAACGTGCATTACAGTAGTCTAAATGAGTTGTGATAAAAGCATGAATCAAAATCTCAAGATGATGCTGTGAAATAAATGTTTTGACCTTGGCCACTTGTCTTAAGTGATAAAAGCTGGACTTGATCACTTATTTAATCTGTGCACTGAGTTTAAACTTATTGTCCAGCCTTAGACCCAAGTTAGTTGCTGTGAGTCAGGTGTTGTGTTTATGGACCCAGATCAGCGTGAACTTTAGAATCATCACTGGGCTTAAACAACAAAACCTTGGTCTTTTGCTCATTAAAATGTGAAATGTTCAGCTACAGTACATACATGCTCTGACTTTTGCAATACATGGTTCATGGAATATTG
This sequence comes from Hypsolebias longignatus, assembly GCA_031762435.1. Lineage (NCBI taxonomy): Eukaryota > Metazoa > Chordata > Actinopteri > Cyprinodontiformes > Rivulidae > Hypsolebias > Hypsolebias longignatus. Next base: position 6,869,685 of record JARVGV010001459.1, on the reverse strand, counting down.
CTTTTTTGTTTGTTTGTTTGTTTGTTTTAATGGAACATACATTTGGTTGTCATTAAGATAAAAATGGAAAGTGACATAACGTTTCTGGAGAATAGATTCTAGAGGGAGTAAAGGGAAAATAGGAGAAGGCCAAGTATAGATCCCAGAGGTACTCCGCATATAAGAGGCGCCACTGAGGACTCAACTGCTCCAACAAGCTAAAAAAAAAAACTCCTCTTTGTTAAATAGGATCAAAACCACTGCAGAGCAGAGCCCTGTATGATCATCAATTTTTCCAGGCAAGACAAGAGGATCTGATTAGATGATCCACTGTGTCAAAGGCAGCTGTTCGGTCCAACAGCATTAAAACTACACAGTGACCATTCTGTGGCTAAAATTATGCCATTACTTCCAACGGTGCCTGTTCAGTACTGGTACTGTGGTGAGTTTTAAACCAGATTAAAACAGATCAAGAAGGCTGTGCTCATTTAAGCAAAATGTCAACAACTATCTGCTCTTTAGATTAAAGTAGACAAGTTCTCTTTTTTGGTCTTGACATTGAACTTTGGAGGTGTACTTTGTGTCAGAACATTGGCTGTTTGTGGCACAGACGTGTTGCAGTCAAATTAAAAAATGACCAAGTGGCCATTAGCTGATGTTACAGTATCTCATTTTCCATTTAATTTCCCTGACTTAAACCCTCGCCCTCATTCCTAAACTGTGTCTACATTATGCATGGGCAGAAAGTGTAACACAGATATGAAATATGCATGACTCCCCTCTCACTATCCTTTTCTCATTTCCCCCCTCTCCATGGAAGGAATCATTTTGTTCTGCTCTTTTTGATTTGAGGCAATTGGATCAATAGGTAAATTGTTCTTCTGGGGGTTCATGCACCGTCTGTCTGGTTGTCATGGTGTTTTCTGCAAATGGCATCAGAAATGAATAAAGAATGCATCGCAGAGTGGATGGTGTTGGCGGAAAGAAGTACAGGATAAAAGAGTGAGAAGAAAATTCATATGAACATAAAGGTTGGCGTAGGACAGAAAAATGAATGGAGGAAGGGAAAATTGGAGTGAAAAGAGAGCGACACACTTAAAGGTGACAGATCATCAAACAAGAGGAAGCTCTTCCAACGGCTGTCAATAGAAGCAATATCAACTGACTGATTGTGTCACTGTGTCACACAGAGCTGATCTCTGGAGACCCTTATCTAAGTGTGTGTGTGTGTGTGGGGGTGGGGGGGTGGGGGGGGGATCATGGCCTCAGCTGTTGTCAGAACAAGGGGCCACGCGCCTCTTTTGAAAACCTTCCCAAAATCCCATATTGTGAAACCTCAGTCACCACAAAGGGAGTGCCTCCATCATGTGCGAGTGTGTTTTTGCTCCTCCACCCTCCTCCTAAATTATGATTGTATTTGTTTGTGCACGCAAGGAGATGACCTTTTAATGATACTTGGAAAACTAGAAACCAGAGCACGTGTGTGCTGAAAGGTCTTTTTTAGCTTTGGAGTGTTTTAGTTTGGAAGTGGATTGTTAAAGGTTTTGAAGCTGGAGTATGCTCATTTTGGGGGATTTGCATGATTAATTAATGGCTGTGAGGATAAATAAAGGAATCCTCTCTCCGTCACAAAAACACAACTGTGCAGATGAACACAAGCATGACACAACACACACAAGCCTTTTAATAGAGACATTTAAAAAGGTCTGTTTAGAAATCTGAGGTTGCGTGACGAATTATAGCTTGTGGAATGGAAACATCACACAGACATTAGGCAAGCAAGTAATAAACACACACATACATACGCACGTGTGCATGACCTCAGTCACAGTCTAAACAGGTCAAAGGTCATGGCCTAATCAAACATGTCTGTGAGTGTGGGTCTGTTTGTGTAAAGCTCAATGGCTGTCTTTGAGATGATGACAATGCATCACAAAAATGCACTGCAGATGGTCCGACTGCAGGTTACTCATCACTGGATATTTTTCCGTGACCAGAGGACTCTCAGTATGGTGCTCTCCTGCTGTGAATGGTGCATGATATGCTAACTGGCTGGTAGCCCGGGTGTAAAAGAATCACCAACTCTTTTATGTGGGTTCACTCACTGCGGTGACCCCAGCAGAAGGGAGCAGCCAAAAGAAAAACAATAAAGTTGTTCATTTTTATTATTTTTAACGATATCACTGTTTTTAACCTTAATATCTGGTCAAGTTCTTAAATGTACAACAGTGCATAAAAATCTAATTGATGTTTTAAATTTAGTTTAGCATAAACAAAGTTGGATTGTTGCCATATTTAAACAGCCCCAATCTTTAAAACTCATGGTTATTCATCTTCTAACCTTTATATTGCTGTCAAATTTGCATTACATCACATCACATTACATTATTTACATATACAGGTAGTCCCCAGTTTACGGCCGAGTTCCGTTATAACGGCCCGGACGGATACTGATTTGGACTTAAACCGAAACTGCTCGCACGTGGCAGCCGTAAACGCGGATTTTAGACTTAAACCGAAACTGAAAGCACATGGAGTTTAGCAACGATGTCCTTCTGCCTCATCCCCTGCTCGGCCAACTTAATAATCTCGACCTTCTTCTCCATAGTAACAGACTTGCGCTGTCTCTTACCTCCAGCCGCGCTCCCACTGGACTCAGCAGCTCTCTTTGGGGCCATACTGTATTTTCAGATTTTAAAACTCGCTAGCTAGCTAACTTCACTCAGTAACACACAACTCTCTCGCTCGATCGCCAAAACTCACCACGCGGGAAAGCTCGCGCCGCCACTTTAAATACTGTACCTTCCGAATGTGTATCACTCCGCCTTTGTCTGTCAGAGTTACATTACGCCTTACTGTATGCTTCCGCTGGCGCCCCCTCCGGCTATAGCGGGAATTTTCCATAGTGTCTCTGCCAAGTGCGCACGTAAAAAAAATGTAATGACGTATTGGCGCATTTTAGGCCGAATTCCAATTCCATTATTTTCAACGTGGTTAGGACGTAAACACGAAATGCCGTAAACCGATGACGCCGTAAACCGGGGACTACCTGTAAAGTAAAAAAAAAATGAATTGGACAAAATCGTTGTCAACAAAGGACTCGTTGATATTTAACATCTGTTGAACTCCTGGCAAAGACCAATGCAGACATGTTCCTGTTTTCAGTTTTCGACATTCACCTTGTAATATAGCTGTTTTTGCTACATTTTTGCCTTCATTTTAATTTGTTTAAAAATAAATCTATAGGCCTCTTTTATAACTGTCTATTGTTGTCGTTGTTGTCCATTGTTGTCATCATTCTTTGTTGAAATCAGGTTTCTTGCAAATGAGTCCTCGAGGCTCAACGGGATTAACCTGCCTAAATAAAGGCTGAATGAAAGAGTACATGTACTGTGTGAATGGGTAAATGAGAGCACAGACTGTAGTGTAAAGTGCTTTGAGTGTACTGATGATAGAAAGGTGCTTTAAAAGTACAGACCATTTACCATTGTTTACAATTTATATTAAATGAGTCAAAGGCAAACTTCATGTGACAATAACTGTTCACCCTGACCCACCTAATATCCTGAAATGGGACAAAATTGTTGTCAACAAAGGACTCGTTGATTTTTGTCAGAACATCCATCCCTTCAGTAACTTCTCCAAACACAGTATGTACTCCATCCAGATAGTCCAGGTTTTCACCGGCTGTAATGAGAAACTAAGAGAAAATACCAACATGTGACACACTAGCAGATACAATTTAAATAAAACAATGTTTTTACTATAAATTACACAAAGGTTAACTAAGCTGTGATTTTATTAAATGTTGATAAATGAGTTTCAAAGTTAAGTCCATGTCCTTCACCTGAGAGCCATGTTGATCATGTCCATTGTTCACCATGGACACGGTCCCCATCTTCTTGTGCTTTATACGAGGCACCTTTTCTACATCAAAGAAGCGGGCCTGGTCTCCATATAGTTTGCTAATATTCCAGAGGAGAAAAGAGGTTTTCACCATATTCGTTATGCTTAAAAAAATAATCCTTTAGGAGTTATGATAATAATAGTAATAATGCATTTTATTTGTTAGCGCCTTTCAAAACACCCAAGGACACTTCACAGCATTAAAAACAATATAAACAATATAAAATAACTATAAAAACACTAAATTAAAAAAAAAGTTAAAGTGAGAAGGCTAGCTTGAACAGATGAGTTTTTAGTTTTCATTTGAAGGTCAGAAGGCAGTCAATGTTACGGATGTCTGGGGGAAGAGCATTCCAGAGTCGGGGAGCAGAGTGAGGAAAGGCTCTGTGTCCCATGGTGCTGAGGCGGACAAGAGGCACGTTGAGGTGGATGGAAGTGGAACAGCGAAGGGAGCATGAATGGGTAGTAATGTGCAGGAGATCGGACAGGTAAGGAGGGGCGAGGCTGTGGATGGCCTTGAAAGTGTACAACAGGATTTTAAATTGAATTCTGAATGTGACTGGAAGCCAGTGAAGTTGCTGTAAAACTGGGGTGATGTGGTGGAATGAGGGGGTTTTGGTGACGATGCGGGCAGCTGAATTTTGGACCATTTGAAGCTTACGGGTTAATTTGTGAGGCAGACCAAAGAGGAGAGAATTACAGTAATCAATTCGAGAAGTGACCAGGCTGTGGACCAGGATGGAAGCAGAGTGCGGAGAGAGGGATGGACGGAGACGGTTGATGTTTCGAAGGTGAAAATATGCAGACCGGGTAATACTATTGATTTGAGAGTGGAAAGAGAGAGTGCTATCAAGAATGACACCCAGACTCTTGACGTGAGGGGAGGGAGAAACCAAGGAGTTGTCAATGGTGAGGGAAAATCTGTTAACTTTGGATAAGGTGGATTTAGAGCCAATGAGTATCAAAAGATGTTTTGTTTAGTTTGACTCAGTCTTATTCTGAAAGAGTTATAGTTGTATTAGGAAAACTCACCAAGTAGGGACATTGTAAAAAAAAATGGTTAAAATAAAAATAGGAAATTGTGCCATGAAAAAAATATTAATTTTTAATTTCATGACAGCATCATGTGAAAGGTTGGTACTGGGGCAACAAAAGGCTGTGAAAGTAAGTGGTTAACATAAGAAACAACTGGAGGAGAAATTTCCCGCTAAGATCACTGACAACTGGTTAATAAGACCACTTGGTTTAGAAATAGTCTTTTAGAGAGGCTGAACCTCTCAGAAGTTAGGGTAGTCAGAGGTTCGCCTGTCTGCAACATATGTGTCTAAATATTGGAACAATTTCAGAATTGCACAAAGGATGGGGCAGCAAGTCAGTACTGGATGCCTCTGATCTTGAGGCTGTCAGGTGGGCTCAGGAGCACCTCCACAATCATGATCAGGTCACCGTGCCATCCACAAACACAAATAAAAGTCATCATAAGACCATCCAGCCTCTTGTCTGAGCACTGTTTAAAATTTGCCACTTTGACATTGTGGGGAGTGTCTGACATGGGCAGCTTACACATCTGGAAAGGCACCATCAAGGCAGAAAAATATATACTGGTTTTAGATAAATATATGCTCCCGTTATGAGGAAGACATCCTCAGCAGCAGCTGGAGCTTGCTTAATCTGCCAAGAGTCCTCAACCATGCTTCAACTTGACAATTTCCCGCCTCCCAGTTCGTCTACAGCTTCACAGTAGAAATATGACCCCGTCCCAACATTTTTTTAAATATGTTTTGTTACTATAAGTTCAAAATTAGCTAGTTTGTTTCTAAAATGGTGCAAATATTTACAATGTTATATATTTTGAGTAAAATGTGGTTTATGAAATTATCAAATTGTTGTGTTCTGTTTTTTTTTTTTTTTAAGTTACAAACTTTTTTTTTTTTTTAAATTTCATTTTTTTAAATTAGAAAATTTTTTTGTTGTTTTTTTTTTTTTTTTTTTTTTTTTTTTTTTTTTTTGCATTTTACAAGATCTCCCATCTTTGTTGGAATAAGGAGACAAATTAATGACTGTTTTTAGTTTGTTTTCCCTTTGGACAGCCATGCTAATGCGTCATTAATTAACAAAAATGTACAATACAAAACAACTTTATTTATAAAGCATTTTAAAAACAACATCGTTGGCCAAAGTGCTGTACAATAACACAAAAACCATAAAATAAACAGATGCCATAAAAGCAATGAACTGCCAAAATCATAAAACAGCAAACCGTACAAAACAATAAAACAAATAACTTAAAAACAGTAAAACCAACATTTTAAGCTGCATTAAAAGCCAAGAGGAAAAAAAGTGCCTTCAGAGAAGATTTAACAACAGGAAGTGTCAGCTTGTCTGACGTGCAAAGGCAGCTCGTTCCACAGTTTGGGGGCAGCGACTGAGAACGCTCAGTCACCTCTCAGCCTCCTGCTGATCTGTGGAACGACCAGCAGCAGCTGATCTGCTGACCTGAGAGAGCGTGAGGGAATGTACAGCTGGAGCAGGTCAGACAGATACTGTGGGGCGAGACCATGAAGACATTTGAAAACAAATTAAAAAAACTTAAAATTAATCCGGAGATGAACTGGGAGCCAGTGTAGTGACGTACAGTACTCTTGTTTTCTGGTACCAGTTAAAAGGTGAGCAGCAGCTTTCTGAACTAGCTGAAGTCGAGTCAGTAATGACTGACTCAGGCTGACATAAAGTAAATTACAGTAGTCCAGGTGAGTTGTAATGAAAGCATGGATTAAAATCTCTAAATGATGTTGTTACAGAAATGGTTTGACCTTGGCCAGTTGTCTCAAATGATAAAAGCTGGACTTGATCGCTGAGTTATCTTGTGCATCTAGTTTAAAGTCATTGTCCAGCCTCACACCAGGTTAGTTGCTGTCTCAGTCAGATGTTTTGTTAAAGGACCCAGCTCAACATGGACTTTGGAACCATCACTGGGCTTAAACAACAAGACCTCGGTCTTTTTCTTACGTTCCAGGAGTTGGCTCACAGAGTACTGTTTATCTTGTTTTAGTGGCACATAAATTTGGCTGTTGTCAGTGTAAAAATGAAAAGAAATGCCATGTTTCCAGAGAATATATCCCAGAGGTAGTAAATAAAGGGAAAACAGAAGGGAGCCAAGTATAGATCCCTGAGGTACTCCACAAATGAAAGGCACTACAGAGGACTCCACAGTACCAACACACACACACACAAAAGCTTCTCTGTTAAATATGATCTAAACCACTGTAGAGCAGGACCCTGGCTGCCCACCCAGTTCTCCAGGTGAGACAGGAAGATCTGATGGTCAACTGTGTTAAAGGCAGCATTTAGGTCCAGCAGCATCAAAACTACGCAGTGACCAGTCTGAGACTAAGAGAATGTTGTTAAAAACTTTCAACAATGCTGACTCAGCACTGTGGTGAGTTTTAAACCCAGATTGAAACCGTTCAAGAAGGTTGTGCTCTTTTAAGTATGTTAGCTGGCTGTACAACATTTTCTACAAGATCTTCGACACGAAGGGCAGTTTTGAAACTGGCCTCAAATTTGACATTTCTGTGGAGTCCAGGCCATGTTTTTTTAATCAGAGGTGTCACAACTCCATGTTTAAAACTAGCTGGTACCTGTCCACTTGCCAAGCTACTATTTATAATTTATCCTGTTAAAGTGACAGGTTTTTGTGATGTAAATACCTGTAAATAAAATCATAATGCTGTAAATTATTTTAAAAATGTTCCAGCTTTATACATTTTACACTTCAATTGTACATGGAAAAAATGAATCTGTTAGAAGAAAACAATAAGGAAAGTTTACTAAACTACTGTGTCGTCTTAAGAAAACTAAAGTTCAGACTTCAATCTGTTTGAACATCTTAGATGTCCTTAAAATCTGACATATGGAGGAAGTTTAATGAGGAGGAGTGGACATTTATTAAGTCAAAGTGTAACCTGCTCAGTCTTCCCCATGAACATCTAAACTGTAACATTTGTATGCTGTGAAACCAGATCATTACACATTTGATTGTTTTTATACCCCTTTTTATAAAAAGTGTATATACATAACAACAAGCAACAAAGGAGTTTACTTTTTATATAGAATTGTATGGACATTTGTTACTTTGTACATTAAACTTAGAAAACTCTTTGAAATAATATGTCATGGTTCTCATTTGTTGCAACTGAAAAACTTTTATCGAGTGTTTACATGTCAGGTGTCCACTGACAGCTGCAATAGCACCATCTGAATGTTCATTTTGAATTCACCCAACAATGTTCTTGATGTGTGTCAGTCATTGATTGGCCTCAGAGTCCCAGACTGCCTTGCTCATGAAGCCTGTTTGTGCTGCAAACCTGAACATGCAGAGAAGCAGCTGCCTGCCCGACGAGAACAACGTGGCTGCGCTGCAGGAGGAGGTGAAGCAGATGAAGCTGAGGGAGCTGGAGACGCTGCGCTCCTTCAGGGAGATGCAGGACAGTGTTGCAGAGCTCAACCAACGCTGGCAGGTGCAGCACACAAACCTGACGTTTCTCTGCTCGACCCTCTTCGTGTTTAACCAGCGGGACCGCAGGGGAGTTTAACTCTGCTGTTCTTGACTCCTGCAGCATCATATGTCCCGAGGCAGCAGCACAGGCAACGGAGGAGGCCACTGGAAGGAATCCCCGAAGAAGAATGCTTTAAACGAGTTGCAGGACAAACTGATGAGCGTCCGGCTGAGGGAGGCGCAGGCCCAGGCTGAGCTCCGAGAGGTCAAACTCAAAGCTGTGCAGCTGGAGAGCCAGGTCAGACCTCCACACCCCGCCACTCTGAGACCGTTCACACATCCTGTCAGGATGTTTAGTTTAGGGTTTTTTTATTTATTTTTTTAGCACAGCATACAAAGTACATTCAACAAGGTACAAAATGTTAATTTAAACCTTCCTGCTTTCTCACTCATTTTCAGGTTTGTTCAGTACCTGACTGTTCTAAATGTTTTAAGGCACTTTACAGAAAACAAATCACTAGTCTTGTTTCTGCACGTTAACGACTTTACAAATAATTTATCTAAATGAGATCTTTACACATTTGGCTGATCCAGTCTGTCACAAACACCATTTGTTTCTCTTTCATTTATTGCATTAAAAAAATGCCAACGACGTCACAGTTTGACAGGCCGAGAGCTGTCAGTTTACAAAAACAAACAAATCTCCAAATTATGAGGTGCTGGCACACAAAAACTAAAACCTGACACTAGTGTCACTTTCTGTGTCAGGTCTTTGAACTAACTGAATATGTGTAGGGACAAAAACGCTGCAGGCCTAAAGCAGACACAAACCTTTTGAAAGTGATGTCTCTAAGGGGTTGGTGAACAATATTTGAGAGAAAAAGGCCTTTTGTGTAAATAAAAGAAGTCTTAGATATTTGAGTTCAGCTCATGAAAAATGGGAGCAAAAACAAAAGTTTTGCATTTATATTTTTGTTCAGTATAAAATAAATATTAATATTTGGCTGCAGCTCCAGGTCTGTTCTTACATCTCTCTATTTATTTTAGAATCAAATCCACGGCAAACTAATTGGTCGTCACGAGCAGGAACGCTCTGCCCTGCAGGATCGAATCCAGATGTTGGCCAACCAGAACAAAGCTCTGCAGACCCAGATCAACGAGATGAAAAGGAAGCAGGCAGAGTCAGACTGCAAGGTGAGGACAGACAGATGGATCTGATGCAATGTGACGTTACACCCGGAGGAAAACAAAAATAGACGTGATGGGATAAAAACCAGGCAGAAGTTAGACGCTGTATATTTTTTGTTCTAAGGTTTGTGTTCTCCAAATACGATCAAATGGAAATGTGGAAATACTAAACTTTATTTGTATCAAATGATGGACAGAGACAATGTCTGACGCATCTCCACCATCTTTAATATAAATTCAGTTTGTGATGTGGTCAGTGTTTAACTCTTTCCTGTCCTTCTGTCTCGACTCACTTCCTTCCTTTCCCATCATGCATGTAGAGTAAAGAGGAGGTGATGGCTGTGAGGCTGAGGGAGGCGGACACCATGGCTGTCATGGCTGAGCTCAGGCAGAAGGTCGCCGAACTCGAGATACAGGTGTTTGTTTAGACATGACCAGTTAATGTACAAATATAATGACCATCAACCTTATCCCAGCATGCAACTGTGCTTTTAGAAGGAGGAAGGGCTGATCCAGGGTCAGCTGAATCACTCAGACTCCAGACAGTACATTGGCCAGCTCCGGGACCAGATCGTGGACCTCAAAAATGAGGTTGGTCACTTGTCTCATCACACACACTTATTCAGTCCACATCTTTTCACAGGCAGAGGAAGAACAGTGCACTGTCTGAAGGACTTCTAAAGAAAATCTGCACAGCGCACGTTTGTTTTGTGAGGGTATTTCAACGTTTCAAACTTTTTCAGACTACGTTAAATAAAAAAATGTAAGCATTCAAAACAGTTTGTGAGGGTTTCTGCTGGAGATTAAATGGATTACTGTTCCTTTCAGAGCAAGACAGTAAAGGTCAAAAGTAACCACAACTTCCTGCTCTTTTCATTTTCAAAGAGTTAGGATCTTACTGTTTGGTGAAGTGTATAACTTTTGTGAAATTATCCAAACCATTTAAAAAATACAAATCAAGATAAATACTTTACACGTCATTTTTCATTCAACCTTTATTTAGGCAGGTTAATCCCATGAGCCTCAAGGACTCATTTACAAGAGAGACCTGGTGAAGAAGGCCATTACTCAAAACCAGTGTGTAGCAACAACAACTCCTGCACACACTCGAAACCTGAAGCAGGAATTTATTTGCAACTTTTTTGTAATTAGACCTTCATCAGTCATCATCTTCTTTGTTTTCTTCCTCTTCTTCTTCTTTCAGCTTTTCCCTCTTCAGGAGTCTCCACAGCGAGTCATCTCCTCCATCTCTCTCTGTCCTCACTCCAACTACCTCCATGTCCTCTCTAACTGCATCCATTCATCTCCTCTTTGTCTTTTTCCTGGCAGCTGCATTTCTAACATCCTTCTAATATACCCACTGTTCCTCCTCTGGACATGTCCAAACCATTTCAGTCTGGCCTCTCTAACTTTATCTCCCAGTTGTTCAGGTGTTGGGGCTGAGATAGGGTAGAGGTAGAGCAGCTGACTTGGGACCAGAAAGTCCCAGATTTGATCCCCTGTCATTCTCACATGTTGTGTTGTCTCTGAGCAAGACACCCAATCCCTAATTACTCCCCGGGTGCTTACATAGCTGCCCAGTGGATCAATTGCAGAGAACTAATTTTGCCATTGTATGGAAACATATAACGATGATACCCTGATGCATGATCAATAATCCAGGTAAAAAAATCTAAAAAAGCTGTCTGGTCCTCTGGACATTCAAAAAACAAAACAAAACAAAGCAACAAAAAAAAAATTGTAGAAACGTTTTGTCTTTTGTCCGAAAGACTTCCTCAGTCTGAGATGCTGTATTCAGCTCAGTCTTA
>JARVGV010001459.1:6621240-6636712 GCA_031762435.1 Hypsolebias longignatus | reverse complement strand
GAGTCATCCTCCTCCACCTCACTCTGTCCTCTGCATCCTCTGTCCTCACTCCAACTACCTCCATGTCCTCTCTAACTTCATATGAACTAACCCATGAATTAAAGCATATTCACCCCATATTCTTCAATTACTTCAGACTTCTGATTGGCATTGAGCTTAAAAAAAAAGTGTTTTGATAAAACCAGCAGATGTCACTGTTGCATTTTTGTACAAATCTATCCAATAAGCCTTAGTCAACATAGTCTGGAGTCTCTGGACTGAAATTTGATTTATGTTTTTGATTCCATCTAAAGGCAAATTTAACTGGAAAGGAAACATCAAAGCAGTACTAAGAGAGGCACCGGACCAGGAGCTGTCAGTGAAGAAACTCAGGAAAAAGGTGAGACACAGAGTTGTTCCAGTGTGCATCTTCTCCTTTTTTATTTTTTTTTACAGTCAACTTCTAAATATAATTGAAAGTAAGAGTTGCTCTTGGTGTTTGTTTTTTTCTTGCCTTTTGCAGATTTTGGCAGCCTATTACTCTTTCACTGGTGACAGGAATATCAAGACAGAAGAGGAAGTGTTTGCACTTTTTAACCAAAAGATCAACAAAAATCCCAAATTCAGAGTTTTGAAAGATCGAGTCAAACTAATGAAGTAGACGCTCCCTATAGGCATGCTTGTAGAGTTTTAAAATTAAAATGTTATTGTTGCAACCCTGTCTTGTTGTTTTTTTTTTTTTTTTTATATACCTTTGACACGGTCCTAAAGATTAAATGGTCTTATGCAATGGACCTGGTCAGTGTAATTTATACCAGCTTACCTAGAACGTGCCAGTGCTGTTTGATGTATAAGATGACAATGTTGATGGAAGATTACTCTGTTGCACATTCCAAGCGCACGGTAAGGCCACAAAATGGCACCTTATCTGTAGGATTGGATGTTGGAGTGGGGGAAGGGAAATGGGAGAGGTCCACCCAAGGTGAATTGGATGCTCACACGGGACGAAGCTAATGCGCATTCCTCCGCACCGCGAACGGGGTTCACTTGGCTGAAGACACAGAAGCTCCATAGAATCAAGATGCTTGGTGTTAGCCTCAGGTGAAGTTTCAATGATTTCTGATTTCCACGGCTGGAATGAGCAGTCTCTTTACACACACACACACACACACACACAGAGTAAATCAGCCCAGCTTTATGAAGCTCTTCTAATCCCAGCAGGTTTAACACTGATGCTCATTCATCGCACTGCACACCTGTAACAGTATATTGCATGCTCTTGGTTTTAGTCAAGCTGTTACTCAAATTTGCCAGTATTAAAATTATGTTTTCTAGTCCACTGTGCTTCAGTGGGGCTTAATTCTTGTATTTTAATCCAGACCACACGGAGTTCTGAAATGAATCCTGCCTTTGCTGTTGTGGGGCTAAAGAATTAGATCAAAATTATATTTATTTAATTAAGATGCTGCATAATGATTTGCACCAACATTACAGATGAAGTTATCAGAACTAATTTTTTAATAATTGAGCCTATAAAGTGCAACTCAGTATGTACAATATTTGCATACACACTATTTGTTTTCACTAAACAGTTTATTTGTTAAACTTGGACTAATTCAGTTACCAGACTTAAAACATTGTATTGGTGTACTGACTTTTAACATAGCTGTAACATTTATTAAGGTGTTTTAATGTTAAATATAAACCGCTGACGATCACTGAATGCAAATTTTGCTGTAGAGAGCATCAAAATGTGAACAGTTCTTATGAAGTGTTGCAAAGCATCTCAGAATGTATATTCTAAAGAGGGGTTTTAAATGTAAGTTTAAACATGTGTGTGAGGAACTCTGAATACAGTAGTTGCCTGCTGTCATGCACGTAAAGTACAAATAAATAAAAAAATCCAACTTTTAAATGTACCATGAGTTCCAGGAGGGAAAGGCAGATAAATCACATTTGTAATTTGCACAGATAAAAATGTATTTTATCAAAATATTTAAAATGTAAATTCTTATTAGACGTTCTGGATGTTTTCTTATCAATATCAAAACAAAAACTACGAGTCGCCGTCATTGCGTCATTAACAAGCGACTGCGCGTTCAAACAGGAAGTGCCTTTAAATCATTGGTTAGCTTCTAGAGCTAATGTGAGTTGATGAGACAAAATGTTGAATGACAGCGAGTTTGTTACTTTGAGGAACAGATTTAAAAAAGATGCGGAGCTTCTTATGCAGACCCCGACTGTCGAAGATGAAAAGAGTAAGCTTCAAAACTGTTTTGTTGCTGTTATGTTGAATTAGCTAAATTATTAGCTATTTTCCCGTCAGACTCATAAACTACCAATTCCGATTTGTTGCACAAATCGGATGTGTTGGTGCGAAGTGAACTTAAATTGAGGTACAATTACAGTCCCAAAAGAAAAGTAGCATTGATGTTCACTTTTTTTTTAGTATTGTTTATGCATCATATATGTCAGTCACATTTTATCTTAACTGTTGGGGTTTATGGATCTTTTGTATAATATTTGTGCTGTCGTGTTTTGCAGGTATGGTTTAGATTATTTTGCATCATATTGGTTTGATTAATTCTTGTAAATGCTCATTTTGTTCCCTGCTTTGTCTTTCTGGTAGTTTTGTTTTCTGCTCATGAAGCTCTTCATTCAGTTAAATTCAATTCAGTTTATTTATATAGCGCCAGGTCACAACAGAAGTCACCTCAGGGCACTGAACAGAAACATTCATTTATATAAAAAATGTAGTTTATATTATCTGAGGAGCAGGCTGCTTTGAATTTAACTTCATCACAGACTCTCATCTTGATTAATCATGAAGGCGACTGGAAATGAAAAAAACCCTCATGAGGAAGAAACCTTCAGCAGAACCACAGGACAAGCAGTCATTGCTTCAACCAGCTGGGTTCAAAATAAACAGAAAGGAGGAACAGATACACACTGACTGATCAAGAATCACATGTTAAGATAGAAATACAATCAAATGAAAACTATTCCATTTTAGCAATTCAATTTAGGTAATGAGGTCAGCATGTCATCCAGTTGTCTATGCCTATGGCAGCATAACAAGTCAACCCTAACTATGGGATTTATCAAAAAGGAAAGTCTTGAGCCCAGCATTAAACTGGACAATGTGTCAGCCTCACAGACAGAAACTGGAAGTTGGTTCCACAAGTGCTGGTGAAGATGCTCAGTCATCCAGGACTTGATAAATTCAAAAAAATGTTCAATACAGAAACAACTGGACTTTATTTGTTACAGAAAATGTTCCGATCCTCATCCGATCATATTGGTTCCACAAGAGACGAGCCTGATAACTGAAAGATCTTCCATTCTGCTTTTGGAAACTAGGAACCACGAGATAGCCTGCAGTCTGAGAACAAAGTGCTCTGTTAGGAAAATATGAAACAATAAGGTCTCAGATATAAGATGGAGCTAGGTTGTTGAGAGCTTTGTAGATGAGAAGTAAGATTTTGAGATCTGGACTTGACAGGGAGCCAATGGAGAGAAACTAAAACTGGAGATATATGATCTCTCCTACTAACTCCTGTTAAGACTCTGGCAGCAGCATTTTGGATCAACTGAAGATGTTTTACAGAAGTTTTTGCACACACAATAAAACATTTCATTAGTCCAGATGTGACAAATGCATGAATCAGTTTTTCTGCATCATTTTTAATAAGATGTTTTTATATTTAGTGATATTACACAGGTGGAAGAAGGTGGTTCTAGTAAAGTTTTTAATATGGGGAATAAAAGCCATATCCTGATCAAAAACAACAAGATTTTTAACATTAGAGCTGGAGGCCAGATTAATGTCATCCAAGGAGGGCGAAAGACTGAAAAATAATTCCTAAGATGCTCAGGTCCAAAAACCCAAACTTTAATGATGATGATTGTTAATCATTACACCTGCTCATCCTCTTTTCATTATCTTCCCCTCATTTTACATAGTTCTTGTTTTTTTTAGTCACCCCTTTACCAAATCCTCAATTGTCATGTTTAATTCACTCTGCCCAGTCTTAATTTATATACAGTATTCGTTTTATAACTTCTTGTAATTGACAAAAACTTGTGAATCATCTACCTGTCCCTTGAACAATTGCATTTAAGTCCTACAAGCACAATTTGCAACAATGTTGTCCAGATTGGCCATTGAATGTGTCATTTTAAACTGTCATTAATTTTATTATGATTAGTCCAGTAGTGTTTTCAAGCAAATTATCTGACTTCAACTTTGTTTACAATCCACATTACAGTAATGCAAAATATATAACAGGAGTGACTGCATGTTTTCACCCTCTGTGCCTTGTAGGCACAATGTACAAGTGGACAATTGTCCAACTTTGAGAGCTTCACTGACAAAAATCCAGCAGTTCTTAATTGTTTTGTCTGTGAACAAAAGCTGTGTCCTTGTGACAACTTGTTTTACAAGCTAAAACTTTTAGATCTGACTTTACGAAGAGGTTGCCCGTTCAAGCCATCATATGGATTCTAAACACAACCTTCTAGCCTGCTTAACCACTTCAGCAGCCAAAAACAAGCCCTGATATGTTTAATTAACCATTACATTATGGAGATTAGAAGCTTTCTGACAGGTAAAAACATCTTTAAAAAAAAACAAATAAAGCAGCTTGTGCTGTATTTGGAAAGAGAAGATATGTGCTTTTTTGTTAACATAAGGTACATTTTGTATTTGGTTGTAAGTACATAAAATACTGTCCCTTAGTATGTTAGTATTCTTTTTGTCTTGTTTAGTGTCTACAAACAGTATCTACATAAAGGATGCAAAGGTCTCAGACTTCATACAAAAATTTGTGTTTGCATATCTGTTACTAGCTTATTCTCTTATAGTAAATTGCTAAAAAAAAATAAAAAAAAGTCCCAGTACTTACATTTTATACATTTGAAGTATTTTAATACATTTTCAGTTGAATACATGGTGTTTTAGTCTTTTCAAAGCTTTAACGTTTGTTTTACCTTTCAGGTCAGGATGAAAAAGACGTGAAACCACTCCCTCGTATCAACAAACACTCTGTTTTCTGGATTTTGGCATCTGTAGCTGTGACCTATTATGCAGATTTCTTCCATGTCATTATGGAAAATGATGATATCAAAAGGTAAATAGTTTTATGTTGAAGAAAAGCTGTAACTGTAAGGTAAACAAAAAATAAATCATACAAATATAGGTTTTGGGTTCAGTCAGTTATTGTGAGAAGTTAGTAAAACACAGTAGGTGTCAGGTCAATACTTTACTCTGAGCATTGAATTAGTAGAAAACAGTTGTGTGAATAAAAGTCTACCTGCTTCTAGTTGTGTTAAATGTGAAATTGAATACATGACCAAGCCAATTACCCTGCCTTGCTTTCTTTTATAAACATTTACATATGACTAAATATGTTGCTTATTATGTTGCTTCCTGTTAAAGCAGTAATGACACGCTTCTGCAATAAAACAACTTTTAAATGAGTTTAGGTAATGTTAAAAAGAAAAGGCATTGGCTATGGCTTCAGAAAAGTAAGTTTTGATTTTTATCAATCTGAACAAGTTAATCAATTTAGAGTTTAATCATTTTACTGAAAATGTTTTTCACAAGAAGAAATAATTTATGACCGCTGCCTGTCTTCCAACACGTTTAGCCAGAGGTTAGACCACACAGTGGTCAGAGAAACTGCCCAGGAGCAACATCTAAGACTGTAGGTGCATCTAAAAAAAATTAGAATATGGTGAAAAAGTCCAATTTCTTTAGTCAGTCATTTCAGAAAGTGAAACTCATAAATTACATAGATTCATTACTCACAGTGAAATATTTCAAGCCATTATTTCTCGTAATTTTGTTGATTCTGGCTTACAAATAATGAAAAAACAACATTCAGTGTCTCATAATATTAGAATATTCCTCAGCCAGCTTTTGGTACATTTGTCAGAGTGGGCATGAGCCAAGTCCTGCTGGAAAATGAAACCAGCATCTCCATAAACCTCGTCAGCAGAAGGAAGCATGAAGAGCTCTAAAATGTCCTGCTACTAGAATCTAGCATGTCCAGTGTACAGTCCACGCAGCTAGATGATGCGTGGACTGTGGGCTTCAGGAACCCAGTGGACCAAAACCAGCTTAAGACATGGATCTAAACCATCTCTGACTTTGGAAACTTCACTCTGGACTTTAAGCAATGCGGATTCTGGACCTCTCCACTCTTTCTCCAGACTCTGGGACCTCAATTTCCAAATGACATGAAAAATTACTTTAATCTGAAAAGAGGACATTGGATGACTGAGCAACAGTCCAGTCCTTTTTGTCCTCAGCAGGTAAGACGCTTCTGACATTTCTGGTTCAGGAGTGGCTCGACTTTAGGAACGAGACATTTGTAGCTCATATTTTAGGAGTTAATCAGCTAATTAGGATGTGACAAAATGAGTTTACCATTTTGAACCTCTTCACAATATTCACATTTTCTGAGATGCTGAATTTTTATTTTTCATTATCTGTAAGCCATAATCATCAAAAAGATAGGAAATAAAGGCTTTAAATATTTCTCTCTGTGCAGTGAATTATGTAAAATGAGTTTCACTTTCTGAAATGAGTGACAAAAAAACATTAGCTTTTCAAATTTTCAGTCACCATGATACATGTTAAAGTTCACATGGGACATGGAAAAAGACAGAACATGCATGGATTTCTTTGGAGTGGTTGCCAGAAGTAAGACTACTCAAAAATATATGGCGACATGGTTTAGATTTGTAAAGTTGCATCTGAACAAACAAGACTTCTGGGTCATTAACTTTTAGATAATCTAAGCAGAGATGTAAAAGGACAATAAAATTCCAAGCCACATGGTGGGGGACTGATGGTTTGAGCTTGCTTTACAGCCACATCCTCTGAGGACCTTGCAGTAACTGAGTTAACTATAAACTCTTCTGCATAACAAAGTGAACTAGAGTCTAATGTGAGGCGATCTGTCCAACAGCTGCAGCTCAGTCAGATCTTGGTCAAGGAACAGGATGATGATCTAATGCCACAAATCTAAAATAAAATCTCCAAACAAAAGGTGTTACATTGACTCACTTAAAATTCAGACCTCACCCCAACTGAAAGGCTGTAGTATCTTTGGGAAGCTGTGCTCAAATACAGTGCATCCGGAAAGTATTCACTGTGCTACACTTTTCCCACATTTTGTTATGTTACAGCGTTATTCCAAATTGTATTAAATTAATCTTTCCTCAAAATTCTACACACAAAACCCCATTATGACAATGTGAAATATGATCAAAGTTCATACCATACCAGCTTTATTTATAGAGCTCTTTAAACACCCACAGGACCAACGTGCTGTACAGTACACATAATAAAACAATCATACAATCAGATAATAAAAGCAATTAAAATTATTAAAAGTCAACATTTCAGATGGTGTCAAAGTCCAGGGAGAAGAGATGGGTTTTAAAAAGGGATTTAAAAACAGACTGGGAAGAAGCCTGTCTGATGTTCAAGGGAAGGTCATTCCACAGTTTAGTTGCGGCCACAGTAAAAGCACGATCTCCTCTGAGCTTATGCTTTGTCTTTGGCACACTCAGAAGCTGATCACATGACCTGAGGAATTGAGAAGGTGTGTACGGATGTAGCAACTTGGACATATAGGGCGGGGCAAGTCCATTAAGAGCTTTAAAAAGCAAATAAAATAATTTATAAATGAATCCTATAATGTACGGACAACCAGTGCAGATGGGAAATCTGGTCAAGCTTTCACGTACCAGTTAAAAACCATGCAGCAGCGTTCTGTACCCTATGAAGCTGAGAGATGCAGGAATCACTGATTCCTGTGTCGAGTATGTTAAAGTAGTCCAGCTGAGTGGTCACAAAGGCGTGAACTACTGTTTCAAAATACAGCTGAGAAAAAATCAGCTTCACTTTAGCCAGCTGCTTAAAATGGAAAAAATAAAATAAAACAAGTTTTATCAACAGCTTTGATGTGATTTTCTAGTTTTAGTCCAGCATCAACTTTGACCCCCAGGTTTGCAACAGTTGGCCTGATGTACTGGGCCAAGGAACCAACATCTACATTGGGAGTCTCAGTGGAGCTTCCAAAGACCATCACCTCAGTCCATCACGTGTAACATCAGTGTATAACACTGATGTTACACATGTTATGAGTAACACAATATACACATGTATATAAATGATATACACATGTATGTGTGTATCATTTACACATGATATACACATGAATGTTAAACAGCGTTATAGAGACAGTGTTACAGAGACACTTCATGTCTCTGTAACACTGATCACAGTCCATCATCCATCAGATAGTCACCTCTTTGAAATTTAAGAAGTTCACAGCCATCCAGGCTTTTATGTCCTCCAGACATGAAAACAGAGGGGGCAGAGAGTTAGTCCTTTTTTTTTTTTTTTAGCGGGACATATATCTGAATATCATCCGCGTAACAATGAAAGGAGATCCCATATTTTCTAAAAATAGAGCCAAGAGGAAGCAGGTACAGCGTGAAGAGGAGGGTCCAAGACTGAGCCTTGTGGAACCCCACACAAGAGAGTAGCAGTGGGAGACACGTGGTCACCAAGGCAGACACAGAAAGTACTACTACTAAGTAGGACCTAAACCAGTCCAGTGCTGCACCACTGACACCCCCTGTTGCTTCAAACAACAAAGTAAGATGTTATGGTCCACTTTGTCAAAAGCAGCTGATAAATCTAAAAGCAGTCACCAGAGTCATTTGCTAAAAATATGTAGTTGAAAACCTTGCTTCATGCTCAATCATCCAGGTAAACAAATCCCAACAAATTTCAGTCAGGTCATCTGAACAAATTTTGTTTATTTATTTTTTATACGTTTCATCCTTCATCCAAAGGACTTTTTCAGTCTGAGGAGCCACAACAAACTGAGTCTCACAAGCAGCACATCCACATAGTGGACCAACCAGTTTGTTGGTGATAAGATGGTTTTTGAGGCCTGCTCTCTCCCCCATCGACTCCTTTAAGGCAGCCATAGCCAACGTGGTTCAAAACATCAACGTTCATGCTCAATAGTCCAGGTAGAACGTCCAACAAAGTTCAGTCATGTAAAAAAAGATTTTAAGATTTTTGCAAATGTATTAAAAACTGAAAACTAAGAAATCACAATTTCACAAGTATTCACAGCCTTTGCCATGAAGCTCAAATTGATCTTGGATGCATCCTGTTTCCACTGATCATCCTTGAGAAGTTTCTACAACTTAAATGGAGTCCACCTGTGGTGAATTCATTTGATTGGACTTGATTTAGAAAGTGACACACCTGTCTACAAGTATATAAGGTCCTACAGCTGATGGTGCATGTCAGAGCACAAACACCAAGCATAAAGTCAAATAAATTGTCTGTAGACCTCAGAGACAGGATTGTCTTGAGGCACAGATATGGGGAAGGATACAGAAACATTTCTGCTGTTTTAAATGTCCAAATGAGCCCAGTGGCCTCCATCATTCATAAATGGAAGAAGTTTGGAACCACCAGGACTCTTCCTGGAGCTGGCTGGCCGTCTAAACTGAGCAATCAGGGGAGAAGGGTCTTAGTCATGGGGGTGACCATGAACCCAATGGTCACTTTGTCAGAGCTCAAGCATTCCTCAGTGGAGAGAGTATAACCTTTCAGAAGGACAACCATCTCTGCAGCAATCCACCAATCAGGGCTGTATGGTAGAGTGTCCAGACGAAAGCCACTCCTTAATTAAAGGCACGTGGCAGCACATCTGGAGTTTAACAAAAAAGAACTGAAGGACTCTCAGACCATGAAAAACAAAATGATCTGGTCTAATGAGACAAAGATTGAACTCTTTGGTGCAAATACCATCTGAAAATGGTTGCACAGATGTCTCCATCCAGTCTGACGGAGCTTGTCAAGTACTGCAAAGAAGAAGGGGACAAACTGCTTAAAGATGGTGTGCTAAGCTTATGGCATCATATTCAAAAAGACTTGAAGCTGTGATTGCTCCCAGAGCTGGATCAACAAAGTATTAAGCAAAGGCTATGAATGCTTATGTAAATGTGATTTATTAGTTTCCAAAAATCTCAATCTTTTTTTTTTTTTGGGCATTGTCATAATGGGGTGTTGTGTATGTAAATTTTTGAGGAAAGAGATTAATTTAATACAATTTGGAAAAATACTGTAACATAAAAATGTGCAAAGAGTGAAGTGCTGTGAATACTTTCTGGATGCACTGTAAATGTCATCATATTTTTCATTCATTCAACCTTTATTTAGACAGGTTAATCCCATTGAGCCTCGAGGATTCATTTACAAGACAGACCTGAATATATCAATGAACTAAAGTTCCCATAATGTTGTGGGACCCTATTAAGTTTCCACAACAATATGGAGTCTGATGAGGTAATTTGGAAGATGATTACGCAACTCAGCGGGCAAAGGTGGTTCTACTGGCTTTTCACATTATTTTTAATTTTAATTTTTTTGTAATAAAATTTGTGTAGACAGTGACATAGCTTGTTTATCTAATGTTGCATTTACTTTTTGAACGCTAATTTTTGTCATGGTTTGTGAAACTTCTGTGTGCTTTTGTTGTGTGTATTGGGTGTAAATGTCACGTACAAACAGAATAAAAGCTCAAAGAAGGTCTTTGTTGGCTCAAGAGGTGCATTGTTGTAGTCATTGTTGCTGAGGTTTTTGTTGTCTTTTCTTATTAAAATTCTAGAACAGCACACTTGATACAAAGAAAAGCACTGATATGTGATACCTTTAGGAGGCTTGTGACACGATACCCTTTATTTTTCTGCTGACCATCTACAGCTGCTGCAATAAATGAATCTTTCTGCTTTTCCAGCTGGTGGTTTAATGTTGGTCTGATACTCCTTGGGATCAGCTTATCTCTGGCAATGTTTTGCATTGTGTACCTGGAGTGGTTCAAAGGCATCCAGCACTATGACCAAGAATATCCTGCCATTCCTCCCATTACCACTGCGGCCTTTATCGCTGCATCATGCAGGTAAAGTACCAACACAAATGTCTTTTTCCACTATTACAACAATATGGCAAAGAGGAAACACGATCTCATCTGTTCAGCTAAGTGAGTGGTAGTTGAGAGAAAAATGACACTTGATAGGCTTATAGACCTAGTACAAAAATAGCTTGCCTTAGAGGTTTCAAAGAACATAATTCATGACCTACTTGACTATACTTGCACCTCTCATTACTCATTACTGCAGCTACAGATCACCCAAAAACAAATCTGCACAGCTGATTAGAAAAAGCAGGCAGGTCCTTGCATGGGATCTGAACAAGCTGTGCTTGCTTTGGTTTGAGTACTTTGGATAGTAAACTGCCTCTTTTCTGTTGTGGCAGTGAGCAAAATGCAGGTAAATAAAATGTGCACCACTCCTAGAGGGAGCTGTGATTAATGTATTCTTTGTCTAGTTCCCTGTATCTCTGTCCCTGAAATCAGTACATTGATGATTCTGTACAAATTCATATACCATTACAAGTGTCATATTTTGAAAATAGTGTTTGGCAAACATTTTCATTAGGACTTTTGCATCAATTCTGTCAATTTCGTTTTTTTTTTTTTTTTTTGTTTGTGTTTTTTTGTTTGCCTGTTGTATTATCAATCATGCAGTTTTAAGAAGGTCCATAAAATAACCTTCATAGTATGATTGTTCACTGGTAAAAACGTGATTACAGTTGCAAAACAAAATTTACGAATGTAACTACGGTTCTATAAATCCCGGAAGACTGCCAGAGGGCGGTGCTGAAAGCACTGAATGTTCCCTTCGCGCATGCGCTGTTTGAGTAATTATATTGACAACGTCACACACATGACCGGATAAGCAATCAGATGCTTTATAGACTAGCGACATCCGTGGTTCTGCTCCTACAGAATCTTCTCGCGTAAAGCAAGGATTCTGAGTAACAGAGAAGCTCTGGCGGTCATCTGGGATTCATAGGACCACAGTTACATTCGTAACGTTTGTTCTGTTTCATCCCTCCTGACCGTCAGAGGGCTTTGTTGAAAGCACTGAATGACTAATATCAACGATGTCATGAGGAATCCTGAGCACTTACCTCACCGAGGAAACCCAGAGGACCCCTGCAGAAACCCCTGGTCCAGAGGATGAGGGGTGGCTACGTTAACCCGGTAGAATCTGGTGAACGTGCTTGGGAAAGCCCATGATACGACAGCACATATTGCATCCCTCAGAACCCCTTTCAGGTCAGCCCAGGAAGCAAACACGCTCCTGGCAGAATGTGCCTTCATGCTGTCCAGCAGGGGGTCGTGTCCCACGGCGTAGGCATGGCAATTGACATCCACAACCCAGCGGGAGAGGTGCTGTTTGGAAAGAGGAGAGCCTAACCTAGGCATCCGTAAAACACCTACAGCTGGTCTGAACCTCGCATAGCGGCAGTAGCTGCAACGTATGCCTCCAGTGCTCTCACTGGGGTGCAATAGTCCAGACCCCTCACCAGGTGTAGGCTAAAAAACATGTCAGCCTCAATGGTTGGTTACAGTAGAGTGAGATAATGCCCTGGTAAAAATGCAGTGTTTGGCCACCAGGTAACGTCCGAGCCCTCAGGGTCCCGTCTGAGGCATGAGGAGTGGAAAGAGAGCCTGTAGCTCATCGACCCCCTTGCTGAGGCCATAGCCAACAAATAGCCATCTTACATGAAAACCACTTGGGGTCCGCCTGCGTTTGAGGTTCGAACGGAGGGCAGCACAGAGCTTCGAGAACCAAGGGCATCTGCCAAACTGGTGTTTGTGTACTTATGGGCAGGTGTAACCTATTGGTACCATGCAGAGAAAAGAGACTGTCATGGCTCCCCACCGTACAGCCATCGATGCCGGCGTGGTAGATGATATCGCCGCTACATAAACTGTAAGCGTCAAGGGAGAGCGACCCTTAGGAAGGAGAGGCTGGAGAAACTCCAGATGGTGGATACTGTACAGGAGACTGGATCCTCATTAATCAGACACCATGGGAAAAAAACAGACACTGTCTGTTTCCATCCTGCTGACAAGTAGAAGGTGCCCTGGTGCCCAGGATGGTGCGTCTGACAGGGCTCAAAACTCCAGTCAGCTGCTGTCCTAGCCTTGCAGTGGCCACACCCACGGCCGAAGATGTTGAGGACTGAGGTGCTATATCAGTCCCCTCAACCAAATTAAAGAAAGAGGCGGAAAGGAGCCGACTGACCAACTGGAATATAACGCCCACCCCTGAGTGGATGGGCGAGCTCTCATGGAGGGTGAATGCAAAATCACCCAAGAGAGGTGTTAGTTTGGAAAAGGATCAGGCAGCTTTACTCCAGGTTGACGTTAGGACCCAACTGGGCATCTGAGTGAGCAGGTGGGTCGTGTCGCGAAAGGCACAGGCCCGAGACAGGGCGCAGAGAGCCAATCGTCCAAGTTCGGCAGAATCTTCACTCCGAAGGTCTGCAAGCGAGAGGGCTGTCTTCACACACTGTGAACACCCTCGGGCAAAGGGAGAGCTCAAATGAGAGTACCCGGAGCTGCCAGTGAAGACCCCGATAGGCAATCCTGAGAGAGCGGCAATGCTCCGCCACAATAGACACCTGAAAATAAACCTCTTCAGGTCTATAGATGTGAACCATTCCCCCTACTTGACAGCTTAAAAGATCGCTGCTGTCATGAACATGTGGGAGGGCAGCACCCTTAGGTACCAGTTAAGTCTCATCAAGTGTAAAATGGGACAAAACCCATCGTCCCTTTGCCCGAGAAACCAAGTCTAGTAACAGCCTCTGGGTAGCTTTCACCAGGTCAGTGATTACAGTTATCCTGACCCAACGTGAGATGTGAGGCCGCCGTCTGAACTGTGGCCAGCACCCCTGGGTCAGAGTGACAGCTACTCATGTGTCCCCAGCTTGAGCAGCCCAGTAACTTAAATAAAGGTTGAATGAATGAAAAAAACTGAGCTGCTGGAGGAAGAGTAACTCTACAGTCGGCCTGGTGGCATCGCCGTCTCCCTCCATGGCTACTAAAGGCCATGGGGGAACGACGGTCAGAGTCCCTGGTCGGAACCTGCACAGCCAGTTGGTGGACAGACTTATGAAGGCCTTTGTTGGCTCTTTGCTGACTCACACAAGGATAAGACCCCCTGTATCCCCTATAACAGCCTCTGGGTAGCTTTCACCAGGTCAGTGATTACAGTTATCCTGACCCAACGTGAGATGTGAGGATGCCATCAGAACTGTGGCCAGTACCCCTGGGTCAGAGTGGCAGCCACTCATGGGTCCCCAACATGAGCAGCCCAGTGATTTAAATAAAGGTTGAATGAATGAAAAAAACTGAGCTGCTGGAGGAAAAGAAACTCTACAGTCGGCCTGGTGGCATCGCCGTCTCCCTCCATGGCTACTAAAGAACATGGGGGAGCGACGGTCAGAGTCCCTGGTCGGAACCTGCACAGCCAGTTGGTGGACCGACTTATGAAGGCCTTCGTTGGCTCTTTGCTGACTCACACAAGGATAAGACCCCCTGTGCGATCACAACCCCGAGGCGGCAGCCAAACCCTAGGATCAGCCCACGGGCACCTTGGATGCCAAGGAGGTAGAGAGGGCATCACCCTAATAAGACTCGGGAGTTGCTGCCTCCTCTGTCATGCCTGGACAGTCCGTACCAGTGCCTCCAAGGTAGCTGAACCACATATCTTCCCCGGCACCAAAGGGACATTACGGACCACATACTCCCTTAGGTACTCCTCTGATTGGAGGATGGAAAAGGGAGGAGGGGCCCATCTGCACCTGAAGAAGGCACCTCCAGGGGTGGACTCCATTGGTTGTGGGATCTACAGCTGCAATTGTCTTGGGGCCATCCTGCATCGAGTCGTCACCTGACCACTATCTGCGGTCCGGGACAAGGAAAATAAACATGACTGTTCCTCCTCCACACTTAGATGTGAGAGGCAGAGGCAGTCAAGGGGGGCGGGGGGAGAGCGCAAACTCACACCTTCACCAATCAATACAAGGTTGGAGCTAGTAAGCCTAGCTCAGCCGAAGCGTTATGATGCAGCAAGAATGATTGTGGGGGTGTGTGTAACGCTAGCCTTCACCAATAGAAAACAAGGCCAAAACTCAAAAAGACTAGCATGGCTAGCTCAGCCCAAATGTTTATGAGGTTGGAGAAAAGTGATATGGGAGAGGGTGCACGAACGCTAGCCTTCACCAATAGAAGTGAATTGGGAGAGGGTGTTCAAACATTAGCCTTCACCAATAGAAGTGAATTGGGAGAGGGTCTGTAACGCTACCCTTCACCAATAGAAAACAAGGCCAAAACTCAGAGAGACTAGCACCACTAGCTCAGCTCAACCGTTTGAGGTTGGTAAAAATGGGTTAGGAGAGGGTGCACGAACGCTAACCTTCACCAATAGAAAAAACAACCAAAACTCAAAAAGATTAGCACCGATAGTTCAACTCAACCGTTTGAGGTTGGCGAAAAGTGAGTTGGGAGAGGGTGTGTGAACGCTAGCCTTCACC
>JARVGV010001459.1:6597980-6608211 GCA_031762435.1 Hypsolebias longignatus | reverse complement strand
TTATTATTATTATTATTATTATTATTATTATTATTATTATTATTATTATTATTATTATTATTATTATTATTTAATCCGTGCGCTTTTGACAGATTTGGTGGTACTGTAGTGTTGGATTTGACTTAAAACCTTTTTTGTGTTATGCGTCTGGGCTTTGGGGCTCTTCTTTTTTGAAGCCAGTGAATGGTTGGCACAGTACGCGCATGTGATATCTTTGAAACACTTGTAGCTGCGGGAGGGCGGACGTCAGGGATCACAGAGGACTGACACGCAATCTCTCATTTAATGCGTCTCAGTGAGCTTATTTAGAGGAGCCGGTCTCTCGTTCTAGGTCCAGGTCTACAAGGTGACACTGGCACGCATCGAGCCCATCCATCCTTAGTGAGGCAGGACATTGGAACTGTGCGTAACCACGGAGCCGGACCTTGAAGATTGAATTCACGTTTGGCACACTTTGCATCCTTCTGAATCAGCACCTTGTTGGGACCTGCAGCGCACCTGGCCCCCCACCCTCTCTGATGCACTTATAGGGCACAGCTTTGACTCTTTATTCGCAACCATTGCACAAAAACCACTCGCCATGGTGGAACGCGGCGTCCTGGGCATCATGTGTCCGAACAAGTACAGCCGCCGCTCCTCCTCATCCTCCGCCAGCTCCATGCGCGAGAAGAAGCTCTTCGCCAAGCTGAAGGTGGGTTTGTCCGGGGACTACCCGCGGAAGAACGGCGAGTTCCTCAGCGGCCAGTACGGGACCAACCTGCTGCTGATCGGGGTGGCGCTGATGCTGGCCATCACGCACCACGAGCCCTCCGTGGAGGAAGAGCACCTGCTGGCTTTCGCCACCGGCCTCATGATCCTGCAGCTCTTCTGGATGATGTGGTACATCCTGGTGCGCACCAGGCGCAGGAGCGCGCGGACAGAGAGGGACGTGAACGCCACCACATGCTGGATCAGAGGTAAACCTGCGCACATGGAGGAACGAAGCGCAAACACGTGAGCTAAAAACAATCATTGCGTTTATTTACAGGTTTTATACAGAAACATGTGTTGGTCGCCCGTCACTGAAAGGAGATGGCGGGCGATGATGTTTTTGCCGGTGTTTCTGTTAACAACACAGCTGATGAACCAGTACATACATCTTATTGAAACTTTAAAAAACATATGTCTACGTCATCAAGACAATTTAACCATGGCGGCCACAGATGACTGACATTATACAAGAGTGACTGTAACTGCTGCCATGTTACAGATGGTGAGCTACAACTTGATGTGGTAGTAGCTGAGAGTCATTCACAACACATTCACAACACATTCACAACACAATGAGGCATCGCACAATATTGCATAAAACTGTGTTTAACGTTAATTTTAACATTTGACCAAAACATTATGTGAAACTTTGACAAGAGAGGTGGCAGGCGATGTGCATTTCTCCAAAGACTGAGGCCTTCAATGCACAAAAGCAGTGACTGCAGGTGTCTGACTTGTGCACATGACTGAATGTGAATCTTTTTCTCACAGGTGGCTTGACTCTTCTTGCAGTCCTCTCTCTGATCATGGACGCGCTCAGGATCGGTTATTTTGTCGGTTATCGGTCCTGCGTGTCAGCGGTGCTGGCAGTCTACCCGGCCTTCCATGCAATTCACACCATAGCTCAGGTAAATTTCCAGTCCTGGCTTCATTTCAATAAAGTGATCATCTCCCAGCAGCGCTACAATCCGGCTCTTAATTCTCTGTGGTGCTACTGAGGAACTTTGGATAATGTGCTCTTTGTCGCAGCAACAATGTAATCCTATCATTTTCCATGTTATTTGAGTGTAACTTCATAGGGCACGGCAAATCCTCGTGGTAAAAGGGAGTTAAACGCTCAAGTACATAGAATGTCTGCCAATTGTTAAACCTCTAAACTCGTTTGTGGCATTGCTTTATGAGCTGTTCAACCTGTCGTGTCTTTTTCTTTGGGCAATGCTCTCTACAGGTGCATTTTCTTTGGTTTCACATCAAGGATGTCATCAAGAGCTTCGAAACGTTCGAGAGGTAAAGCGTTATAATTTCAGAATGTTGTTGCGTCACAAGTTTTAACCGCGCAGCTGCCAGGTCCCTGACTTTTCCACGCGCTGTTTGTCTCCTCAGATTTGGTGTAATTCATGCAGTCTTCACCAACCTCCTGCTGTGGTGCAACGGCGTGATGTCAGAGACCGAGCACTTCATGAACAATCATGTCAGGAGGCTCACAGCAATGGGATTCCAAAATATCACCACGGGTAAGGGCCAAGAGGTCGATCGCTGCCTTGTACCTAGAAGGGAGGGACAATAGTACACTTCAGAGCTTACTTCAAGGGATGAAGGACAAGGAAAAGAGAGGAAGGTTTAAAAAGGGAAGAGGAGGGAGGCTTAGCTCCCCGTCTTGTTTGTGACTCTCTCTATAGAGTTTCACAGGAAACATAGATTTTCTGTTGACCCAACCCCCGCCCGCTGTGGCCTTTTCTCCACACTTCAGCCACCACTGCCCTCCTTTGGCAATCTTTCGCTTGACCCCAGACAGCTTTGTCTGAAGGCTGCTCAGTCCCAAGGGTGCTGCAATTACAGTAACTGATACATCTAAGCCCAGGGTTAGGAGGTTCAGTTGCTCCTCCTCATATCCGGCTGACTGTGAGGGTGGCTGCACCCTGACTGCCGTTCCCCTTTTAATTAAAAGGCGCAGCGCTGCGGTGGTGGCCTTTTCTGGGTTGAAGGGCAGGAGGAGGGGGTAGGTGGAGGGACGGGGGCACACGGCAGGGTTTTGTTAGGATGTGGCCCCCGAGGGCAACCAATAACTAGATGGGTTTTACGAGGAGTGAGTAAGTATAAAACATACATTCATGTGCAGGAGTGTTCCGATGATGGCTGAGGTTTCAGCTTAGTAAACTATAACTCATGGAGCGCCACAAAAGAGACACTTGTACTGGAGGACTGGGAGTCAAGTTGAACTTTATCTTTAGAAATACAGATCAAACTGATGAAAGGAAATACAACTTCTACTATTACTACTACTACTACTACATTAGTAATAATAATCAAAGTAATAATACATTTCAATACTACCACAGCTGTAACTACCACTGCTACTACAACAACAACCTCTTCTATAATAATAACGATAACAACAACAACAACAACAACAACAACAACAACAACAATAATAATAATGTTATTATCAATAATATTATTTAATTGCAATACTGATAACTACTGCTACTACTGCTACTAATGAAAATAATATAAAAACAAATAACAACAATAATAATAATAATAATATCAATAATAAAAATAATAATATAATATAATAATAATAACAACATTATTAACAATATTATTTAATTTCAATACTGCTTTAACTACTACTACTAATAATAATGATAATAATAATGATGATATTAATTTAACAACAACAACAACAATAGAACTACCACTACAATTTATGATGATAATAACACCACCGCCACCACCAACAACAACAACAACAACATTAACAACAACATCAACAACAATTATAATAATAACAATAATATAATAATAATATAATTATAATAACAACAAAATTATTAACAATATTATTTGATTTCAATACTGCTTTAACTACTACTAATAATGATAATAATAATGATGATATTAATATAACAACAACAACAATAACAATACAACTACCACTACAATTTATGATGATAATAAATATACAGAGATAATGAAACTAAATAAAGGAAATTGATCAGTAGATCTTAGACTATTTAACAAAGAGCTGTAATTATTTATTTGTGAGAACTTTGAAAGGTTAAAAAAAGCAGATACAGTACAGTATCTCAAAACTAAACTGTACCCCCCCCCCCCCCCCCCAAGCAGCTTCCTGATGCTGCAGTGTGTGACTGTGAAATAATAATGAGTTACAGCAAGATGACATCAGAGCTCATCACATCTGACCTGCCTTTCATACTTTTTAAACAATAATAAAAACATAAACAAAAACATAAAAACATAAAAACAGTATCAGTAAAATTACAAATTTTCTATCATTTCATTTTAATACATAAGATTGAATTCTGAATTAAATCTTGAATCAGAATAACTTCACAGAAATACAGTTTTGACACTGGTAATTTATTTTTAACTTTTATGTATTTTAACACTTGAATACTTTTGGTGAAGCTTGATTTCTGTCAGGGTTATGCACTACAAGCTGGTTTGATTGTGCCGTTTTAAAAACCTTAACAACTCAAAGAACATTGTTTAATGTAATCACACTCATGCACGTGCTTCTCTCTATTTTTCTTATTGTCTTGCAGAGGACTCAGAGCCAAAGTGTAACTGCACGACAAGCACATGCAACATGTTCTCCGAAAGCCTCTCTTATCTCTTCCCCTTCAACATTGAGTTCCACATCTTTGTCTCCGCTTTGCTTTTCGTCATGTGGAAGAACATCGGACGCACCATTGATCTGACCTCAAACAGGAAAAGTCTGGTTACCAAAACTCAGGGTTTGACCTTAGGCCCCATTCTGGGTCTTCTGTCTCTGGCCAGCACTATTGGAATACTGGTGGTCTACATCACACGTGTCGAGGGTTCCCTTGAACTACGCTACGAAGCCGTTTCTATGTTCTACATTTATGGCATTGTCACGTTGGCTGTCATGTGTGTTGCTGGTGCTTCAGGTCTGCTCATATATCGAGCAAACCACATAGAGTTTGACACCGCCAAGAACCCTTCAAGGCAACTAGACACAGAGCTGCTGTTTGGGTCCTCTGTGGGCTCCTGGTTCATGTCTTGGTGCAGCATTGTGTCTGTGCTAAGCACCAGCAGCAACCCTCCCTACCGCTGGACCAATCTGATCTACTCCATCCTGGTCATTTTGGAGAAGTACCTCCAGAACCTCTTCATCATCGAGTCCCTCTATCGTCAGCAAGAGAACGCCAAGATAGGCGACTCAGAGATCCCAGAGATCTCAGCTGCTCCAGAAGTGTTCTCAGTGGCCTCGTCTTTGGCTCCAGCGCTGGATGGCATCGTCAATCAGGCTTTTGAGAACCCCGGTGGTGCCTGCGCCTCCATGGAGAACGAGCAGGACAATGGACAGGAGTACGAATGTCAGCGGAAGCAGTCCAACGTGCCTCTGCCCGTGCACACTCAGGCCGTGGAACAATTCAATATGAAAAGGCTGCTATTGAAGAACATCGCCATTTTATTGCTGATGTGCAACATTTCGGTGAGTATGTCTAGATTATAAAGAAATTAAAAGGTTTTATTTATGAAGCTTAACCTGTCGCTGTACACACTAAAGTTTGGATGTCAATGGAAAATGTCTTCTAGAATGTTCTTCTCAGAATTTCCACACTAATTATAGACTATGTTTAAAATGATTCATATAATAAAAACAGTAAATATTCTCGAAAAAGTACTGTTACATGTACTAGAAGATTTTGTACCCCCCCTTTTTTTTACTAGCTTTGGTTTATTCTCTTGATTTAGTTTTGTTTTCTTACCTTCAATATAAAGGAAAATTGTACTGAAATATATTTTAAACACTCTTCTCTGTTTTGTCTTTAGCTGTGGATCCTCCCTGCCTTTGGGTGCAGGCCACAGTACGACAACGGGCTGGAACAGGATACTTTTGGCTTCTCTGCATGGACCACAGTTCTCAATTTCGCCATCCCGTTGAACCTTTTCTATCGCATGCACTCAGTAGCCTCCCTGTTTGAGGTGTTCCGCCGGGTCTGACAGGAACAAACTGAGCAAATGACAGTGACAGGACACATGGGAACACATGTCAGCACCGGGTCCTGAGGGGGTGTCCCAGCGCAGGTCAGCTGTTCAGGAGGCAGTTGGGGTCACTCCTCTGCAGACTGGAGAATAAAGCAATGTAGACAAACACCGTAGTTCCTCATCTGTGTGGTGAAAACAGATGAAGACTTCCCCGAAGAGGATTGCTGTATACCAAAAAGCTCATTAGAAACGACGATGAGGATGACTTGTTTCTGTTGTTTATTTAGGGTTTTGTTCTCATACTTCGAGTTTATTTTAAACGGGTTGATCATGTAAAATCGAAACCTACATGCTTGATCAAAGTATGCACATTTTATACTGTTTGTTATTAGGGACTACATGAGGTTGGTAAAACAAAAAAAAAATCAGAAAAGCCACTGTATTTACTGAACATGGATGAAGTTCTCCCCTAATTTAGTTGGAGTAGATTACCGGTAGTAGAAGAGTGTTCATGTTTGAGTTGAAAGGCTAGTTACAGTCTTACAAATTCATCCTTTTATTTTGTTGAACGTTTGCTCTCAGAAGTTGCACCTTCCTCTCTCAGTTGGTCAAAGTTCATCAGTGTCATTGAACATGCTGGTTCTCTGTTCTGTTGAGCTGATGGAAAGTTGTATGACCTGAGGTACAATCACCGATAACTATAGTGAGTGGAAGGAGAACCTCCAACTCTCCTTTCTTTACACAGATGAATTTGTACGCATTAACAGCGGCATTGTTTGCAAGTTAGATGCAATGTATTTAGTTCAAATTACCCTGGTCTAAGGGCTAGTGTACTCCCAATGAGAGCTTAAATATCATATTATACACGGTACACCTCAGGTCACATAACTGGATGAGGTGCCCTGGCTACAGTTAAAAAATTATTTTTTAAAAAAAGGATAAAACATTTATTTTTCTATAGTAGGGCATTTAATTTTGTATCCTAATATGATTGTTTATCAAAACAAGCAAATTATTGAACACAAAGTGGAAAAAAACAAGCAAAAAAAAAAGAAAAAAAAAATCACAATCCAGTCACTATTTCTGAGCGATGTCTGCTTTTTGAACCCATGAAAGACCAGCAGTAAAACTTGTAGTCTGTGACAAAACTTTGCACTGTACTTTTAAAATCTGTATGAAGTTCTCAGCCTGGTGCTCTCCTCCCTCTGAGTTCTCTACACGTGTCAGGTTGTGAGAAACAACCACCAACAACAAGAACAAACTGTAACAACATTATCATCTTTCATCAAAGTCTCTCAGACACTGTAATAACACATGTACACTTAATTGTGTTTAAAGTATCTAAAACATTCATTTTCAATGAAAATGAAAACTATGGTTTGATTTTTCAAATGTAAATGCCACATTGTCTTCTTTGTCTTACAGTTGATGGTGACACGTGCAGTTTGCATTTTACCCACTAGGTGAAGCTAAATAAACATGTACTCAAGACTTCCCTTCAAAAAGAGAGCCTGAATTATTCACTCATGACTGTTTGTGACTTGTCCGTTTTACACAAGGAAGCCTCCAAGAAGAAAAACGTGTGTTAGTTAAAATAATAAATGAGAAGCATCCTAATAAAAACACAAAAAGGTTACGACAAAGAGACCTGGTTTTTAAAGCTGCAGTGCAAAACAACATTTTGTAACTCTCCACTAAAACATGTGCCACACTTTAAATGTGTCCAAGTGTCTCTTGTGATAACCCTCGATAACGTCTGCAGGAGAAGCAGCAGACTAAACACTGTGTTGGTCCCAGGCTGCCTCCTGACTCTGATGTGATCCTGCAGATTATGGGTCAGGCTACTCCAGAGAATTTGGGGCCTAACGTCAGGGGATTATTCCAACATAGTGTCTGAACGATTTGACAGGCACGCAGACACATCTAAAAATAACCGTGACGTTTCAGATGCGGAAGCCGCACTGCTGCTGCCGCTGATGCTGCTGCGGTGCTCCTGGCTGTCCATGCCCCCTCGATCAGAGTGTGAATGTGACTCACCGGTTCAGGAACGTCTACACAGAGGATGGATGAACTCTGACCTCAAGACAGATCGTTTGAGGGCAAACAACCACCTGTGCTCAACAAGGAACCAAGGAATACTTCTAATCTTCTTTAAATGCAAGCAGGAGAAACAAAGTGTAACAAATAATAAAATTGTCATTTTAAATTAAACATGATGCTTAAAAATGTTTATGCTTGGAGATTTGTTTAGAAAACAATTTGGTTCATGCATCATGGATTGATGGATGGATGAATTGATGGATGGATGGATGGATGGATGGATGGATGGATGGATGGATGGATGAGAGACATAAAGAAATAGACAGTTACAGACTGAGTTTTAGTACCATGGACAACTCTGATGGAAAGCTGCCACAGTAAACTTATGGCCCTTCTCCAAGTCAAAGTAAGTCAGGTCCTCTGTACGGTGGTTGGACCTTCACCTAGTGGGTCAACCACTAGGTGAAGGTGCTTTTTATAAGACGGAATTTATTGTGGCTCCTCAGACTGAAGAAGTCTTTTAGATGAAAGACAAAACATAATCATAAATAAATAAATAAATAAATAAATAAATAAATAAATAAATAAATAAATAAATAACATCCAGAGGATATTTTTGTTGGATATTTTTACCTGGATTATCGAGCATGAACCTTGATGTTATGGCTCTTGTGCTTTGTAAGGCCCAGACCAGCCTAGATTGGCCCAACCCAGGTTCCACACTGGGTTTTGAATGCTGGCACTGGGCAGTCTGGCTCAGTTCCATGTCAGTTTTTGAAACCCAGAGATCTGGGGTTCCATTTAAGCTGGTGGTGCAGATTTGATGTCAGCAGACTGCTGGCCAGTGACTGGTTTTCTGGCCTGGGGGAGTCACGTCACAGATGAGTCATACTTTCAGCGACTGCTCCTCACCACCATTTACTTCAGCTTCTTGCTTCTGGCTGAGCCACGGAAGATCAGGGCTGGGCTGATTGTGGTCGATTCATGCAATACTGGGCTTTACAAAGTGGCATAAGTGAGAGTGTTAACGTTATTTCTGCTTAATAGATTTCATGTTGTACAACATAACAACTATATTGCATGTTAATTACTCCCTTAAATGCATCTTAGGTGTCTTAAGGTGTATTGTTTTTGGCTAAATATTTGCCCAGGTTTAATAAAGAATGAAAAGCACTCATTGTACACGTATGTATACAACCATAAAGCACCAATGTTTCAGACAGGTCTAGACAAACACTTATCATTGAATGAGACATTAAATGACAGTGTTGTTCCCTCTAGTAACGCACGAAGAATGAGCTCTTAGTAACTGATGGCTTCAGTTAGTTTAACAACGTCGTCTTTACTTCCATTGTCAGACCACTTTCACCACTTTGAGAGCTACAAAATACAAATACAGTATTAAACTTTAAAAATGACTCTTCAGGAGTATGTGCATTTCACATGTATACATGCAGGTAAGCAGCACATTAGCACAAAGCTACACTTAGCACCAACGATTCACCTCAATGCCCGTGTTACTGGATGGAGAATTCTTGCTTCAAAATTCATTGACACACCTTCATAAAGATGTAAAAATAAATAAATAAATAAATAAATAAACCGCACATAAAAATATGACAGATTTTTTAAAATCCTTCTCAGCTGTGCTCCACATGCTGAGCAAACAAAGAAAACTTACCATAAGACAAGAGTACTCTGCTCAATGGTGCCACTATTGTGTGACCGCTGATGAACATCCACCTGGACGTCACATCTGGTTTTTAACTGATGTTATTTTTGTTATTTTAATCAATTTGCGAATAAATAAAACGACATTAACATGAACTTACCATCTCTGTTAGTTGCAGATGACATCTTTTCTAGGGGGTTGGCTTCAGTAACATCATTAACTTGATGCAGACTCTTACACTAGCACATCTTCAGCTTTAAATCACTTCTTGGTCTGTTGCCTTCATACATCTCCTCCTTCATGTCACTACATGAGTGCAGCTACAGCATGCAGCTACAGCGTGCAGCTACAGCGTGCAGCTACAGCGTGCGCTCTCAGGACATTATTACATGCAGTGTCCCCTCAGTGAGAACTGAACCAGGCAAAAGGGCCTTCTCCTACTCCACTCCTGTATCTTGGAATATCTTGCAAAAAGATCTGAAGCTCTCGACCTTGACCTCCCTAAATGTCTATGAAATGTAATGAATGGACCACATATTAATGGACACAATGTCACGAACAAGAGATTAGACAAGATAGCACGTCAAAGTAGGTTGAAGGCTCAGGTGGATAGAAAGTCAGTAATTGTGATGTATCAATTGTTTTGCAGTATTCTTTACTTCAGTTTGATTTTACCCACAGAAACTCATATGATGCAGCATTTTTATTGTAAGTATATCCATCCATCCATCCATCCATCCATCCATCCATCCATCCATCCATCCATCCATCCATCCATCCATCCATCCA
>JARVGV010001459.1:6525653-6536580 GCA_031762435.1 Hypsolebias longignatus | reverse complement strand
AGCCAGTCCTACCGGGAGCAACTCGGGGTTAAGTGCCTTGCCCAGGGACACAACGAGGTATGCAGTGACCGGGGATCAAACCTGGGACCTTCCGGTCCTGAGCCGGCTGCCCTGCCTCTACACTATCTCGGCCCCTGAGATGAGAACAACAGGACCGGGGTTTCGGCTCAAATTGAACGATCCCGCAGGAACGGAGTCCGAGTCAGTGGATGGAGCTCTGGTAGAGATCCTGCTGTATGGCAAGGGATTAAGAACTTGGGACCCGTCAGTGCAAGAAAGATTTCTAGAAAGTAATATCAGAAGAGAGGAGGACATTTTACAACCAACCTTGACCGACGCTATCCAGAGGAGGGCGATTTATTACTATACTAAAGTAGCGCAGGGCCGACTACTGGTACTAACTGTACGGGACCCAACCAATGTAAAATCAAAAGGGGGATTAAAAACTGGTTGGGATGCTGGGCGCAGAGATTTGAGAAATGAATGACAAGACTATAACCACAGTGATCAGTCTGTCAACCAAATATCATCCCATAGTGAAAATTATAGCCAAAGCGTCCGAGTTAGAACGGATCTTAGTAAACCCCCAAACAAAAGCAGCAGCAAGGTATAAGAAGTATGACGAACAGTTAAAAAAGATAGGGGCGTAAAAAGAAGGATATACACCCTGGACGGGAAAAGAAAGTAAACGTAGTTCCGTAACCGGCATACCTGAGGATTCAGAAGAGGGCTCTGACCAAAAGGGCAGATCGGAGCCGATGGAGCTTAATATGAAGAGACAACGTCCCTACTCAGGGTAAAGAAAGAAAATCAAGACAATAGCAGGCAAAGAGGAGAACCTGATCAGCTAGCCTCTCATATGACCCCCACACCCTGGCCAAAATCAGTATAGGGTTGTATTGATTATGAGACAGACTCAGAATCAGATGACGATAAAGGAAAGGGGCGAGGGAAATTATTCCCAGGTAGACTAAAAGAAGAGGACGAAGTTGAAGGAAGTGACAGATTGGTATTCAGAAGATGAGTCAAGAAAAGAAAAAACTGAAAAACATATGGAAATGCTCACTCAAAGTCTGGTGGAAAAAATGAGAAAGTATATGATAAAAGATGAGGAGTTGAGCACAGTACCACTATGGAGAACACAGGTGCAAGAGCTGGTAGAGCAAATTAACAATCAACTAAGTGAGCATGAGGACCCTATTGAAGGCTCATCAGGAGCACCCAGGGAAACCCACAGGAAAATAAAAACTAAAGAAAACCATCATGAACCAAAACTTGAGCCCCATCTCGGTCATAAGGATGAGAAGGAAAAGCCCAAACTTCCACCAAGAGAAATGCCCAAACCTACCCTGAGAGAAATCTTCAAACTAATGCCTGAGGATGCTCATGTCATAAAGTTCCAGAATGGGACTCGAGTATATAAGCTGATAGGAAATCCTTGGACATTGGAAGCTGTCGGGATGCTAATATTCACTGATCACAAATATAAAATCCATCACTCGACTTTTAGGAAAACACTAAAGAGGTAAGCCGGATGGGAATACCAGATTGAAATAAATCAGTTAAAAGGAAAAGCAGAAAATTTAGGGCTAAAGGTGAGCTTGACAAGCAGCGCAGATCTTCCATATTATGCTATAATCCATGCTCCAATCAAAAGCTATAAAGAAGCGAATAGCAAGATGTTAGATGCCCTCGAGAAAGGGATAACCCGAGCCATCACCAACAATCTCAGATGCGTGGTAATGAGTTTAGATGGGTTGCGGTCACACCATCTACAGTGGGAAATAGCTGAATGTTTGGCTGTCAATTCGGCAACATATCTGGCAAAAGGGATGTCTGCCACAGCTGCGTTAAGGGAATTAGTCATAGTGACTAGGGGTTGAACGAGTACATAATTTTTTTAACTCGACATTAACATAATTAAACTTGAATAGAAGTCGAGTAGTCGATGATGTCATAAGATTTCTAAATGCAAAAATAACTAAATAAATAAAAACACAAAATAAACTTAATTTATTATTGTAACCTTGTGTGGGTTAAGTCCAATGAAGCCACTCAGAGCCAAACAACAGGAAACAACCAACCTTTCATAGCGCACAAGAGGCAGGTCTATATCACAGGCTTCCATCTCACTCATGGTGTGGCCAGAACACCAACATACCACTAAGCATTATGGGAAAGACATAACACATAGTCCACAACAGTGCATGCAACACCGCCCCCTATGGTCACAATATACTGTAGCGGTTACGGGGAGTGTGTTATGTCTTTCCCATAATGCTTAGTGGTATGTTAGTGTTCCGGCTGCACCATGAGTGAGAAGAATGTCTGTGATATAGACCTGCCTCCTGCGTGCTCTAAAAGTTCGAGTTATTCCTGTTGTTCTGCTCAAAGTATCTTCAGTGGGTTTAACCCATACAAGGTTACATTAAGGTGGTCAAAGAATTAGATGAAACACCAGTTTGTAGCGGGATGACGTCACTACAAATACTTGATGTGAAAGAAAAAACGTCGATAGAGATAATGGTAATCGATGCGTCGATTACTCGAGTACTCTGTTAAAGCCCTAATAGTGACCCCAGCTCACCTATATGAAAACAGAAAAGCAAGGGTTTTGGCCACTATTGTGGGGACGGAAAAGAAACCAATCGA
Organism: Hypsolebias longignatus; assembly: GCA_031762435.1. Lineage (NCBI taxonomy): Eukaryota > Metazoa > Chordata > Actinopteri > Cyprinodontiformes > Rivulidae > Hypsolebias > Hypsolebias longignatus. The sequence goes on along the minus strand of JARVGV010001459.1, from coordinate 6,533,928 downwards.
AAGACCCCTGAAACCAGGAAAAGAGGATGGAGATAAACCATCGACGTCACAAGTAATAAGGAAAAATGAAGATCCCTTAGGAGACGAATCCCAAAAATCTGGACCCCCGTTAACCTCGCCCTCGGAGAAAAACTTAAATGACTCTGCCACAAAACAAGGAAAGAGTGGCAAAGGACAACCACAGGAGAAATTAGTGTAATTCCTTAACTGTAAATAAAAGAATCATTTTTCTAATAGTAAACTAATAAAGATAATCAGAGCTGAAACTAACTGTTAATAACACTGAAACTGTAACTGTTTATAACACTGAATGCACGATGTAATGTTATGTGTTGTTTCACAGTCTTATGAGCAGATGCAGAGGTGACCCCTGAATGCTGAATGGTAGAGAACTCAGTGACCTAAAGCAGAACAAGAACAAGGAACTTGCAAACGTGGCTGAACAGAACAGCGTGTTCTAAGCAGACGTGGCAAAAGTATACATGGCCAAACAGGATTAAATGTCAGAGACAAGTACCACCCCTTTTTTAATATGCATGATAGTCTGATGCAATCATACCTCATAGACTGCATAGAAAGATGAGACACATCATCCTAAGAAACATCCTTTGGGTGGAGACAGATATGGCATAGTCTTTAAATAATCAATGAGCTGATAAAATAATGCTGAATAGAGATTGGAGGTTGAACAAGACAGGACAGTGCAAAATTGCTCTTAGCAGCTGAAGATTCGGACGATTCAAAAAGGACTTCTTTCAGACAGAACAGGAGTTACTTTTAATTTTTCAGCCCGAATCAGAACCACTCCAAATCTTCAAATTGGGAAAAGCTATTTTTGAGCTTGAGGCGCTTCCCACTTCCCTTGCCAAGGGAGAGGTGATTTCTCCTTACCTTCTAAAGGAGTCCACGGAAACTCAGACAACATGCTGTTAAGGGGATGCTTCCTAATTACCGTTCTTTGACAAATTTTATATCAAATTACCGCAACAGCACACTTGATTGCGTGGAAGGTGGTAGTATCAGTTGCATTTTGGGGTCATCTGTTCAGCACTGCTGAATGTTATCAGAGAGTTGTGATAAATAAGAAATCTTGACTCGGGTTATTCTCTGATGTTGAATTGAGGGGTATTAGAGTGTTTTGGAGCATTGACACAACCCTGGGGCTCCAGGGTGTGGCTCACCTTGAGTGGAAGTGAAGGTTTTCCATTGAAAGCTTACAAGAACTCTAGAGACTCGTACCTCCCTTTCATAGCTCCTCAGAGCAAGGAAACACCATGTCAGCTGGAATGTTTGACCCTTGGATTCCAACTCAAACACTGAGAAACTTTAATTATTTTGTATCTGCTATATAACCAAATGTAATCATTGTATTGGATTGTGCTTGACTGTGTTCTCCTGCAAATCATTTAATTAAAGCAAAGCATAAAAAGTAAAACTCTGGATCATCATTTCATTCCTTTGTGTTCCTGGAAATGGAGAGCTTGGTTCAATGTTAACAACAAAAACTAGGAGGTTTTTAAGGGTTTCCTAGCTTTGATTATAAATAACACCCTTGAAACTTATTCCTTGGTTCAAAAAAATAACCAGTCCGATAACAATAGCCATTCTACAAGGTGGTGAGCGACCGTGAATGCATGCTTCCTTGTGAAGTACGACCTAACCCCGGCTGCAAGGTTGGATGAGTTGCGGGGTGAAATCCAGGGTGTGACATGCAAATGGAGGTTATTAACATATCTGGGTGAATCACCTCATAACAGCCTTAAATTGAACTGTCCCATGTTATTTAAGGTAACACCTGAGTGCTAGGATTAGTTTACTGGACCCCTTGTAGGCGAAAGCTGCAGTGGGGCTTTGCCACAAATCCTGTGGTTACCTCATTTGGGTAGATTCAGACACCACCCATCACAATACATATCGTGATTAGGGATGCACGGATCCACATTTTCTTACTTCCGATCCGATCCCGATACTTAAATCTGGATATCGGCCGATACCGATCCAGTTCCGATATCCTCATCATCAAAGATTTTTTTCAACCTTTATTTAGGCAGGTTAATCTCATTGAGCCTCGAGGACTCATTTACAAGACTGTAATAATCTCCTCTCAAGTACAAAGTACAATGAGTTTGCATATATGCATGCATGTCCAAAAAGGCAACTTGAGGTAAGTTTTATTAATGTTGGATAAGTTTCAAAGTTAAAAATAAATTATGCTAACACAAAACGTTTTTTTTTATTCCTAGCTTTAAAGTGGATATTAAAGTGATTAATTTAAGTAATTGTTTAAAGTTATTTTTTATAATATTTTAAATAAAGGGGTGAAATAAGATTTTTTTTCTTCTTTCTGCACTCTTTTAATTCAATGTTTTCTTTTATATGCATTTGTTTTATTTTGTCTCTTTTAAATGAATGAATAAATGAATTAAATAAAATATTAAATAGCTTTACATCTTACTTCATGGCATAAACCAACACAGACATGTTTCTGTTTTTAGTATTTTACATCACTTTATAATGTAACTGTTTATGTTTTTTTTAATACAATTTTCTTGTAATTTTTAATGAATATGCTTTTTTTTGATTGCCTACTGTTGTACTGATAAATATCTCCTGGAGGGTAAACTATATCTTGGCCTGCAGTCAAGTTAGTTTTACTTAGACATTCGAGCTCTGGGGCTTCAGGGGGACGCCACTCTCGCTGAACCGAAACATAAGCATCCCGACCCGGCCAGCCGCGTCCCCGTCTCGGTGGAGGGACAGGCTGAGAGCAGCTGACCCAAATCAGAGCGCCCGCTCCGGATTGAACAAGAAAAACACACCGATTAAGCCATGGAGCTCAAATGTTTACCGAGAAGTTTCTAAACTTCATCATAATTAATGACCAACAGCTGTCAGCTGTAGAAAGTGAAGGATTATGAAATCCTTCACCTTCACTTCAGCCCCATCCCTGTTATTTAGATTGAAAAAGTCTGCACAAAATATAGAACAGAAAAAAATCCACCACAAAAACTAATGGGCAGGTGCAGTTTCCCAAATAAATTTCATATCTTGCCTGTTAGGGCACCATATGAAGCATCAAAAAAAACTCTACCAGCAAGCAACAGTTAAGACAGATCACATTTGCATTTGAGGTCAAAGCAGGGAGTTTAGTCCATGAGCCACTGTTGAGTATAAATGTGACAAACTAAAAATATGTTGCATTTAAATGAGCTATAACTTCCAAAACTTGTGACAAATGCTGAAAACAAATAAAATGCTGCCTGAAAGAACTGCTGATCAGAACAACCATCAGCCAATTTCCTGATGCTCAGGAAAGTAGCTGCACAGTTCCCAGTCGCTGTTGGTGCACAGTCAGACTCAGGTAAGCTCCGTGGTCCGACTTGACCATAAATCGTTGGTCAATGCATTCAGTGTTTCTCCTACCATTATACAAGCGGGGTGCACCGCCTCGTTTACAGAACTGAGCTGCGCGCACCTCAGCCCCACCCGCCTGCACTGACATGACACCAAGTTAGTAGAACGCTAGCTAAAAAGCAATGTCGTCCCTTATGCTGAACCCTCACTCTGACCGGCTCAAAAACTGTTGGGACAGTGTTCAACTCAGATGTGTCTGTCCCTCCCGCTCTAAAACAGAGCACAGCTCAGATGTCTCTGTTCATGCTTTCACCTTTACAACTTGAATATCACAGCATAATCCACCGAGTGGTGGGATGACGTAATTATGTCATGAAATTAGCAATGATTTTTTTATTTTAATGGTGTTCACGTTAACTCGATATCACAAAGGGACGCACTTGGGTGCTTCATGCGGCAACAAGGCCGAGGCCACTGGACGAGACGAAGGGTCGACCCCGTGAGCGTCAGCAGGGGCTAGCTCAGACTCTTTGCCAGCAGAGGCGATGAGGCTGCCTCATGCACGGCGAGGATCACAGCAATAGCAAGGACCTCAGGTGGAGATGAAGACCCTGGACGAGTCGAAGACCAAAGGTGAGGTGACAACCAAAGGCAAGGTGATGCCGATGTGAGACCCTTTGCAGGCTTGGGACCCCCGGGCTGAGGCGTGGGACTCTCTGCAGGCTTGGGACCCTTGGGCCAAGGCATGGGACCCTCTGCAGGCTTGGGGACCCCCGGGCTGAGGTGTGGGATCTTTGAGGCATCAGCAGACCTGAGACCCTTTGTGGATGTTGAGGCGTCGCCAGACCTGGGACCCTCTGAGGATGCCGAGGCCAATGGAGATGTTGGAGATTCTGGAGACACTTCTGCATGCTTGGGGCTCTCTACAGGCAAGCGGGGGCTCGGGTACTCCCCTACCTTTCAAATTCTCCCCAGCCTCTCAGACTGTGTGTGGGTAGACTCAAATGAAGGCTAGAACTGGTGTAAGTCCGAGCAGCTGATTGTAGGCAGAGGGGCTCCAGCCTGCTCCTTTCCCCCCAATAGATTGACCAAACACTCCATCACGCCCAGTGAGTCACACAGTCCAGAGAGACAAAAATATTCTGTCATGTTGTCTGTGACCACCCACCTTTCCTCCAGATCACTGGAGATGGCCAATGTGTCCACATATCTTTGGACTGTCTTATCTAACTGCTCATAGTCCTCATCAGAAAGATTAGCCATGAACTGGCTGCCTGCTGGGTTTTTGTTTGGTCCTGCATCCTATCGTACACAGCTGGTGAAGGTAAACCCAATGGTGCAGGCAGGCAGTAGCAGACTCAGGAGATTATAAAATAAAGTATTTATTTAACAAGAAATCAAAAGGTTGATGGTGCAGAAAGACTTACATACAGTATATCAGAAGGAGCGGACAGGACATCACCTCTGGACAGATTTCAATGCCAGGACAAGGACTAACACAGAGACACAAACTATACAGTGACTAACGAGACAAAACACCTGTGAGGACATGTAGCTGAAACACACCAGGGGAAATGATAAACTAGGAAACCAGGGAGTGCAGAAACAGAGACACAACACAAGATGGAGGCATACACTAGGAAAACACAAACCCTATAGAAAAAAGAAACTAAAGATATAACACAAGACATAAACACAACACAAAATGGGGCTAGACACCAGAAAAACAGAACATAATCCCTACATGTTCAAGTCTTCAATGTAAAATAGTGAGTGGTTCCAGTGGGTGGGCGGTGCCCTAGCGCCCTCTATAGGTCAGCTGTCACTGCTTAAATTCATCACTTATTGTTGAAAGAGGAACAAATGTAAACCAGTCTCACTAAATGTGTATGCCTCAAGAAACTGTAAAAGTTGTTTAATTTGTAAATTAGAATGCTTTTTTATTTACAAAATTTCTTTAAACGAGGCATGATGTCATTTTCATTCAATAATAAATACACATAAACTTTTACATTTCATGCAGCTGATTTATTTCCATCTCAGCGCAGCAAGTGATCAATCTACTGTCTGCTATCTAAAATAATGCACTGAGTCATACGTATAAATATATTTCGTTTTTGAAAATTCCACTTAACTTTCATTTGTTTCTATATAAAATACACTCAGAGTTAAAGGGTTCAGAATTTGAATGAAAAACTCAAATCAATTTAAACTTCGTAGGGTTGGCTGTGCTCAGAGACAGAAGCCTCTGAGTTGGCTCTGTGGGAGACAAAACTGGGCTCAAGCTGTTTTAAACAACAACAAAACACTATTGTGTTTTTAAGGCAGTTCTTTTTGTTTCTTGTGCTAAATAATATACTGTATTTACTCAAACACAAAGTAACTTGGCTCTTACAGTTAGATGTGTTATTAAAATGTGCACAACTGAAGGAATATTATGAATTGCAGTTTTATTCTCGATGATAATGTTTAATTTAGTAATTACATAATTTAAATTAACATATAAAACTTTTGTCAACAAACAAATTATGCAAGATAACCTGACCCTATTTTATACTGTCAGTCTCTGTGAAAGTTGCAGAACTAAGGTCCTTCTTTATTTTTCTTTTATTACTGAATCCATTCCTATTTCTTTTATATCTGTAGCTCTCGACCTTGACCTCTATAAGTGGCTTTAAACATCTGTTAAGTTCCTGGCAAAAAAACAATGCGGACATGTTCCTGTTTTTAGTTTTCTACACCGCCTTATAATCTTGCTGATTTTGTTTTTCTACTTTTTTCTTTTGACTGCCCTTTGGGTTGTTATTTTGTTTTGATGTGTAAAAAAATAAAAATAAATAAATTACATTTATATGCCTCTTTTTTGACTGGCTGGTTTGTTTGTCAGGTTAAGAGAGGAGGGTAGAAGTTCCCAGGTGGATGGCGGCTCTTGGTGAGAATGGTGAGTAGTGAGAACTTGAAAAGTGGCAGGAGAAAACTCCTGTAAGGTTGTTTTGTAGGCTGATGTCGTGGTGGCTGGTGATTTCCAGGATCTGGTTCCACAGAGGCTTCAGCATTGCAAGGAAACTGGAAACTTGGATGTTCACAAGGATATATCACTAGGGTAAGGACTAGGAGGTATAAGGGAATACAAAGGTTAGTTTTTTTTTCATCATAGATCAAGTTTGCAGGGCTAGCACTAGTTAGTTTAATTTACTAGTTAAGTTACTAGTTAAGTTAGGTAGCTTAATGTCTCAGCATGGAGGAACTGACTCCAAGGTCCTTATACTGTACTATTATGCAAGTCAGTCTAGGCAAATATCAGGATCAGCTGTGGTGGAATGGCTCCACCCTGCACTCAGTGGCTGCACGGAAGTGATTAGAGCAAGAATTTTTATTTTAATAACTCATTTTATTTCAAGTTTTAAAATCTTGGTCTGTGATGTATCTGTGAAGAAAGGAGACACAGCAACCTACTTTTGTGCACGCCCACTTTCACTTCGTGCCCTTGGGCCTCATGTACAAAAGGTTGCTTATGTACAAAACATGGCGTACACCCCTTTTCAAGCAAAAACCTCAGATGTATCAAGAATGAAATGACTGTAGAAATGTGTGCAGCCCCACACCAACTTCACAGCGTAAGCAAGTTTCAATGGTTATTGGTCCAGTGGCAACACTTAGTGATGCGCTGGTGTAGATTCTCAGTCATCCAGGACATGATAAAATCAACACTTAGTGATGATACTGGGAAACTTAATGATGTAAAAACTATTATTGTACACACTGGACACACATGAGGAACAATTAATACATCCATATGTATGCAATCAGATGAGTGGATATAAAATCATGTGCAAAGTGGTGCAGAAAATACTTATTATAACGCCAATGGTTTTAACCTTATTAGAGAATATAGCAAATGGTGCAAAACGCAGTGAGCGTATAAAGACAGATAGGATTTTCTGGCCCATGATGACAACTGGTTAATAAGCTATTTGAGGCTTCCAAGGGCAATCTTTTTGGAACTGTTCTAGGAGCTGCAGCCAGTCGTAGAGCGTGACACAGCAAGGAACCGTGCCCTGTCCTTACACATACAGATACAGCTGCTGACCACACAGGGGTTCCTAGCAACAGGGGCATCCCAGAGGGAGCTTGCAGACGGATTGGGACTGTTCCAGTCAAACCAGAGCTGAGCCATGTCAGCTGTGTGGGATGGAATTATCTGTATGCCAAGCAGGCATATAAAGCTCTCTACAATGCAGTTGAACAGGCCAACATTGAAGCACAATTTACTGCAACACATAGTTTTTCTAATGTAATCAGAGCTATTGACTACACAGGTTACTATGAAAGCACAATCGCAGGATGAATATGTTTATGTTAACAGGAAACGTTTTCATTTAAACGTGCAAATTGTGATCTATGGTACCTGCAAAAGCAACTAACCAACACTGTGGCCAGGTTGCCTGGTTCAATACAAGATTCATTCATTTTACTGAAGAGCATGGTTGGAAACAAACCAACAAGCTGGCTCAGTGCGGGATGGGTGTCTTCTTGGTGAGTAAATGTATTTAGCCATCCTAATATTTTTTACCATTTTTTCCCAAATTCCTGCAGGTGTGTGCTGCTCTGACCCCACATCATTTACAGCTTTGCACACATTGTCCCACTCACTCCTCTTGCACTTGGAGCTAATGCCAGAGGACAGCGTGCCAAAACAGAACGTTTTTACGTGTCTCTGCCTCATTTAGAAACATCTCCAACTCACATTCCATGAAGTTGTGTGGGGGAGTGGTGGCGCCATTGGTGTCAGAAGTATCTGTAATGTGGGAGGGACACACTGGTGGCGGTGGTGGTGGTGGTGGTGGTGTGTGTGTGTGTGTGTGTGTGTGTGTGTGTGTGGGTGTGTGTGTGTGTGTGTGTGTGTGTGTGTGTGTGTGTG
>JARVGV010001459.1:6501026-6511961 GCA_031762435.1 Hypsolebias longignatus | reverse complement strand
CCTTTCATTTTTTTATACTCTGTACGTTATTGTTCATGGGATTGTTTTTGTATTGTATTGTTTTTTTTTTAAATGAACAAATAAACTAAACTAAACTAAATTCTTCAAAGTCATGAAGCGTCCTTATTAGTGCTTACAAGCAGTTCTCTAGTATTCAGAATATGTAATACACAACTGGGTGTGTATCTGTTGAACCCATAAATGACAGAATTGCTCTCTCTATAATTATCATTTGGGCAGATTAATTGTTGAAGGGATTAAGACTTTAGACAAAAGCTAATCCGGACTAATTGCTGTAACAGCTCCCAGCCAGATGGTGCTCCAGTGTGTGCACAATCATACAGTTACATGCTTTCAGATAAAGATGCCCGTCACACTTAAATGTTACTATTCCTGAAAATATAGGTTTTGTTCTAAAACTCTTTAGATACACAGTAAATATGTGTGCATGAAGAGTATCATGTTTAAAAATAAAAGTGATAAATCATTTGGAGAAGTACTCAGATGAATGAAAACCTTTGTGTGACTGAACATCAGTCAGGCTTATTTATAGGCCTGAAGAATGGAGGTGGTCCTGCTACACTTCTGCTTTTTAGACTTTTCATTTAGCATCTGGACAGATGTTAAACTGACACACTGCAATTTAAAACTGCTTCAAGTGATGAATGGCATGTTTGTCTCTATTGTGTCTTACACGTGCTTTGACCAGTCCTCTTTTTCTGTCACTGAGTGGAATTGTGTTTATTTACTAAGCAGATTTTTTCCCCCAGTGGGGTTCACAGAAAAGTAAAATTTAATTCTCAATTACTCAGATTTTGTGATTTTATTTGTTAATTTTTTTGCCATTTTTTGAACTGTGAAAGAACTGACAATTTGGTGACTAAACATTAAAATTGATTTTACTTGGAAAATTTGAAAAGTGAACAAGAAAATAAATTTCTCAGAAGAGCTCAACAGTCAGCGACCTAGATCAAATTACAAAGTATGATATTTTAAAGCACTTAACTGTTATCTAATGAAAAAGGTCATTTTTCCAATGAAAAGAAGACGTTTACTGAACTTACTGTTTAGTCACAGAACAGCTTAAATAAAATGGACGACTGCTGTGAGGTCAAGCAAAAAAAATATATATATATATATTAACCTCATCTCAGCTTTTATACTTTTCTCTTAATGAAGTTGAAACATCCATTCATCAATAAAAACATGGAAGTCAATGGAAAATGTCGTGTAGGGTTTCTTAACCGAAACAGCAAAAAACTATTGACAAGAGCTTTTTATCATAAGTTCCTCCTTTTAAATACATTTAGTGCCACACACACACGTTTAGATAAATATGCGGGCATCAGATGTTGCTATTCTATTAAAACATTCTGAAGGTTGTACGTTTTGCAGCTTGTTGCAGATCACTCTCCAATGTTTACAGTAGTTTAAGAAAATTAAAAATTACCTTTAGTTTGAAACAAAAATCAAGGATTTAGTTTTTTGTATATTTGACTTATTTTAAATGTGTGTTAATTGTTGCTGTGGGACTTTGTTACATGAAACCACGTTTATGGTGAGTTTATGTTCACCTCTGCCTTAAAGAGTCTCAATGCATCTTGTGACATTGAATAAACACTAATCTCTACTAAACCCTGAAAATTAGCTCATGTGTTTAGATGAATGTAAGTGTTAAACAGGTAATTAAAGGTCTCAGTCATCTGAAGTCATCAGGAGACTCTGACTGAATAATGCTAATATATTTTGGAAAAGTAACAATTTTCACAGTTTAACCTTTATATAAATCAATTAACTCAAATATTGCACAGGCCAATGTCTGAACTGCATTATGGGAAATCCCATAGAGAGAAAAGCAACAAAAAATTAGGTGATAGTGGCCATGACCCAGATATTTCTGGATTTGCGGACCACAAACTGTGATGTTCCATTTCAGCACACGTCTATAAGCTTTGTTTCTCTAATCCTCTTTTGACTTGCACAGTCAGCATGCTGCCTGCATGAAAATGTTTTCCCTGCAGCCACAGTCCACCTGCTGTAAAAGACCAGCACAGTGACACACTTCCACAGAGAGCTCTTTTCAAGCTCCTCATGCTTGTGTTTATTCTGACCTGCTGCTACTAACTCAGACTCTTCAAAAACATCTGAATGATTTGGAGAAATGTGAGAAAACAACTTGAACCCCATGAGTCATTATTCAATGCCTGGCTATTTTATTTCTAAAGTGCTGTGTGTGAAAGAAAGAGTCGTGCTCTAAAACCAAAGTCTGACATGCTCCACAACAAATAGTGTAGTAAAACCATTCAAGGGACATTTCAGCTCTTTAAATTGGGGCTCTGTCAAAAAGTTTTGAACAATATTTTACAAACTGTTTACTAAAGTGTTTTCAACAAAGTTCAGTCAGGTCATTTGGACAGATTTTTTTTTTTTTTTTTTTGAGACGTTTCATTCTTCATCCAAAGGACTTCATCAGTCCGAGGAGCCCCAACAAACTGAGTCCCACAAGCAGCACACTCCCATAGTAGACCAAGCAGTTTGCTGGTGAGATGGTAAGATGGTTTCTGGGGCCTGCCCTCTCCCCCCTTGACTCCTCTGAGGCAGCCATAGTAAAAGTGGTTCAAAACATCAAAGTTCATGCTTAGTAATAATAAATTGGGTGTGCTGCTTGTGGGATTCAGTTTGTTGTGGCACCTTGGATTGATGAAGTCCTCTGGATGAAGGACGAAACATCCATCCATCCATCCATTATCTTTTACCCGCTTCTTCCAATTTTGGGTCACAGGGGTCGCTGGTGCCCATGTCCAGTAATCACTGTGCGAGGGGTGGGGTATGCCTGGACAGGTCTCCAGTCCATCACAGGGACACATAGAGACAAATGAGACAAACAACCATTCACTCTATCACTCACACCTAGAGATAATTTAGAGTCACCAATCAGCCTAACATAAATGTTTTTGGTCTGTGGGAGGAAACCGGAGTACCTGGAGAAAATCCACGCATGCATGGAGAGAACATGCAAACTTCACCCAGAAAGGCCCCCAGACTGGGATTTGAACCAGGGACCTGCTTGCTGGGAGGCAGCAGCTCTACCAGTTGTGCCACCATGCCGCCCAGGATGAAACATCTCAACCAAAAAAAGAAACTGTTCAGATGACCTGACTGAACTTTGTTGGATTTATACCTGGATTAATGAGCATGAACTTTGAAGTTTTGAACCACTTCGGCTATGGCTGCCTCAGGGGAATTGACAGGGGAGAGGGCAGGCTCCAGAAACCATATTATCACCAGCAAACTGGCTGGTCCACTATGTGGGTGTTCTGCCTGTGGGACTGAGTTTGTTGGGGCTCCTCGGATTGCTGAAGTCCTTTGGATAAAGGATGGAACATCTCAACAAAAAAAGAAACTGTCCAGATGACCTGACTGAACTTTGCTAGGTTTTCTCCCTGGATTAATGAGCATCAACTTTGACAAAGTGATTTTGGTTTCTTTATGGTTTAAAGCAGATTTAGTTAGTTTGCCTCGTGTTATTAGCCCTCCTCAGCAGATTTTAATTCTTGCGCCTCACACACCTGTCTGTCATTTATAATCAGTGCACCTGAAGAGCCTTTCAGCTTCCGAATGGCTTTTCATTTAACTTTTTGTGAAGAGGATATTTGGGATCAGGTCATTGGACAGACCATTACTGACCAAGTTAATCATAAAGAGAACAAGATGGTTATGGAAAACGGTTCATTGGATAAAAAGCTCTTTGCTCTTTGTTGATGCAAAGTATTTAAATAAAGTTTGTAGACCCCAGAAGCTGAATAAAAACAGATTGTCTGAAGTTGACAGGGTTATGGCAGAGGTGGGAGAGTATCAATGTAAATCAATTTGGTAAAAAGTTATGGTTTCAAAACCACTACATGTTTTGTCCTTGCAGTTTAAAATAATTTTTAATGGGACAACAGAGACTATAAGAGTTTTTCTATGGTTGTACTGCTGAGTGCACTTTCTCCTCCACTCATTGCTACAGCTGTCAGTCAGTGTGCATAATGGCTGAAAAGGGGCTTTCCTGAATTTTCCCTTTTTAAAAACGTATTTGATTGTTTGCACACTTTTCCCATTGTCAAAAAATACAGACAACCACGGCTTGTCTAACTGAAGAAAAACACTGGTCACGCTTTTCTGGGTTTTATCATTCTGAGACAAATATTTACAACAACCTGTAAGATGTCTGTTTGTGAAACGTACAGCCAACTGCAGGCTCATCCTGCCAGGATCACAACTTTACAAAAGTCTAAATTATGCAACAGATTTTAACTTAGGAAATTTAAACCAGATTAGCAGTGGTTTATTCAATGTTTATGTTTAGTTTGTTCACTTTTGTGTACATCTTTTAATAAATGTCCCATAATATTTCAAAACTGGCTTTCTGGTGTTTTAGCTACTGATTTGAAATTGAAGTTCAATAATAATGACTAAATTAAGATTTAAACTTTGATCTTCAAAATGACAGTTGATGACATCTAATTTAAAATTAATGTTACAAGTGTATTAAAATATGTAAAAAATATTTAAATAAAAGGTGTTTTCCTCAAGGTTGTGAGGATTCCTGTTTCAGGTCAAAGTTCTGTTTGTCACTCACCATTTCTCCACAGCTCAGGAACGGCAGGAGTGGCTCATCTCTGGCAGCTGTGCTTATTCCCCGATGAGCTTGGGACATACAGTATAAAGACAGAAGACAGACCACATACTAACACTTGAGTGTTGGTTTGCATATGGTGAATCCAACCTAGAGCCAACTAATTAATTTGTGAACATTGTTTGAGGAATTGAACACTAGTTTTGTGTTTCTTCAGCTGGGAAAAGCTTTGTGTTTCGAGCTGCTTCCTATGATTTGGACGTCCTGAAGTCATAGCAACTGAGATAAGTCTTGCCTTGTTTCCTCATCCAAGCCTGTAAAAAAAGTTATTGGACATTCCTGACTTTATCTGACTTTTCTGGTCCCACCTGCCACTCTCCAGATCCCTTCATGGATGTTGTTCTCTGTGGAAACTGTAACCCTTCACCTCCTCCATCCAAATCTGAAACAGAGATAAGTCCATCTCTTCCTTCCTGGAAAAATAGAAACTAAAGGACTTTTACATTCACTTGTTTCTTACCAGGCTCATCTTTTCCACAGATGGCTATGTATTCTTCCCTTGACACCATTGTAAATAAATCAGTACATTTTGTACTGAGTCCTCTGGTATTTTTGTTCTCCGTACCCCAGAGTCTGTTCTAAAGATCTGCTGACAGTCAGTAAGGATGACAAAGGTAATCAGATCAGAATCCTACAGGGGGGCCTGCCTAGTCCTTGAATTTTTGATTCTGGTCCTGCTAAAACAAGATAAAATAATCTAGTACATCTCCAAAGTAAGCTAAGGCTATTCAGTGCAGCTATTAAAATGATAAATGACATGAAGATCAAGAATCTTTATACTCTACACTGGCAACTATCCTTGGCCTGTTTTTAAAAGAGACATCAAGGACGAGAAAGGTCACCTGTCTGCTCCACTTCAGAGATGAATTTCTGCTGCACCATCATCGTACAGGTACAGATGCTCACAGGGATGTTCTTTCTTTGAATTGTAATGCTCTTTTTGGATTATTTAGAAAAGGGAAATTTAATTTGATCAAGGCAACTGGAAGATGGCAGCCAAAATAAAAACATTGTGAACGAGATAAAAACAGACGAAATCTGACTTTTAGGACACTGAGGATAAATTGCACATGCTGTACATACAATGCTGTGAGCCTGCTTTAATCCCGTGGTAATCTCAGCACAATGAACTATTACACTAATTGGTATAATTATAATATAATTTTCAAGGTGACACTAAATCTGCTGTGATTAAACAATCACATCACAGCAGCCATATGCATTTTGATTAAAGTACACTGAACTACAGAGAAAACTGTAGTTTAATTTTGACTCCTACTTGTTTTGATTCTTTGATTTGGGCATATTTGGGCATTTTGATTGATAATTCCCTCACTTTCAAACCTCTTGTGGAAAGTCTTGTGAAAAGGCTAAAATTTAAGCTGGGCTTTTATTTTCTAAATAAGTTGAGTTTTTTTCATGTACTGCTAAAACGCAGCTTGTCTCCGCAACTCGTATGTATGTTTTGGACTATGGAGATCTTTTGTATACGATTGCTTCCTCACAATGTCTTAAGATGCTCGACTCTGTCTACCACTCTGCTCTGAGGTTCACTACAAACTGCAAAATGTCAACACACCATTGTGATTTGTACTCACTGGTGGGATGGCCAGGTCTGGCTGACCGAAGGAACTCCCATTGGTTAACTTTTATTTACAAGACACTGCTTGGACTCCTGCCGGACTATATTTTTGTTGCAACTACACTGAGAAATGTTGACTCTTATACTTTTCGCTTACGCAGTTTGCTGCTTCTGTCTGTCTGTTTTGCTCGACCGAATTGCATAAGTCTTTCATTCATTCTGCTCCCTCTTCTTGGATCGCTACAAGAAATTCTGAGATTGACTGAATTCATCTCATTCAGTGCTTTTACTGCCAAACTAAAAGTTATTGAGGCCAATTCAATGACATGCACCTGTTTTAATAGCTAGCTTGTTTTATAGTGCCTGTTTTTTTTATAGCTTGACATTTTCTTTTAATTGTGTAATTTTGGTGTGTTGTATTTATTGATGCCTCTTGGCCAGGTCTCCCTTGAGAAATAGGTTTTTAACCTCAGTTTTTTTTTTTATTATTATTCTTTTAATCCTGGTAAAATGAAGGTTAAATAAATAAATACAATAAAAAAATCTAGCAATCAGTTGGTTACTGTCAACTTTTATCAATAATCTCTCCTTACATTTACCACAAATGTCAAGCCTGTGAGAATTGTGTTTTTTACTTTTTTTTTCTGTGATCCCTGGTTTGTGTATTTCAGTCTCTTGGGTTTATTAGTTCTCACCAGTGTTTTTCCGTTGTAATTATTCATCTCCTGCACCACCCACTCTCACCTGATCCCTGTTGTCCCCTCTCAGGTGTTTATTGTTTTGGCCCATTGGTTTGTCTATATGTGCTTGCCACCTTGTGTTCTTTCCCAGTGTTTTCAGTCTTTTGTGGGTTTTCTCGTGTTCTGGTTTCCATGTTCTGCAAGTACTCCACTGCGTTGTCAGCTTTTTTCCTTTTGTTTATTAAAATCCATTTTAAGTCACTCCTGAGTTCCCTGAGTGTCCGTGCTACTGTTCAACATATTGTTTTTGTACCACTAGTGCTTGGAGTATTTTTTTTAGTTTAACGTTGTTCTTAGTTCATATCTTGGATCTTATTACTGTTTTTCTTTTACATTTTATGCTTTTGCTGGATGTAACTGGGACAGTGTGTGCACAATTTCGTTCCACCACATGTACCACATGTGGTGCGAATGACAAATAAAGAAACTCAGATTTTCTGTCTGCACCCCCGGGTTCAGTTCTGCTGCTGAACATGACAAACTCAAGAAACTAGGACAGACTGATGAACTATCTGGTACAAGTTCACTGTGTAAAATGTGTTAATCACACAGTTCCTTTATTACAGACAGAAGTAACTGTGATAAGTTAAATGAGATAATGACACCCTAATAACTGGTTTTCTAACAAGAACGCCATCCTTGCACCATGTGTGCCCAAGTCTGTTCTGAAATAGTTCAATATGATTTGAATGTGTTTGTGGCACTATTGGTGACAAAAATTTTAGGTAGTGCATCTTGCTGCTGAGGTCTGATGTACAGATTGTGAGAGAATGGGAGGGGGATTCTCCTGCATCCTTGCTGAGCCAGGGATGAGTCTAATCGCCAAGTAAAATCAAACCAGTGATTAATCCCCCCAAAAAAGCACATTTAATTTACAATATAAATCATTAATTTTATAATGTAACTAATATTTCACAGCTTATTTGTGTGAGATCAATGAAAAAAAATACAAAATTCAATATGCACATCAAGGAAGGTGTTTTTATTGAATTGAATTTGATTGAATTGAATGAGGTGAATTCCATTCCACCTCATGTACATGTGACGTGAATGACAATAAATAACCTTGAACCTTGACTCATGTTGGGTGGTGATGACCGCTCTCCTCTCGAGTGTCAGTTGCACACATGGAAGATGGACAAGTACAGTACAGGTAAAATCCATCAGGTGTGCAGTTCAGGAAAAAGAACAGAAAAAGCAAAGAAACAAGCAGAAGATAAAAGGTAAGCAGCTGTTTCAGCTCTTGGAGCATGAAGTTGGGTGATGCGGGCTCGAGGGAGAGGGGGCGTCTGAAGGGTTTTTTGCCCAGGGCACCAAACAGGCTGCGATCGCCCCTGGGCTAAGGATCCAACCTAAAAACAAAACTCTATCAAAGGCTATGTATAACCTAGATTCAACCACAGCACCTCACCTCAACGAATTTAAGGTAACTTTTTACATATTATCCACAACAAGTCACTGCAAACCCCCTCCCCTGGAGGCTGTGCAATCACAACAATCAACATGCAGGTTAGAGGATTCATAAAACTGCCCACTCCTCCTATAAAACCAAACCCTTCCTGATTCTCACCCCCAAGCTAAAAAAATATAAACAAAATATATAAGAAAAATATAACCCCCAAGCTAAAAAATAAAATAGAGGCCTACAATAAAGAAAATGAGTTCACTTAGTTCATCCAGCTGGCGAGACCCCTCCCCAGGGTCTGAGCTTGTGATGCCATCCAACACCGTGCGGACTGATTTAGCTGGAGGGCAACCGGACCTGCTGGTTGGCTGCACACCAGATCAGTGCAGCCAACAGGAACAGGAGCAGGAGCAGGAGAGTGACTGCACCCAGCAAAAGCCCAGCCCTGACTGTATAAAAGAGGCACCCAACCTCCCCCTCCTCACACTGGAACACATAAGCACCTTTATACCTGTCTCCATCGCAGCCCTAAATGACTGCGATTGACACCCCCCACCCTCAAAAGGGTGCTGCCCAACCACTGCAAGGTCTGCTCTCAGTTTGTTTCTGAGACCTTTATTCAGTGTGCTGCTCCTCACACATTATTTGCCTCCTCTGATGAGTCTTGTCCAAGAACGTCACAATACAAACTGAAAATCTGCATAAAGTTACTCAGCACAGGTCAGATTTGAGTCTAAAATTCACCAAACACGATTTGAAAATGACATTTAAAAAAAAAGAAGAATAGCACAAAATGGGAACGCTTGTGTCAAACTAATCTCAGATAAATGGTTTTCTCTTCTGAACCAATACAGGGAAATTGTATTCTGGTGTTGTGAGGCTGTTCCCGCATACCAAGCTGAACTGCAGTGACTCTGATCTCATCTCTCAATATAATAAAGCACACAGGGAGTCAGGAGCACACAGATTCTATGAATTGCACACAAGCTGATAATCTTTAGCAGTGCCTCGGAGCTTACTGTGCCTGTTTGGCCAGTTGTGACAGGTTTTATTGCTTGATCTGCCTTTTTTTTTTCCCCACTATCTATGGGATGTTTCCAGATTTGTCCTTAAGTTATTATTTATTACACTCTTCACCTCTTGTTATTCAAAATAAAAAGAGTCTCTGTGAATATCTAGAATAGCAATGACCTGAACTGTCTACTCTGCACAAATGTTTATTTATTTAAAACAGATTGAATGTGGAGCTTCTTCATCATTCGATCAAAACCACAGACTTTCATGTGCTGATGAAGAAAAGTTTTGAAAGTTGACTATTTATACAATAAAAAACAGCTACATTTTTGTTGTTGTTGTTTTACCTGGAACGTGGTCTTAAAGTAATAATGCACACCTTTGAAGTGGAGTTCCGTAAAACGTTATGAACAATCAATGTCTTACCTGTTGCAGATAACACTTAGAATGACCTCAGCTTGGGAAAATAAATTACTCCTGACCAGATAAATGAACTAATAACTAGTCTGAGCGGGGCCAGGAACAAAGAGGATGATTTGCATATTCAAAAAACTTAAATCTGAAGCTAGAACAGCGAGCGGTTATTAGCAGGCTCTAAACCACCCGATGCATGTCGACACTGGCTAATCTCATTCCCAGAACTCCTTCAACCTTGCGTACAACCGACTTGAAATTTGATGAAGAGAAATTGTAAGGTCTTAATGAACACCTGTCTTTTTGCCAGTGTCTTGATTATCTTTCTTCTTCTTTAATCTTTTCCATTTTCATGGGTCTCCACAGCGAGTCATTCCCTTTCATCTCTGTCCTCTATGTCCTCTGTCCTCACACCAACTACTTCCAATCCCTCTCTAATTTTATTCATATAGCTCCGCTTTCTCTTTTTCCTGGCAGTTGCATTTCTAACATCTTCTACCAATACACCCACTATCCCTCCTCTGGACATGTCCAAACCATCTCAGTCTGGCCTCTCTAACTTGATCTCTGTCTTTCTAACTGTGCTCCATCTCTGATGGTCTAATTCCTAATCTTATCCACGCTTGTCACTCCAAAGGAGCACTATGGGGAACCCCAGCATCTTCAGCTCTGCCACTTCTACAAAGTAGTTCTGTCTTTTGGTCAGTCCCACTGGTCATATTACTCTCGTATTTTTTTTTTCTTTTGATGTATGCTGCCACTCTTTTACCACAAATCACTCCCAAAACCTTTCTCCATCCACTCCATCCTGCCTGAACTTTCTTCTTCACTGCTTCACCACACTCCCTGTTTTCCTGGACAGTGGACCTTAGGTACTTGAACTCCAGCACCTTTGTGACCTCTGCTCCTTGTAACCTCACTGTTTACCTGGCCTCCCTCTCATTCACATGCATGGCGGGAGTAACTATGACTCTCTTAAGGAACAAGGGGTGCCTTATTGAGGATCCTCGGCCACTAAAAGTGGGGCAGCAGTGGCGTGCTTCCCCCTGAAGGTCGAGGAGCTATAGTTACATGTTGATACCTCCTCGTGGTCCCGCTG
>JARVGV010001459.1:6277948-6290481 GCA_031762435.1 Hypsolebias longignatus | reverse complement strand
CAATATCAGGTGTACACCTGACATAAGACAGACAGGTGTACACCTGATATTGTCTTATATCAGGTGTACACCTGGTTGTCTTATATCAGGTGTACACCTGATATAAGACAATATCTGGTGTACACCTGACATAAGACAGACAGGTGTACACCTGATATTGTCTTATATCAGGTGTACACCTGTTTGTCTTATATCAGGTGTACACCTGATATAAGACAGACAGGTGTACACCTGATATAAGACAGACAGGTGCACACCTGATATAAGACAGACAGCTGTACACCTGTTTGTAAATGTAAATAATAAATCTTCTTCATACACCAGAGTTAGTCATGGAGTTAATCAGGGCTCAGTGCTTGGGCCAATAATATTTGCTACATATATGCTTCCAGTAAAGTTATTAAACAGCATGGGATACATTTTTCATTGTTATGCTGATGACACACAATTATATTTGTCCATTAAACCCAACAAATCCAATCAGTTAATCAGACTACAGTACAAGCATGTCTTAAAGACATAAAAACCTGGATGGCCATTAATTTTCTCCTTTTGAATACAGACAAGACTGAAGTTTTAGTTTTTGGACCTGAGCACCCTGAGCGTCTTTTGCCCTCCTTACACGGCATTAATCTGGCCTCAAGTTCTAATGTTAAAAATCTTGTTGTCATTTTTGATCAGGACATGTCTTTTTCCCCCATATTAAAAACGTTAATAGAACTGCCTTCTTCCACCTGTGTAATATAACTAAAATTAGAAACATCTTGTCTAAAAAGCAGTCTTTCACAAACACACCATTTTGCTCTCTTATATTTTGTTGTCGCCTGTCATAGATCCTGATTTTTTTTTTTTATTCCACCTTTATTTATAGAGGCGAGCCTCATTGAGCCACAAGGATTCATTTGCAAAAGTGACCTGTTCCAGATTGAACATATAAAGACAACAAAACAGTAGACAATGGCAACAATAAACTGCAGTAAAAATGCAGTTAAAATAAGAGTAGTCAGGGACATAGGACAGAGAGGGAGACACCTGATACCAGACAGACAGATGTACAACTGGATCAGACAGACAGTTCTACAGCTGAGATCAGTCAGACAGTTATACGTCTGTGATCAGACTGACAGCTGTTTACCTGAGATCAGACAGGTGTACACCTGATGCTGTGTTAAGTAACGTACCTGAAGCACCTTGCAGCGCAGCAGTACTCCTCCCCACTCCCCTCATGTAGCAGGTTTTCTCGGCTCCTGGCTCTGCAGCTGCTAAGTTCCCCGGCAGGCCGGCTCCCGGGTCTCCCTGCCAGCAGCGTGTGGTTCATCCTGACGGGGATCGACTACAGAGGGTCAGCTCCTGCTGCTGGTGAGCAAGTTATCAGAGAGACCTACCTCCTTCACGCTGCCCCCCCCCCCAACCCCCACCACACACCCCAACAGTCTGTTTATTTTGTATCCTTGAGAAAGAATGTGTCCTTCTGGGTCCCTACTGTACTTTTATTTACATGACGCATTGAAGTGAACAGATGGAGGCTGAACACACACAGAGATGGGTGATCTGTGGCAGTTGTTGTTGTTTCAGCTGTTTCAGATGTTCTTACTTATAAAATTAAGAAGAAAAGAAGATGTTCTCATTTTTAGTCTTATCAGCAGTTGCTGTTTAAATGCTGTATTGAAGTCCAATGTTCACATTGTGTGCTTATTTATGTTGCTTTGTGAGGACTGTTTTTAAACACATATTACACTGTGAGGACCAACTGCTCCTTATGGGGCCCAAGGCCCGGGCCCCATAAGAAGAAGTCCCATTGGTGGGTTAGGGGTTAGGTTTAGGACTAAGGTGTGAATTGAGGATGTGTTAAGTTTAGGGTAAGGTATGCATTGGTAATGGTTAGGTTTAGGGTAAATGTCAGGGTTAGGCTATAGAAATGAATGAAAAATGAATGGAAGTCAATGCAATGGCCCCACAAAGATAGCAAAACAAACCTTTGTGTGTGTGTGTGTGTGTGTGTACAGTGACTGATGGCTGATGAACTGCAGATGAGATTCCTGAGGGTTTAGGTTCCCAGCAGACTTTGCTTCCTGTCCATCCCCCCACCCCCAGTTCAGTGTGGGAAAACGCACACACTTTCATATTTTCAAAGAAGTGAATTACTGTGTGGCACCTGGACTACAGAAGTTCATCATGCCCTTTGATTTACAGGGGGCATCTCAAAGAATTAGAATATCGTGAAATAATAAATAAATAAAAAAGTCATCATTTCAGAAAGCGAAACGTTTATTACATAGATTCATTACGCACAGAGTGAAATATTTCAAACCTTTATTTCTTGTAATTTTGATGATTATGACTTACAAATAATGAAAATACAAAATTCAGTTTCTCAGAAAATTAGACTACTGTATTCCAGAGCCAGCTTTTGGTTCCTTTGGCAGTGTGTGGAAGAGCCAAGTCCTGCTGGAAAATAAAATCAGTATCTCCATGAAGCTCATCAACAGAAAGACGTATGAAGTGCTCCAAATGTCCTGGTAGATGCTGCGTTGACTGTGGACTTCAGAAAACACAGTGGACCGACACCAGCAGAGAACACTGCACCAAACCATCACTGACTGGAAACTTCACTCTGGACTTGAAGCAACGTGGATTCTGGCAGTGGTGTAGTTTACATGATACGCACGTATACACAGTATACCCACTAGAACGGCTCAAAAAACGCAGTATAACCACTTAAAAGTGCACAATGATGCATCACATATCATTAGGCATGTGTCATTGATGCGTTAAACGGCAGTGTAACGCTTCTGCAACAATCTATTGGTATGCAGCGCTTGTTTATTACATTTGCTTATCCAGCGAATTATTGTATACTTTTGTACTTACAACTTAATACTTGAACATGTTTTGTTTTGATACTGCTTTATAAATTATATAACATGTTTTGAATACAAAGCCAACTGTTGTACAAAGTTTGTTGTACATTTATTCAAATATAAGCATCATAAAATTTTGGAAATGTTCAGTATGCTTAAAAATCAAAGTAAATTGACGATTACATTGTACTAACCAGTGTACTATGGGTTCTAAACACAATATACGGACCAACCATGGTAAAGTTAGTTTTATGTTGGACGTTGGACATTCACGCTCCATGGCTTCAACGGTGTCAAATGTAAAACTAACTTTTCCACGATATACACTCTACAAAAATGTAGACTACACCACTGGATTCTGGGCCTCTCCGCTCTTCCTCCAGACTCTGGGACCTTGATTTCCAAATGGCATGTGAAATGTACTTTCATCTGAAAAGAGGACGATGGACCACTGAGCAAAAGTAAAGTTCTTTGTCTCCTCAGTGCAGGTAAGACGATTCTGATGTTTTCTCTTTTTCAGGAGTGGCTTGACTTGAAGAATGCATTATTTGTAGTCCATGTGTTAATTAGCTGATAATTAATCAGGATTATTGATTAATACTAAACCGATTATTAGTTATAATTCTTTTAAGCCGTTGGTCCTCGGTCTTTTTCATCCAAACTGAAAATTGTTGGTTACATACTGTAACCCCAGATTCTATGAGTATAGCTGCAGCCCTTTAAGGTTATCGCTAGTGGGTTCATTCCTCATGTGCAGTGCAGCACTGAAAATTTTAGTCCATGCCCAACTGCTGTGTGGGCCCCGCCCCGGTTTGTATATATATACTGTATTGCCCTGAGATCGGGGATCGGCTCCCCTTTTTCTTCAGCCAGCAAGTAAGCACATCATAAAACTAAAGAGCAGAAGCTGTCCAGCAGAGCCATTCGCCTGTGTCCAGCCTGTCCAGTAAGCAAAGGTTCACTTTTACCACTCAGAAATATGTAACATAGGATCATTTTCCTCAATAAATAAATGACCAAGTACTGTATAACATCTTTGTCTCATTTGTTTAACTGGATTCTCTTTGTCTACTTTTAGACTTTTATGAAAAATCTGATGATGTTTTTAAGCAAATTTATGAAGAAATATAGAAATTTCTAGAGGATTCACAAACTTTTAAGCACCAATGTAGATTATTTAATGATTTACAGTTTTATACCCAGAGATTGACAAGATACAGTAATTTTGAAACAGACAGACAAGCACACACAGACACGTGACTCCATGGAGGTTTGTGACTAAAACCGTCCTAAAAGTTTTCGCACTTCACAAGCACAATTTGTGTTGTTGTACAGTCCTGCCTGTACGGGTCCAAACACGGAAAAATGGCACGAGTTGTTCAAACTTTCTCCTGAGAGTCGAACAGAACCAGGAGCTGGATGTAAACACTGTCAGCCCAAACATGCACACTCCTCCAGTTACTGTGCACAGCACCAGCAGTTCATTACTAGTGTAAGTGTTTGTGTGGCCTGAAACAGCACAATAAGGGTAAAAGGGACTCTGACATGATGCTTTCATTCAGGCAGCTGTAGCGAGAATTTATTTACAATTCAAAATACTGTACACGTAGTCCTCGGTTTACGTTGGAGTTTCGTTACAACGGCCCGGTCGTATACCGATTTGAACGTAACCCTAAATTGAAAACACGTGGCGAAATGTAACGGCATTTTAAATAAGTTTTTTTCAATGTAACACAACAACAGCGTACTTAAAACGCCGTTTTGCTGTATTTCCAAGCAGTTGGCTAACACAATATCCTCAAAAAAAAAAAAATGCTGCATAAAAAAGACAACATAAGGTGTGATGACGTCACTGGGATGGCGGTCGTAAATGCGAAAAAACGGGAACCGAGGCAGTCGGGAACCGAGGACTACCTGTATATAATCTTGCACAACAATAATTTGACTGATTTTTAATACCTGCTCCTATTACAGAAAACATGAATGCTTGTGTGCTCAAAAATAAGCTGATATATACGGTAGTTCTTTCCAAATCTCACCAGTGCCACACAGCTCACTGGTTATTTGGACACAATTGCTCATAATTCAGCAAGACAATGAGATATCTACATATTTGCTCTCAACAATGAGTTGTCAACTACCGGTAGTTTCGAACAGTTTGGCCTCGTGAACTAGCTTTAGGGAATCTATACACATTTGACCTGAACTTTATATGATACTTGTTTAAGAGTTAAATAAAATACCCCTATAACTGTAAGCTTTGTTGTAAATTATATATCAGTATGTGCCTTACATAAAGCACCCCTGCTCTTGTGTGTACATTTGACTCCAATATGTCGAAGAGTATTGGGTCATTATCTGTTGTGTACGTACATATTGAGTTGTGCAGAAAATATTGTACAACAATTCAGATAACCCCATTCAAATAAACAAATCCTGTTCTTGATGCTCGTTTTAAAGGTTACAGTATTAATACTTTGGTCATGTTTTGGCATTCAACTCATGTTTGTGGATTCTGGCATTTGTTATGATATGCTAGGAAGGATAAATGAAAACCAGTCCATTTTTCTATGAAAACAAAATCTGTCCTATCACAGCCATTTTCTACAATTCTGTTTGTTAAACTTTTGATTGCTGTGTTTCTTGCCACACCTTTCCAAAACAAAGGTGTGGCAAATTGTAGATAGTTCAGTCCCAAGACTAATTACAGTAACAAACAGGCTCTGAGTCAGAAATACGCTGACACGGCTGCACAACACAAACTCCAACATCAAGAGAATCTGAGCTCAGTAACTTCATCTTCTGTATGTTTATTCTCCATAAGGCCTGCATTGGTTTCTACTGTATAGGCCCTGGTTACACGTGAAATATCCCCAAAAACGTTGTTGTAGTTTCAGTGTTTATTGTGGAGAATCAACAAGGAAGAGAAAAACACTTTTACATTGACATCACTGACTCATTGAATCTGCTGTAGTTTCCATGCCAGGAATGGTTGCCAGATAGGAAATGAACTATCGTATTTTGAGCAGTACTGTCATATGTGCTGAGTGATGTGCACTTTCTCAGCGGTGTGTGCTGTCACTGGCAACCATGTTCACAGCAAAGGAGGGACCTTAAAGAAGCTTTAGGGATCCTGACTTTGCGAGCAACTGTTCAAGCTCACTGGACAGAGGTGTTCATAAAATTTAAAAACTAAAGAAAACAAGAAGCACTAAAACCAGTAACGTTATTGGAACATTATCAGCTCTTAATTGAAAGATTAACCCAATAATTTATTTGCAGCTAGTACACAGTAGGTACAATATTCACCTGTTTGATTGACCAATATTGGTTATGTTGTTTTCTGCATCTTTCTTGAGTGTGAATTAAATGAATTCAGGGTCTGCAAAAAAATCAAAGAGTGGCACACATAGAAGCACTTACCGAGTACCTTTTAAATTAATGATGGCCTCAACCAAAATATATGTCTACGGGTACGGAATAATAAAAAATAAAAAAACATCCCTGCATTTACACTCACACACACTGAAAGAGGGCAACTTCTCAACAGCCCCAAACACATTAAGGTGTATTTCAGGGGAGTTGTGCTCTTGGTGCTAGATGGTTTCTAGATAAAACCTCTTGGGTTTAAGCTGCATCTGTGAAGTGAAGGTTAGCTACAGGCCTGGCTTCTGTCTTTTACACCAACACAGTGTCACATCCTCCAGTGTCGTTGCATAGCACCCTGAAAAACAATGAGTCATGCTTCATTAAGGCTACTGGGGGAAAAGCTTGGCAATGACATTGTTATTATTAATCAGTAAGCTTTGTTCATCACACCAGTTTGAAACTAATGGTGCAATTTAACAGGAAGCAGGATGGTACAGGTTGCCATTGCAGTTGTGGGTTAGATTTATCATAAGACTATAGACAAGTCAGAGAAAAAAACATTTACCTGCATATCAAATATTACAGATGACAATAAGTTATTCACCAACATTCATACACCATATACTGTACTGTATATTGTTTAAAACAAGGCTGTTGGTAAGTGTTGAGTCCTTTTTTATGTACACATTCTGCAAGACTAGTTCTGTACATTTTATGAAACAAACAAAAATGTATATATATATACAGTATATTTTTTTAAAATAAAGATATGTAGAATTTTGTATTTTTGTCTGGGAGCTCTATTCATTAAGTTTTCCCATATTAAATCTGTTATGTTTCATTAAATCAGACATCATCACATTTATCTCCAATAGAACAAATATTATCTAGCCATGCAACATGCTTTTTAGACAAATGCTGTTTTTTTTTGTTTTTTTGTTTGTTTGTTTCAATTTCATCAACAAACCAAGACAACTCCACTTTGTTTTTTTAGTTAATTTCTTGTGTCTTGTAGAAAAAACAACCTGTGCCAACCTGAGATTGATAAAGCTTACTTTGTCAAAGAGTTGTTTAAAGTGACAGTTGTTTTAGGGGGATCTTTATATTCCTTCATTTTTAACGGTCCAATGGGTCAGCATGAGGGGAAGTGAAGTTAAGCTCACCTGTGACCAGTTTCCACTTTATAATCCTTTAAAATAAACTAAGATAACTTAAACAAATGGTTGGACACTCTGAGTTGTTGTTGTTTCCCTCCCTCTCTCTTTTCATTAGGGAGGTGGATAAGTGTGTCAACAAAAGCACCCCCAACTAGAAAGACAAACTCTGAAAAACTGACCCGTCACTACCAGCTGCCAGGTTTAAAATAAGAGAAGACATTATTTCTTAGAATTTACCCATTTTTACCAGATGTTGAATATTAGAAAACAGCTGCCCATTTCTAGTGTTGATACATAAGAACGTTACTGTAGGTGATACATTTCAGGGTTTAAAATTTTTGACAACTTAAAAAATACTTAGGAATACTGTTGTTTATTCCATCCATCCATCATCTTCCGCTTGTTCCGAAGTCGGGTCGTGGGGGCAGCAGCTTGATCAGGAGGTCCAGATATCTCTTTCCACAGCCACCTCTTCCAGCTTGTCTGGGAGGACTCCAAGGCATTCCCAGGAC
The DNA here is from genome assembly GCA_031762435.1 of Hypsolebias longignatus. NCBI lineage: Eukaryota > Metazoa > Chordata > Actinopteri > Cyprinodontiformes > Rivulidae > Hypsolebias > Hypsolebias longignatus. The sequence continues at coordinate 6,282,582 of JARVGV010001459.1, read as the reverse complement.
AACTGAGAGATGTAGTCTCTCCAGCGTGTCCTGGGTCTTCCATGGGGTCTCCTCCCAGTCGAACATGCCTGAAGTGCCTCCCTAGAGAGGTGACCAGGAAGCATCTTTACCAGATGCCTGAACCACCTCAACTGGCTCCTCTCGATGTGGAGGAGCAGTGGTTCTACTCCAAGTTTCTCCCGGATAACTGAACTTCTCACCCTATCTCTAAAGGAGAGTCCAGCTACCCAGCGGAGGAAACTCATTTCCACTGCCTGTATCTGCCATCTCATTCTTTCAGTCACTACCCAGAGCTTGTGACCATTACGCCTGTCGCAATAAACAGTTACCGTAATCAATTAATCACATGATAAATTAAAATGATCGTCATTTTCATTTATCGGCTATATCGTTTCTTCGTGTCTCTTTCTACTGAAGACACTGGATTATTAAAGGCTCAACTCCAGTGCTCTTCACTGACTCCTCCCTTTCTCTTTTCTCTTTAAAATCCATGTTAACCGTCCACAATCAAGTTTTTGAATTGTTAAAAGTAGCTAAGCTGAGAAGCTAAGCTAACAGGCCGACCTCGGGGAAAAAATCTCAGTGTTGTCGAAGCTCCAAAATTCATGGTTGAAACCCGTGCCTTCGTGTAAATTTATTTAGTTTATTTATTTATTTATTTATTTTGTGGGTGGGTGGGAGCAGAGAACTTGTTTACTGATTTTTAATTAAAAGCTGTGAGTGAAAAATGCGTTGCTAAAGAGATTAAACCAGACCGAGCGTCTGCCATTTAGAGAACTGAAAAACAGGAAGGACAGAGAGCAAATGTCATGTCAAGGGGCCTCCCTCCCATTTTTCTTAAAGAGACACGCTGCTCTCTCCCTCACTATCCATCCTTTGGTTCAAACAGTCTTGTACTGCATCCGGTGGTCAAAAAACATTTCTTCTTATATTTGACAATAATTACTAAATATTGTCAAATTTCAAACATTATCATTTATTGCAATAATTTCTGAGATAATTAATCGCCCAGCAAATGTGTTATCGTGACAGGCTTAGTGACCATAGGTGAGGGTAGGAACGTAGCCCAACCAGTAAACAGAGCTTTGCCTTACAGCTCAGCTCCCTCTTCACCAGAGCGGACCAGTACAGAGTTCGCAATACAGCAGACGCTGCACCAATCTGTCTGTAAATCTCACGCTCCATTCTTCCCTCACTTAAGAACAAAACCCCGAGATACTTGAACTCCTTCACTTGAGGCAGAACCTCAACCTCAACCTCAAAAGAGCAATCCACCTTTTACGTTTGTTTATTCCAGTAATGACAAGTTACATATTTTGTTGATGTAATTGAACTTGCTTGTTACTTATAATGTTTTTACTTTGAATTGTTTGTTGGTAGCATGCAGTTATAAGTGGGTGGGCGACAGAGAAAGTGAGAGCAGCAGTTGGATTTATAGGTTAATAGCACTCTCATTGACCACATAACTTGCTCATCTGGCCCAATTGCCCGCTGCAGTCAAAGCCTATCTGTCCTGCACTAAAACCAAAGTGTAAGTAGCACCATGAATGAGCCCAGTTCAACGCGGCTGCAGATTGACAGCTGGCAGGATTAGAACTTTTAACGCCCAGTTCATCCTCTGCTCACTGATGCAGTAATCTGTGATGTAAGCATCAGTCTGTGTTTGGCTCAGTCCAGTGTTGAAGTATCACTGTAAGCAAAGACGAACATGGAGAATTATTGCAGGGTCAAGACCGTGGGATTAGATCCAGGGATTATCATAGTGCAGTTAGCCTCAGGGATTAAAATACAAACTGACAGGTTGCCAGACCGATAACCCGGCTTCCGCCAGGATCTGCTCAAGTCTTTTGTCCTCTAACAGCTCATCCTCGTATTAGTGTTGAATGGTTGAATAGGTTCTCTGTTATAACAGGAATTCAAGCGTGACACTGATTCTGTTTTGGCCATGCTTGCTCAGGGTTAGGAGATTAATGGTTAGGTAACACACAAATATTAACCACTTATACACAAGTCTGACTGTGCTTTACACTTTTTATTACAGCAGAGTTTAAATTGATCATTTTAAGGGCATTAAATGTGTTTTCTTTGTGACAAACTGTTGAAAATAAAAAGATAAATCTACCTATTTTGCATTGCTGCATAACTGCACTCCTACCTGTGGTGTTCATTTTCATGCACGCTTCATGTTTTAGCAAAAAGTGAAAGTTCATAAAGAGTCTTGTGAATTTTACTAAATTTCTCTCTTGTTCTGTTGGTTTGTAGGAACACGCCGTGCGAATGAGTGATTGATGTCATCTTTGCTTCTTCAGGTAAACATGTCATGAATCAAAACTACAATTATTTAAATTACAGTTTTAAATATCATACAGTGAATACAGTACACAGTTATTCTCTTGGGCTTTGGTAAAATGGATAAATATTTATTAATATTGACTCAGTTCAGTTTAAAGTTATCTCATGGAGTTTCTCTTTGTGTCCTTTCTGCAGGGCAGGATGGGTGTGTGTCCCCTGCTCCTGCTGCTTGGCGTGGCCCTCGGGGCCTCAGCCCAAGATCCATCCACCGCAAGTATGCTCCAACAACCGTAGCACCTTCAAATACAGTACTGAGATTTCATGCATTAACGTCTCACTAAGTCCTGTCTTCTTTTCCACGAGGTCCTTCAGATGTCTCCACCAAACCCACAAAGCCTCCAGTCGCACAACGAATTGAATCGACTCCTGCTCCAACCCCCCCACACACCTCCATTGTCACGACACCTGCCCCCACAGAGACAACACTAACAACAGACACCACCACAACCACAAGCCCAGGAGGTAACGAGGGCACCCAAACCTCTGATTCCACTACTTCTAGAATGCCACCCATTACAGCGCCAGCTGATGCCTCCGAATCAACATCAGTTGTCAAAACTCCCCCACCGGTCACCCCAACAAGAGAAAACACCACAACCATGTATTCAGACCCAGTGACTGACCCCCACATACCTGTGGAAACCACCACAAAACAGGTTACTTCAAACAACAAGCCAGATGGTGAGTGGTCATTCAGAATTTTTTTTAAAGTACCTTTAATCATCAAGGTTCACTGCTTTCACCAGATTCTTTTTTATGTTTACAGAGTAAAACAAAACAACAAAAAATCTGTCAAGGTATATATTGAATACTGATCAAAGGAGTTACTTTTTTGTTTATTTAAAACTGCTTATTTATGGTTATTGCCATCTTTTTTATTGATAGCGAGATAATACAGAGCAGCACGGTGGCACAGCTGGTAGAGCTGCCGCCTCTCAGCAAGAAGGTCGCCAGGTCAAATCTTGGCCGGGGGCCTTTCTGGGTGGAGTTTGTATGTTCTCTCCGTGCATGAGTGGGTTTTCTCCGGGTACTCCAGTTTCCTCCCACAGACCAAAAACATGCATGTTAGACTGACTGGTAACACTAAATTGTCTCTAGGTGTGAGTGAGAGAGTGAATGCTTGTTTGTTTCTATGTGTCCCTGTGATGGACTGAAGACCTGTCCAGGGTGTCCCCTGTCTCAATTACAGCGATGGCTGGATATGGGCACCAGTGACCTCGGTGACCTGAATAGGAAGAAGCGGGTAAAGATGGATGGATGGATAAATGGATGTTATGGTTAACATCCTCGTGTCCACTTTAATTTCGACAAGTTGGAAACGTATTTAAAGCAGGATTCTGGTTTCAGCTAAATCTCCGACAAACTGCACCATTTCTGGTTGAATCTTTTTAGATCTATTAGATATAAAAGTTACATATAATAAATTTAATCATATCCAAGTTGTTATATTCCATTTGCGTTAGGAACACAGCTGTGATTAAAGCTGGGGGGCCTATAGATTGCTTGCTCTGGAAACTGCTTTGAGATTCCAATTAGCTTGTCAGAGACTTTGACTCAAAGTGTTCTGCTTGTCTTCAGATGTTTGAGATGTGTTTGTGAGTGAGAATCTACTTCAGATGTTTGTTTTTTTCTGAAAGATTAGACGAGCCTGAAAGTTTTTGGAAAGTCAGTAGCGTGTTCTTCATGTGTGCAAAGCACTAATGGCTTCAAAGAGCAGGAAAGCTCTCTGGTCAGGAGTCCCTCTTTAATAATTTAGATTGTTGAACATTTTTGTGCTTTTAGACACCGTTGTAGCGGTTCTGGAAATATCTTTTCGTGTCACACCTGTTTTTGACTCGTCATCCACAAGAATCAAAGCACCACCTGAATAGATGGCTCCTCCACTCTATTAACTGTTATATTTACACATAAAAACGTTGCAACTCATGTCCTGATGCTCAATAATCCAGGTAGAAAAAATCTAAAAAAGTTAAGTCAGGTTCTCAGGGTGGGTTCAAAAAACCAAAAATTGTAGAAACGTTTTATCTTTCGTCCTAAAGACTTCTTCAGTCTGAAGTGCTGTATTCAACTCATTCTTATAAATAGCACCTTCTCGTAGTGGATCAACCAGTTTGCTGCTGATATTCAAAACCAGCTGTTGGCTTTCTTGGACTGTGAGGTCTCAGTTTCTGATGGAGGACATTAGCAAACTGAGTGAGGTGTACTACAAACCCACCCACACAGACCAGTATTTGCAGTTTGACTCCCATCACCCTTTGGAGCACAAGTTAGGAGTCATCAGG
>JARVGV010001459.1:6254793-6266907 GCA_031762435.1 Hypsolebias longignatus | reverse complement strand
TGACGTCACTAGGGGTGGAGCCGTAAGTACGGAGCGCCGTAGGTCGACTACGCCGTAAGTCGGGGACAACCTGTATAGTATAAATAAAGTTTACTTACTTACTTACTAGTTGATTTAGTATACTGTTACTCTGGTTTACAAAGGCAACCTGTTCTGTGTTAGCGACCTGGTAGATTTGTCAGAATGGCCTGCTTTGTAAAGGGTGTATGAAGTTTGGTACAGGAGGTATATTGTGATAAAGTACAAAATGATGCAGTCAGAACAAACGCGTGGTGCTCAATGTGTAAACACATGATTTCAGAGAACGTTCAGCTCAAAGACTAGCTGTGAGTCAGTGTTTTACTTAATACTCATTTGATCTTGTTTTATTAATCCTAAGAAGAGTCTGCAGAATTAGGTAAAATGCACTTTAAATGGCTGGAGAATGCTTAGTTTTGAGCAGATTATTTAAATAAATAAATAAAATAACAAGGGGCATGCCCCTGTACCCCATTAGGACTGCTTCACTCAGCAGGTGTTCACTAATACTAATAGGTGTCTCTCTTTGCCATCAACAAATGTGGGTTGGTAAGATGTAGGATTTTGTAATTCTGTTTTAAATTCATTATATTGTTCATTTTACCTGGTTTCTAAATATACGGCTAGTTTCTTGTGTGAGTTTATACAAATTATCATTGAGATTAAAAAAAAAATTATACCTGCAGCACCACCTAAAATCATGCGGGGGACAAATTGGCCGGCCCTGTTCCTGACTGAATGGATGTGATGGGGTTATTCTGATATTATACAGTATATTATGCAGTATGCACGTACCATAGGCTACAGCACACTTCCTGTCATGTCTGACTGTGGCTCCGCCTGTCACCTACGACGCAAAGTTCTGAGCGTTTGGTGTGAAATTCTCCTGGAATTTCAGGTTTTGCTCAGGGAGAAGTCAGGGAGTTTTGTTTTCGTGACAAGTGGGAACTTATTACATTTTCGCTTGTCTGTTTCGAAGGTGGGCGATGTTTCTGGGAAGAAGCCTCAGAGACTGGTCACTCAGTTCCACTTCACCAGCTGGCCAGACTTCGGGGTGCCCTTCACTCCCATCGGCATGCTCAAATTCCTCAAGAAAGTTAAAAACTACAACTCCCAGTACGCTGGGCCCATTGTTGTTCACTGCAGGTAAGTGAGGGACTTTCTGTTTCCAGCTTTATATTTGACGTGTTTTCTGCGACTCACAAGTCTGTGCATGTGTGTGTGTCAGTGCGGGTGTGGGAAGGACAGGTACCTTCATAGTGATTGATGCCATGTTAGACATGATGAACGCCGAGAAGAAGGTGGATGTTTATGGCTTCGTGACCCGGATCAGAGCCCAGCGCTGTCAGATGGTGCAGACTGATGTGAGTCCAGTCTGAAAGTATAAAAATGTTAACAAACACCACCGAGGCGCTAACACTTCTGTATGACTCACAAAGCGTGTGTGCATGTACTGTAGAGTGATTCATGTTTTGTCCCACAGATGCAGTACGTTTTCATCTTCCAGGCGTTGTTAGAGCACTACTTGTACGGGGACACGGAGCTGGAGGTGTCCTCGTTGGAGTCCCACTTAGCTAAGCTGTACGCGCCTGCACCTGGCGCTGGCTGCAGCGGGCTGGAGGCCGAGTTCAAGGTCTGCACACGCGCTTTGATCCTATTTTCAGACGTTTGACCGTCATTCTTCTGCATCAAATAAACAAAGTTGTGATCTCCTGATCTTTAGAAACTCACGTCAATCAAGATTCAGAATGACAAGATGAGAACGGGCAACCTGGCTGTCAACATGAAGAAGAACAGAGTGCTGCAGATCATTCCATGTGAGCTGTTTACTTCATCGTGCATGTTTTCTGTTGTATTTCATGCAGTTTTACCTAAAAGTGGTCAAGAACACCATGAAATGTCACTTCCTTGTGTCAGCTTCTATCATTTAGGGCTGTTTTTGTGCTTCTAATTCTAACAGACGAGTTCAACAGAGTCATCATTCCAGTCAAACGAGGGGAGGAAAACACAGACTATGTCAACGCCTCTTTCATTGATGTGAGTGTTTTAAAAAGACTAAAGGTCTCGTCTTATACAAATACCGTCTTGTTTAAATGATGCAAGCTATCAGTAAGTGGTTTTGAGCTGGCTAGTCTCTCCATCTTTGTTTAATTTGCATCACTCCGTCTTTTTCCGTCCATCACTTCCTGTTCTCTGTGTGTCCACAGGGCTACAGGCAGAAAGATGCTTACATCGTGAGTCAGGGGCCCCTGCTACACACCATAGAGGACTTCTGGAGGATGATCTGGGAGTGGAGAAGCTGCTCCATAGTCATGCTCACTGAGCTGGAGGAGAGAGGCCAGGTGTGTGTGTGTGTGTGCAAATACAAACATCAGTACATATCATATTGGCTAAAACAGACAGTATTGTAACAATCTTGGTAAATGCGTGTGAAAGTTAACTTACTGAAGTTTCTATTTTATGATGTTTGGGACTATTTCATTGTATATAAGGATTTAATATTACAGTTAAAAAGTGTAAATGTTAAATATCACATATTTTGTTTTATGTTGTTTAAAGGTGAAGATGATAATAGCTGCCTGTTCTTCTTGTGTGTGTTTTAGGAAAAGTGTGCTCAGTACTGGCCCAGTGAAAGGGTTGTGTGCTATGGAGACATTTCCATTGAGCTTAAAAGGGAGGAGGAGAACGAGAGTTACACAGTGAGGGACCTCCTGGTCACCAACACCAGGGTGAGGAAGCTGAGACACAAGCTTCTTTCACATAAAAAATATGCTTTAAGGCCTCAAAAAAACCTTCTGCATGCTCATCAGATGGATGTTCTTCCAGAATGTTCTTTCAAATATTGTGCTGGTTTAATGGCTGAGTAGCTCCTTGACACACCGACTCCTCATAGTTCAACAGATCAAATAAATACCATCAGCTATTATTTTACCAAATAACTAAATGTTCTTTCACTCTCTGACTTCTACCTCTGCTGTCCAGGAGAACAAGGCTCGAGCCGTGCGTCAGTTTCATTTCCATGGCTGGCCAGAGGTGGGCATTCCTACAGACGGTAAAGGCATGATCAACATCATTGCTGCAGTGCAGAAACAACAGCAACAATCTGGCAACCACCCCATCACTGTGCACTGCAGGTGGACCCACTAAACAAACACAGCTGTTTTCTGTTCACTTTCATCTTGCTTAATAACCTTTAGATGGAATATATAATGTGTGTCATTGTTCTGTCTCTGTGCTTTCTGCCAGTGCTGGTGCTGGACGGACAGGGACGTTCTGTGCACTGAGCACGGTTTTGGAGAGAGTGAAGGCTGAAGGCATCCTGGATGTCTTCCAGACAGTCAAGAGCCTCAGACTACAGAGACCCCACATGGTGCAGACACTGGTAAGATGCTGAGTTTATAGTAATATTAATGCAGGTTGGGGTTTTGTCTTAAAAAACTGTTTTTAGTGGTCAAACAACGTGCTGTTGTTTTTATTTATAAAATCTGTTTTAGACTATGTTGTGAGAACAAATCAAAATAAAATTAGTGAAGCTGACATGACATCCAGCGGATTTGTGGTCAAAGTGCACAAACACAGAACCACAGTACTTGTCTTTTTATCATTAGAGTTCTTTTATAGTATTTGTTTTCTGTCTTCTGGGACAAAGTGGCATTTTTTTTCAGACTATAAGGCGCAATATCAATGAACGGGTCTGTTTTCATACATAAGGAGCATTAAGCGGAACAAAACCGTTATACAAGTCAAACTTTATTCAACTCATTCACAATAATAACCACATAAAATCTGTTTGAGGTCAGTAAGAACAACCAGAGTTATTACATACGGCGCACCTGATTATAAGGCTCACTGTTGATTATTGAGAAAATTAAAGGATTTTAAGTGTGCCTTATAGTCCGAAAAATACGGTAGTTAAATTAAATGCAGCTAGAAGCCTTTTTGATTCTTTCAGACGTTTCGCTTCTCATCTAAGGATATTTCTCAATTTAACTAAAAACCAGGAAGGCTCTTTTAAATCAAGAGTCTTTGAAAGGTTTGAGTTGAGAATTTTTTTCAGATAAGTCCAGTAGTTGATTCAGCTTGTAGAGAGGTAAGTTTGATACAATGAGGACAAACCAAAACCTTTTTTCTCCTCATTTTTTTTTTTTTTTTTGTGACAAGTTTAATAACTTAAAAGAAACCAGGTGCAATTTAAAGTTTAGTAAGATAAGATAGAACTTTATTGATGCTGCAGGAAATTGTTGTGCCAGAGTTCAGTACGAAGGAACACACACAAGGAATCACACAAGATTAAAAATAACAGAGAAAATATAAACATACCAGAAATTAAGTTATAAAACAGTTCAGGTGCAGACAGAAACAAAGTGTTTATTGTGGTGCAGGATTAATTTTATTGTTGTATGTGCAGAAAGGGGGAGGAGTTGAAAAGTTTGATAGTCACAGGGAGGAAGAACTTCCTGTGTTGTTCTGTGGAGCACCTCGGTGGTCTCAGTCTGTGACTGAAGGTGCTGCGATGAGTCCAGAGTGTCATGCGGGGGGTGTGATGTGTAGTTCAGGATCTGGAGCAGGTTCCTCAGCATCCTCTGCTCAGACACCTCTGTCAGAGTCTGCAGGTCCACTCCCAGAACTGAACCAGATCTCCTGATGAGTACCACTTGAAGGGAGTTTTATTCTGAAATACTTGGCAGCAATTCTTTTATTAAAGGTACTTTTTATTTTGAAGTATTACGTTATTTTTGTAGACCACCTCTAACTTTGATTTGTTTAGATTGATACCTTAGAGTGAAACAAACTTGTCATATTTGTTAATCTGTTGACATAACTTCATTTAACTTGTGTGTTAGATCAGAGCTGCAGAAGGAAATTACTGTAGTCCCTCACTTATCGCTGAAGTTACGTTCCAGACACCCCCGCGATAGGTGAAAATTTGTAGGGACATTATATTTATTTTAGTATTTATATATATTTTGACTTTACAAACCCTTCCCATACTCTTGCAATGTTCTTAATGTTTTAAACTCTAGAAGAGCACAGTGAAAGAGAGCAGACAGACTGATGCTACTGTAGCACCCATGATCCAGAGCACACTGCTCTGCTTGGTCTCCTTCCATCAATCAGAAAATTGTGCGTCATGTACAATCTTAGGTTGAAAACTCAAGAAACAATGAGTACCCGGAAGTCAAACAGCCAAATACCGAGGGACTACTTTAATTATATTTGGCAAACGATAACGATCCATCGTACTCGGTTTACTGAAATACTTTTGTTCAGCAGGCAGAGTGGAACGCTGAAGATCGTTGCACCTGCTGAGTTTAAACCAAACTCTAAGACAACCTGCTTTTATTGTATTTGTACAGATTTACAAATTTGTTCAACGTTCTTCATTGTCATTCGCATCACATGTGGTACATGAAGTAGTAGAAAGCTGTGCACTCAAGGTCCCAGTTACCCCCAAAAATAGCAAAAATATAAATATAGAAAAGAAACAGTATACAAGGATCTAAGATATATGCTAAAACGTAATAATGTAATGTAGTACTGTGTATTAAACAGCAGCCTGAACATGAGTCTGTAGTGAGCAGCTGGGTATTAATACAGCAGCTTATGGGTAAGAAATCATCAGCACAGATAACGTGTCAAATATTCAATTTAACTTGTCATTACAGTGATTTGAGTCTAATCATGTCTTTCATGTTGTGTTTCTTCCACCTCCTCCTCAGGAGCAGTACGAGTTCTGCTACAAAGTGGTCCAGGAATATATCGACGCCTTTTCCGACTACGCCAACTTCAAGTAGGGACCTTCTGTGGATGGATGTCCTCACACACTTGTTACAAGCATAAGCTCATACCAGAACACACGAACATGCTCCTGCAGGGAGCTACTTATTGACCCGTCTGGTCCGTTGTTCTGAAAGACTTGATCCGAGGACTAAAACCTGCCCGCAGGAAAAGGGAACAGCAGTCGGCGCCCGACGGTCGGGGCAGCCCAGGTGGACACGGAGAATAACTCAGATGCCTTCTTGAATATTTTGTAACCATGTTAATAACAGCCCATCACTTTTATTTACTTTCCATGTCCACGTTCTAAATGTAAATATCTTTACTGTGACGCTTTATATTACTTTGATTTCAGACACAGTTTGAAGTTTGGCTGCATTTTCAAGTGGCACTTGTAATGTATTTTGTTGGTATACATAGATATATAAAATATAAATATATATATGAATATAAACCAAATGTTTTTGGTGGACAATGTGCAACATCAAGCTTTTCTTTATTTTATTATTTTTTTTATTTTATTTTATTTTTTTGGAAAGATTTTAAATATTTTTGACTTTGCCTGAGCCTGGTTGTAGCGACGGGCGGAAGAAGTTTTGGACTGTTCCTTCACGCCCACACACATAATGAGACATTTTTCTGCATCTAACTTTCTTTCAATGGCCTAAATAATAAATAAATCAAGATATAAACTTTTTTCTTTAATCCAAGGGTTCAAAAGTGTCTGTGATGTAGCTCGTCCTCAGGTTTTCTCACCAGCCCACATTATCACGAGCCATTCAGCAGCTTCACAGGACGTGTGGGCGTTCGAGCAGACTCGCTGTGTTTTCACATTCCGGTCCGTCTCGTCTTGTGCCAACGCACTTCCCTCTTCCCGCTCATGTAGCTCTGGAGTTTGAGAAGATACTAACCGTGATGAGACGTTTCGAGCAACAAACCTGCTCATGGTGACATCATCACTCAGCGACGAGTTTTGGACTATGACAGGAATTCAGGAAAGTTAAAAATACATAAATGTTTCTACAACCTAGAGGCCTCTTTGAAAAAGTTTTAGTTTTGTATTTATATAAACGGGTCGGCCATTTTGCTATGGGTCGTGTAAAGGCTATAAATAATATTAGTTTGGAGAAGTTTGCGTCCGACAGGAACGACGAGCTAATGGCTTGTCCTGATGCAGCTAAGAACTGACTGGACTGCTGTCGTCTTAAAACAACAATTTATTTAAACTATTTCAGTTTATTCAAAAGTTATTTTATGTTGGTTTTTGCTCTATACACTTATTTATGTTATTTCTTATTTACCACAGCAGGAGCAGGCTGTAGCAGTTCTTGAGCATCTGGGGGTCACAGGCAGGAAATTCATGTTTCTGCTCAAATAATTTGTTAAACGTTAAATAAACAACAATGTAATAGTTTAAATACCAAAATTCATGCTCAGTAGTCCAGGTACAAATCCAACACATGTTCAGTCAGGTCATCCAGACAGTTTATTTTTTCTTGCTGAGACATTTTGTCCTTCATCCAAAGGACTTCTTCAATTGAACTTGAACGACTTTGGCATGGCTGCCTCAGAGGAGTTGACGGGGAGAGGGCGGGCCCTGGAGGCCACCTTATCACCAACAATCTGGTTTTTCCACTCTGGGAGTGTGCTGCCTGCTGTGGGACTCAGTTTGTTTGGTGCTCCTCAGATTGAAGAAGTCCTTTGGATGTAGGACTTAACATCTTGGCAACAAAAGAAACCATCCAGAGGACCTGACTGAACATTGTTTAATAGTTTAAATGTTAGTGCTCATATCACCCACTGTGAAATTTAAGATCATTATAAAGATTAAAGCTAAATTCACTTTACGCTTGATTTGGACAAGTTCAAAATGACGAGTATGAATGATCCATTTCTCAAGTTATTTTGTCGTCTTAAAGCAACAAAATGCATGCTAACGTTCAATCCATTTCACTCCTGATAGTTGCATATGACATTATTTGAGGATGGGGGCAGAAATATAAGAATTTCTGCTGGAATGTGAGCTTGGATGCTCATGTGACATGTTTTTACTGCTGGTGATGTTTTTGCTAGTAAATACTGTAATACATTTAAATCAAATTTGATGACAAAGACCCATAAAATGTCTAGCATGAATTATTGGACCATGTTTTAGATTAATTTGAAGGTATTCCCTCGCTCACACAAACTAGTTTGTCGCTCCTGTTGGACATAAATTTTCTCCAAACTGAGGTCGTTCAAAGTGATTTTACACAGGAACCCTCTGAAAATGGTCAAATTACTCCTTTAAAGTCTGTTACAGTGGCAGCAGCCAGGATGATCATGTTGATGAGCCGAACCATAACTGAAAGTAACAATGCGCAGAAATGAACAAACCTACATATCCAGCAGGATGATTTTTTTTTCTGGACATCATGTTTTTGTTTGTATTTGGACTGTTTGGAGGATTTCTATTCGGCTCAGCACCTCGTCCCTACGTCTGTAACTCTTTAGAGAGGACTTTTTACTTCTGGCAGCTTTTAATTTTGCCATGCCGTGTTTGTATTATTTTCATTATTATTATGTGGATGTCCTCAAACCTCTTTGGCAACAGGAATTTAACTCCAGCTGAGGTCACTGTTAAAGCTGCGTTCGTCATGATTGCAATAGAAGATGAATGACATCATTTTCTCAGGAAGTGACTGACGGCGTTTAAATTTAGTCTGCCTAAATGTTTTGCTTCCTGCTATGAAAAGAAGGAATTAAGTATTTTGATTTTGTGGTTTTTCAGGAGTTTTCCAAATATTTCAATCTCATTGCATTGTAGACTTTAAACATCTCCATCGTTGTGCACAAGATGCATTAAACCAGTGGTGCCCAACCCTGGTCCTTGAGGAACACCATCCTGCATGTTTCAGTTGTTCCCTGCTCCAACACACCTGATTCAGTGATTTAATTATTTTAAGTTTTGCAAAAGCCTGTTAATCACCCATCAATTAAAAGCAATTAAAAATGCAAGGTGTTCCGCAAGGACTAGGGTTTGGAACCCCTGCATTAAACTAACACTCATGTTTATTTCCCTTTATAAAAGGAAAGAGCACAATCAAAATTATCTTTTTTTTTATGTGAGTGTTGTTACAAAGTTAGTATGGGGGACTGCGTCAGAGCACTTGTGCAGAATTTGCACCAAGATTAAAGCTTTTAAAAGAACCCGATGAGAACAAAGGTCCGAGTGACGTTCCGAGTTTCCAAAAGGATGACTCCGTGATTAGAAGCTCTTCAAGGTTTGAAGGTGAAGCTCGCTGATGGCTGAAAGGACCAATCACTGAAACAGTCTGTGTGTCAGAAGCACCACATTAAGTGCCATCATGCTCTTCGTTTTACATTTCCTCTGAAATGTTGACAGGAGAGGTTAGGCCTTTTAATTTATTTATTTTTGTTCAGTTTTAAATGTCCTGGGTTTTATGGGTGTGGTTTGGGATTCTTTTTTTTTTTTACGTGTCTCTGCAGTTTGACGGCCAAACGTGACGCAGTGCCAACCGTCAGGATATGACTCAAACTGGAAACAAAAAGAGTGCCTCGCTGTTTAAACAAATAATTATTCACAATGTGATGGAATCTTCCTGTTTCCGCTTCCAGCCTTTTACCTGGAATAGGACAAATTATTTTGCCTTTAGTTCCCACGTCTGCTGTGTGGCTCAAACTAACGTTAAGGCTCCTTTGTGATTAATTTCATCAACTGAACACGACTCCGTGACAGTCAGTTATTGGTTTTATAGAGAAAATGAATAAAAGTTTCCCTCATTTGTTTATCTTTTTAAAATTGTCCTAACTGCATCCAGATGTTTCCTCCCACTCCATTCACTGGTGTCCGCTTCTTCCTTTCACTCGTGAGCCATTTTGTCCAGGTGGTTAACACTCGCCATCCTTTTGTACATATTGTAAGGTTATTTATACGTCATGTCTGCTGCCTTGCTTCTCTCCTGCCCCACTTCTGTATCGGGACCATTTTGAAAGGTGTTACATGGTTCATTTGGCCGTTTTAATTTGGTATACTTGTCTTAAGCAAATCCATTTTATTTCTAGTGTTTTGTTATTCAACATTTGAATATATGTATATATAATTATATATGATAAAATTATATATAATTATATAATGCCAAATGGCCTTTATAAGCAAGATACTGTTTAAACCTAATAAAGTGCTTGAGGTTTTAACTTTTTTTTCCCTCTGCATTTGTTTTTAATGAATATGTTAATTCAACTTATATGTTAGCATCTTTAATTACTGGAAAGTGGGTTTTTTTATTGATTTTGATAATTGATTAGTTACTACAATGCACGTTTGGAGAAATACTAAATATGTTGAAGACCTTCGTTGGTTTGTTTTTGTCAGTTTAAACATCTTAAAGCTGTACATTTATGTACAAACCAATACAGTATAATGCATAAATAAAAAAAATATGGTAGGCCTCCAGGATGTAATGTATTAAATTGTGTGAAACCGTGAAACCTTCATTTGAAGGTTACAATTACCTTTTGAAATTTGACTAATTGTCAATATTTAACAGTTATTTATGACACTTCCTGTTTTCTTTAAAGCTGATTAAAGATGCTTGATTAAAATTACTTTTTCAAAACTGCCCAGTATCAAATTATAATCAGATAGAGTAAAATTTATCCAGTTTAAATCAAACTAAAACATGTCTGGAAAAAAGAGCTGCAGCTTTGAGAAGATTCACTTCAGGACTTTTTAATTAGAACAGATTTATATAGAAATGGAACATTTCAATGAGCTGTTCCTCTAAGGCTGGTCTGAGAGTTTGAATTAGTTTTTACCTGTTGGATAAAGCCACTAGAGGTCAGCATTGTGAAGGTCACACGAGCTGCTGAGATGGTTTATCATGGTATGGTTCTGGCTTTGGACAGTTTCTTATCCGAGCTTTAAGCCAGTAACCTTTCAACATGTCAAACTGCACAGTGATCCTGGCTGAGGGTTCCATGTTGGTCATAAAAGTATGGAATTTATTTTTTTTAGTAATTTCCAGGTCTGGAGACAAAAAATAGTAGAGCATGAAAAACCATCAGTGTTTCCAGACTATTGCATTTTCAAATAAACAGTAACTTGCTTAATTAATCATTGATTGAGATTTGAATACACAATGGCAGCACAGTGGTTATGAAGAGACAGATTATTTTAGGAATAATTACTAAAATAAACTTGTCTTGTATTTGCTTATATAGTGTTATACAGTCTGGTTTGCTGTTTAGTATTTTGAGGAGGTCATAATTGGTGCTTTTAAGCTGGAGGTGCAGGATGAGACAATTCTTCTTTGGTTTGTTACAATCTGCTGTTTATCAGTCTCCAGGTCACAACATGTTCTCTGAGGAGCTCAGTGCTGGTCTCACTGCTGCCCTCAAAAAGGCACCACCGTTTTATTGACCTTTACACAATCATACCTATTTCAGGTATTTGTGGTTGGTATTCAACACTGTTACTAACAAACGGCAATTCTATTTTACTACTCATACAAACAATAAAAGAAGCATTCCTAGAAGCCTTCCATGCCAGAGTTTTAAACAAAACTGCATTCTTGTGGTCCTTTCTACCTGCTTGATGGATGGATTTTTTTTAAAACAAACATATTTATAAATTAGATATACATGTGAATAGTTATTTTACATTGACAGCAAATTGTCCTCAGTGTTGCCATTGGAATTACAGCACATCACAGCTGGTAGCACAGGTATACTGAACACCATTTAGACTAAGTTCATTAACTGGAAGTAGGTGCGAATAACACATTACCTTTAAATATCCAAATATATTTTGTTAAAAGAGAGAGTTGATATAATCTTAAGGGGATAGAGATATTTGTGAAACCTAAATTCAGAACTAATTTGAAGGAATTAGATTATGGAATAATCTGGAGGGTGCTGTTAAAAACGCCAGATCAATGCATATGTTTAAGAGAATGATCAAAGTGGGTTTGTTAGAAAATTATGAAATAGCTTAAAGGTCCACTGACATGATGTTTGAACTTTGCATAAAATGGCACAACATATATATCTTGTATCATGTTCATTTTTGCAAACAAAATGATAAATACAGTATATGAAAATTTCATCCAAAGTCATTATAAATGGGGCACTGTTTTTTTGCACGGAAAATCCGACTATTTCTGTGTAGATGTCTGTGACGTAATCATGGGAATGTTAGCTAGAACTCCTTCTGTATAATCCAATGTTGGACAATAGAAATCCACTAATTTATCTATTTAAATGAAGATTTGAGCGATTTGTCTTCAGTTTGGGAAGATGAACTTAATAAAAGTGTGT
>JARVGV010001459.1:6204450-6220017 GCA_031762435.1 Hypsolebias longignatus | reverse complement strand
GTCTTAGGTTTACCCATGACTAAGCTCTGAAAACACTCGTCCACAAACAATTCAAGGCTTTCCAAAGTCTCCTCGTCCAGTTTGTTCGTTGAGAAAAAAAATAATCAGTCAGTATTATCAGTTAGTATTATTTAAGTGTTCCTTAATCATCAAATATTAATTATGCAGTTTTTAAATATAGACTTACCAAAGTTTTCTCATTATACTCACGCACAGTTTTTCTCCAAACTCTCAGCAACAGCTCATTGCACTTCCTGCCTAAAATGGCATGATTTTAGTATAAACTTTTCTTTATTTTGATTTAATTGAAGATAAAATTTATTATGAGATTTGCACATCATTGCATTTTGTTTTCATTAACATTTGGCTCAATGATCTAACATTTTTAGAACTGGGGTTGTATTTAGAACAGCCAGTTTGCCATTTTGAACAATTATGTGGTCCCAAGATTTAATAATCATTGCATCACCAGTTTAAATAAGTAAAGACACACCTGCCTTCACCTTGACTTGTCAGAATGTTTAGTAAAAAATATGTTAATTCTGAAATTTCAGGTATTTTAAGATATACATATATATGTATATATATATACAGTATATATATATATATACATATATATATATAGACAGTATATACAATATTCATAAATGTAGGCAGTTTTAATGGGGCATACCACTCAGTCAGTTGTTCATCAGGCAAGCTTAAATACATTTTCAAAAAAACTCATAAAACAATAAATATCAGCCAAAAAGTAGAATAAAGTGCAAATTTTCTTTTTATTCTGATTTCATTTTACAGCAGAAATTATGTAAAGCATTCAGAAGACATATTCCACATATAAGGGCAATATTCAAAACACTTTTGCATGGCCTCAGCAACAAAATATTCTTTTTAAAAACATCAACAAGTTAGTGATGCTTGTGCATGCATGTTTGTAAAACAAAGAAAGATTAAAAACTAGGCTACAAAGAAAGAAAATAAAAGAGGAATGAGCGGCTGAGATAGGCATGGAGAACACAACAGCAGGCAGGGTGGTGAGACAGCAGAGCAGAGCGACAGAGAAGACCGGGGGTGAAAGAGGAGGAAGGCAAGGAGAGGTCTAGCCATAGATTATCTATAGGGTCTACCATTCTAGCATGCAATGTGGTGTTTGGCCACGCCCTCTTGAAACAAGGCCCAAAAGGTTCTACATTTCATTTCTAAGCGGACTTATGTGAACAGAGGTAATCTCTGCGCACCTGTTATATGGCAACATTTCTTACTTAAAAAAAAAATAAAAAATCGGAACAAACATACTCTTTTCCACAATCACCACCCTCTCCAAAACATGAACTCGCAGATGAATTGTCTGCACTGTGAGTTAGTACTTTGTGTGTTGTATACGTGGATGAACATTTAGATGTTGGTGTGCCTGTTTGTGAACATAATATATAAAGATATTCAGAAAAAAGTCGTCTTTACAGTAGCTGGAATCTGAGGAAGGACAGCTTCAGTAAGAGTTTAAGTGATTCTGGATGATTTTTCCAGACTAAAAAAGGTATCTGGTTTGATTAATATCCAAAAACACAATATCCACTCCTTCATGATGATGAAGCGTTTGCAATGTACTTTCATATTACAAAAAATCCCAACTCAAATTAAAGTGATAGTTCTGATCTTTTGAAGTGGGGTTCTGTGACGTTATTTAAAATTGTACCTGTAAATGGTTCATTAAATAGCTGAGCTGGGGCCGAGATTAAGGTGAATTTCCATCACAAGCCCTTCCAATCTATAGGTTTTTATAAAAATCTCATTTTATAAATTTTACCAGTTAATTTTACAGTTATTTCAGCAGAAATATTGCAAAATTTCTACCTAAAGTGCCCCCTGGCTGCTGCTATTTGTGCTTGCTTCCAAATAATCAAAGAATTAAATGTAAGAAACCACGTGATGTAAAACAGCTGGCAACGTAAAGATGTATTAAATTGGAAGTGGCCCTACCGTCAGTTCTGCCAGAATCACTCTTCTCACAAACTGGTTTTTCAAAGAGCTATCTACAACAGGTAACATGCTAACTGTTAAGACCTTTTCCACAGAACCCCTTTGAAAGAGCTGAACCATCTCTTTAGGGATTTTGTGTACAGTATTTGAAAAAAGAAACAATTGTAGGAATATATTTAAGTTGTTTTTTTAATTTAATTTAGACCATTTTTTTGACTCTATTAAATAAACTTTTTGGAGGTATATTTAATTATTTCCTATATCCTGGATCTGTTTTTGCAGCAACAGATCTGTTGCTTTGCTAAATAAAACGTGAATTTAAACAGTTTGTGTCAAACATGAACATGTCGAAAGCTGCAGGTGCTTAATAAATGACCAGTACAATTTCTAACTATGTGCACATACATACACACCGTGTACCCAAAGGTACACGGCCCCCAGATGTGCCAGCAGCTTACCCCACGCCACATGCCGCCTCCCTGTTCGTCAACCCTGAGTAAAACCTAAGGAAGATAACGTATCGCGTTTTCAAACATAAAAACACACGAGCAAGAGTGTGGGCCAGTACTTGAGACTATGATCATTTGTGTTGTGGGTTGACATGTGCGAGCACATCTGTGTGGGTCCATGAAAAAGACAGAAAAATAAAAGGTTTATCAAAGAGTTTTAGTCTGCTGAGTTATGCTGTGGTTTTAATGTTGGAAAATTAATCTCTGGAGGGGGAAAAATAAATAAAAAAGTGAGACAAAACTCTTTGTCCTCCCAACAGCGATGCTGTGAATAGACTCGTGACAGTGCCTCCCAAACACAGAAGCAAAATTCAATGGTCTGATTCCTCGAATACTGCAGAATACACACAAAGGTGGTGCGTACAGTGATACTGTCATTTTTGTTTTGTCAAATAAAGCGACACATAGCGTCAATTAGGCCATGAACATCCATTCATACCAGACAAATTAAGAGCTTCAAACATAGAATTAGCTCAAGTTCAACACTGTCGAGTTAATTTTGAACACATAATTTAGGAAAATAAACAAATTACTGGGAATGCCTTGGAGAATACACAGTAGCTAGTTCCTGATATTTGTTTTCTGTTGCTGAGCAGGCACTTTCTAAACAGCTTTCCAGATGTCTGAAATACATATCATATACTTATGGCAGTGACAATGAAGTGGAAAAACAAAGAATCAAACGTGCGCACAAAAGAATAAAATCAACAAAATTAATAGTGGGTAGGAGACATTCTGTTAGAAGGTGGAAAGCTTTGACTGGAGGCCGGGCTGGAGCTGTTGTACGTCTGATTGATGGTCCTATTAAAAGTGAGGATGTTGCTGAAACACAACCACATTGTAAAGGATGTAGCACCCTCTTTTTTTATACCAGTCATCACATTCACACTTAAACTCTATAGTCATCGTTACTAGTAGTGCCATTATTTTCAAAATACGTGCATTAATACCACCGTTGTCTATAAATAAGTCTGCCTCGGACAAACTTTAGAACTTGAAGGTCTATGCCTGAACTAGTACTAGTTTTGTTTTATCATCTGCACCTCTGTGGATCTTACGGATAACCTTTGGGTGTTAGTTTCCCCAACATAACATACTGTGTTGTTAGGCAAAAAAATAGCATTCATATTTATTGGCACTACTGGCAAAAAGGGTTTTAATTTTTGCTAGCCATGAAACAAAAGCACAAAGTTTAAATGTTTAGTCTGAAAGTTCATGGTTTGTTTTCCCACTTATAAGTCTAACATTAGAGTTTTCATTTGCATGCTTTAACAAAATGTTCTTTTCAGTAACACTTAATGCTGGATACTTTTAAAGTGAAGAAGTTAAAATCCTCTCACAGTCCAAAGCCACTACCGTGTTCTTTTAGCCGTTTCTTTGTCTTAAATCTCATGCACATTACTTCGTTTGTAATATCTACAGTATTTACAAGCAATACAGCCGTCCTGTGTACCCAGGTCTCTGTCTAAAGTTCTCGTTATGGGAGTAAAATAATTTATAATCTTAAATACAGTCCTCTTATGAAAAAGTTTCAGGGTCCTTGTATCCCCTTACCTCGTCAATTTATATACAGAAATATGCAATAGTCCAAAATATGGATTTGATCGCCCGTATGGGCTAATATGGGGACCAGTGCCCTTTATAGGGGCAGTTGTAGGACCCGCGTCCTGTACAGAGCAAGCATAGAGACCTCTCGGAGTCAAGAAGAAGTCAAGGCAATGGTTTGTGACTCTCTCCTAGGATTTGGAGGTTCACGCAGAACAAACTAACAGAGACATTTAACCCTTGGAACATGTCATATTTTATCACACGGGGATGGGGGAACCAGTCTCAAGCTAAACCACTCTTGAGCCAGTTAAAGAAAGAATTAGACCCTTAAATAAATAAATAAATATTTAAATAAAGCACCCAAAATAAGTCATTTGTCCTTACACAGTTCACATTACACAGGGCAAGGATAGGTTGATGAAGACATGAGACACAATTACACATAGAAATACAAAAAAGAAACAACACTAAAGCAGTTTGGCAAGCATGCAGGAGCTCATAGCTCAAACACATGCATCGAATTGAACAAACACGGACACACCACATCAGGCGAGCAAAGTGCTGCCTCTAAGAACGATTTCATACAAAGTCCATGTAGCAAATTAAGACATCGTTATTCAGACCACTTCCCCTTATCTAACAATCCTCCTCTTACATTCAAGTGCAGTTCCTCCCCTTTTTGATTGGGTGACTAATGGGTTTTTTAAGCCTGTGGATCGGAGTGCTTGGTGATATTGTGAAAAACTGGATCAGCAGACTGATTGGCCTCTATAGCTCTGCAGAATAATGGAGAGGAGGAATAAGCGGAAAAAACCTTGCATGCAAATGCAACATAGAAGTGAGTTTTTTGGTTTATGTTTTCTTTTTCTTTCACAGATCTCTGTTTGGATACAAAACACGCCAGGTATTGTATATTTTCTGCATGTCAAAGTAACATTTCTCTTGAGCCAGCTGTTCCTCATCGGAGTTGTTCAGCACACCCAGCTGCTGTTTTAAACAGCAGGACGCCGTCTTCAGGCACTTCCTCCATTTTCTTCTTCTTCTTTTTTTTTTTTACTTGTCTGACTCATCAGCTTGCTCTTGCAAAGAAACATACCCATGAAGAGTGCAAAGAATGCCATGAGGTTAATGTGATGGCCTCCCAGTTAAACTGTGGAGGAGAATCAGTGCTGTGGGCAGAGCCAGGCTCCTGGGCTCTGCCCAGCAGTCTGTCTGAGCTGCCATGATGGACTCCTATCCTGTCCTCAGTCTGTTTGGAAAGAGTTTTTTTCCTCTTGAGGGAAGAGGGCAGGGCGGGTGAGAGAGGAGCGAAGAGGAAAATTGAAGGGACTGGGAAAAGGAAACGAAAGGGAGGGTTGAGGGGATGGAAACAGGGTAGAGGGCTGGGAAGGTATAGACTGCTCACAGGCTGAGCGGGCTGTGTGCAGGGCCTGATGATGGGCTCTCACGACCCCTGGCCTTTCTCTGCTCTCTGGCCCTGTGGAGAACCAAAGCCACATTAGATACAGAATCAGAAATACAATTCCTGTTTACAACCAAAGGCCACACTAAGAGCAAAATAAACAGTTATTCAACAAACCTTTGAGCCCCATCCTTCACATAAAAACACACTCAACTCCTGTTATCTTCCCCACCCATCGAAGAGCAGAATAAAAACATGGCAGGCCAAGCAACCCTCTGAGTCCCGTAGTGATAACAGTCAGAACATGCCCCCAAGAAGGCCGTATGCAAGTACTGCTCATCTACTTGTCAGTCATGCAGTTACTGATATCAACTGGCAGTCCTCAGAGCAACATAGGGAGTGAGGATAAGAGCAGGAGGGAAGGATGATATTCCAGGAACTCCTCCTCCTCTTCTCCCTCTGCTGTCATGCAAACAGGCATCAGCCTCTGAGAGAGGGAGCAAGAGAGGGACTCACCTGTTTCAGAGGCCTGTGGTCCATCAAGGGGCTTCACAGGAACAGTAAAACAACACCAGCTATTAGCACCACTGTAGTGTGTTGTGTGTTAGTGGACGGTAAGTGTGTGTAGCACATGTTTTATAGTGTGCCCTTAGTTGTGTGTGTAGATGAGTTTGAGTGTTTGTCTCACCTGTGGCGGCAGCGGAGCAGAAACCTCAAGATCTTGCGAGCAGCCTGGTTTTGTTTTTTAGTTAGGAGGCTGCTGTAAGCAAACACAAGTTAGACATTTTTATTACTTACTGCACACAGTCCCAGAGGTTTCCCACTTGTGTGTGTGCGTGTATGTGCGCAAGGTACCTTAGGGAGTGCCTGTAGGAGCGGTAGTATTGCTGGATGAGGACCGCTGCTCTGCGACTTTGCTGGAACTTCCTCTGTTCGTGGAAACTCCGGAAACGACTCTGGATCAGGATGGCAGCTAAGGTCATCCTTTTATAAAGTGCATACTGAGAGAGAAGACAGAAGCAATGTGAAGCTTTTAGCATGGTTTAAATCTGTAGACTGCAGCAACAAAAGTCTTATTGTGAAGTCAATGATGCAGAAAAATCCCCATAAAATTACCAAAACTGCAGATATGAAACAAATTTACTAAATGTTCTTAATGCACTGAAAGTTATACAATGTGAAATGCTCAAATTAAACTAAACCTTCCATAATAATTTATAAACCTTTCATGATATGGATGTAATTATAAAAAAAACAAACAAACATCAAGCTTTGTTTGAGAAAAACAGTTCTGGTCTAAATTACACATTTGCTTCACAACAAAGTATGACAAATACATAAAGCTGCTTGTCTGGTTCTGCTGGAGGTTTCTTCCTGTTAAAAGGGAGTTTTTCCTTTCCACTGTTGCCTTTGTGCTTGCTCAGGATGGGAGATCAAGTGAAGATTCAACACAGTTTGCTGGCGTCCTTAGATAACTATTACTAACAGTTTTTATTATGTATGTGAATGGTTTTGTTCTGTGCCTTGACATGATATCTGCTGTGATGTGGCTGAAACTGAATTGATTTTAAATAAAAAAGTGCAAAAAACACTTTGGAATAACTTATGAAAGCTAATTTTGAAGTGTCTACCATCATCTGAAGTTTTCAGTTCTCCAAGCTCACATCATGACCACAGACTCATTACAGCAATTTATAGTTTTTTTGTATATTTTTTTAACAAACCATTTAGAGATAATACTAAAAACACATAGCTAAATAAAAAAAAATGTGGAAACAGATGAATAGTACGGTAAATGTGATTCATTCCTATTTCCACTTAAATGAAGTGTGTTAATTTTTCCTCAAAATTAATTTTAGCATACTGCACAAACTATTGCACTTCATGTATTTTTTTTAAACTAAATTAACAAAGTTAAATATCTTGCTAATTGTAGAAGGATGGGTAGCCTAGGTTAGATTAGGTAAAAGTTAGGCAACTTTTAGCAGAACTCTTGATACAATGCAGTTTCCTGGTCCTTCCTGCTGATCTCACCTGCTTGTATCGCTTGTAGCAGCGTTGAACCACTGCTGCAATCTCTTTGTGTTGTTCCTGAATGGGACCCTGGAAAGAAAGTCAGGAAGAATTTAATTCAATATTTTACATAAGAAATGGATTATGATCAGTGAGGTTTTTCAGCTGTTTGTGCTAAATAAATAGCATTAAACACAGAAGCAGGTTCAGCATTGAAAGAAACAGCATGACAGAAGTGGAGGTGACACTTACTTTGTGTTTTCTGAGCAAGCGCAGAGCGTGTTTGATGGTTTCATACAGCTCCTGCTGCTCGGCCTCAGTTATGGCTAGGCTGGAGGCGTTTGTTTTCAACCTTTCCTGTTTCATTGATGCACAAAGGAAGGAGCTCCAATTAAAGGGGGAGGGTGGGGCTTGGTTAGCACGAGGACTTTGCTGATCTTCCAGCCCTGAGAGTGAATTTGGTACGGGGCTAGGAGTCTGGGGTTTGGACTTTAGAAACCTGTATAAATGGTAGAAAGTCAGTTTGTGTATGTACTGGCAGTATAAATATAACAGAACTGAGGAAACGTGATTGTGTTCTGTCTGTCTGATAAGTGCCTTCTTGAGTTCTAACTTAGTTAACATGGTAGAATGACATTCAGACATCTTTGACTCACCTCTCTACCTCATTAAGGTAACCTGACAGTGACTTTACATCACTGCTTATCCCAACCTTTCCAATATCTGACTTGGTGTTCACAGCCTGTTTAAACCGATCACGTGAAGCATCCATGAAGTGATCAGCGAGCATCGTAATGTCCACCTGCAGCATGTAAAACAGTGGTTAATTTCAGAGTGATTGATCAATCAGGCTAAAAGTCAATGTTCCTCCTAATATTTTGTGCATTACATTACTCCATGATTTACCTTTAATTTTCAAACAGTTAACAACAAACATATGGCTGCTTTACATGAGAGCATCAGGATGTGTCTCCATACCTGGAGGTCCTCCGTGTTGTCCTGATAGGTGAGCAGCTCCGTCTCCTCCCCCCTGTCAGACAGCACTCTTTGGCGCAGGTGAATGGCCAATCGTTCTTTTCCTTGCATCCTTCTCGCCAAACTGAGTTGCCCAAGAGTCTGTCTCAGGGTCCACCTGTTGCCCCCTTCAGACTCCCCTATCCTGGCCTGCAGGTGGGAGAATGGGGCACTGGGGAGCTGAGGCCGGCTGGAGCTGGAAAGAGGTGCATTTGGACAGCTAAAGTTTGAGGGTTGAGTTTGTGAAGATTTGAGGAGGGAACGATGAGGATTGAGGTGGGAGTTGACAGGGTTGGTTCTAGGGTTCGAGTTAGCTAGCTGTTGTTGACTTGCTGGGCTAGATTTGAGTTTCTTGGCTGGAGGAGGTCCTCCCTGTTCCCCCTGGGTTGCTGGTGGGGGTCTTTGTCCAGTTTGGCTCCAGCTTTGGTTCTGGTTGTCCTTTTGGCTCTCTGCTCTGTTTCTGCTCAGCTCTGAAGGGCAAAGTTAGTGAAAAATAAGACAAAATCTTACAAAGACAATAATAATTCCTACAAAACCAGATTTCCTAACTACACTGCCTAGCCCCTCTTAAAAAAGGGTCATCATGTGAAAGTTTTTATTCCAGATCTCTCTTGTTAATGAGTACCCAAGGCTCAATGGGATTAACCTGTATAAATAAAGATAGAATGAAAAGTTATCTAACACTAAGTGATACAGCGAGCAGTTTTTTATTCCTTAAATAATCATATAACATGGGAAGACCAGGATAAAAATGTGAAAGAGTAGCTCAGAAAGCATGTATCGTCATTTTTACATATATTTAATGAGCATTGTGACTGCAGGAACCTTTGCCAGGAACCAGGGTCTTTTCGTGGATCCTTCACTTTCCCTCCATCACCCCTACTTCCTTTTATAACTCCACCTGTGTGTGCCAGAACGGAGGCATGCTGCCTCTGTGTCTTTTCCTTACAGGACAAGCTTGTTGGGGAGCACATGGCAACTTTTAAATTAAACCTTGTTGAT
Source organism: Hypsolebias longignatus (assembly GCA_031762435.1). Lineage (NCBI taxonomy): Eukaryota > Metazoa > Chordata > Actinopteri > Cyprinodontiformes > Rivulidae > Hypsolebias > Hypsolebias longignatus. The sequence continues at coordinate 6,210,549 of JARVGV010001459.1, read as the reverse complement.
TTTGCACATACACATATAAATTAAAGTACTAATGCAATGTGTGCTCCTAAATATAACTCAGTGAAACAGTGATGCTTGGAAACTTTAAATCCCTTCTTTAATTTGCAGACAGGAGCTTCTTCTCTTCTTCCTGCTGCCACAGATGCAGCTGAACAAGTGTATGCTGTGAAAACTGCAGGAATGAAGTGACAAGTCTGAAGTGACATTTGCATACTACCGGTACAACTGATCCTGCTGTACAACTGGAAATTAACACATTTTCAGTAGTAGTGGATCTGTAGTGGAGTAAGAGTGGCTGTAGTGTACATCCTGGTTTGACTGCCTTTAAATTGCTCTGTCCAGCAGCTGCAGTACGTCAGCAGCAACGTGCTGAGAAGGATCAACACGTCAGCAGACTTGATTTGCCAAATCAAGACTGTACACTAGACTTTGGCAGAAATGCAACAAATCAAGATTAAAACAGAAATGCATGTTCTTACAAACAAGTTATAAAAGATAGTTTCAGGACACCTTAGCTGCCTTTATTTTTATAACTTATATTGCGCTAACTAAACAGGTAGACAGATTTAAATCACATTGGCTCAATTACCAGTATGAAAGTGAGTGAGTCATGTAACAATTATTCATTAAACACTATGATGGAAGTCCACTCTCTTATCTGGGTAGAAGATTTTTTTCCCCCATAAATAAAACCCAGTCATCAAGCAAAGAATAAATAAAACTATAGCTATGATTCACATGGAGTAATTGGGTGACTAATTTTTGTGTTTTTGGTGAACTGACAGATTAACGTGAGACAAAAATCCCCCCCGGTAACAAACCACATGCTTCTGCACCTGAGTTTGAGTTAGTGGTAGGGTTGTTGCTTATTCCACCCATGTGTGAGCCTCCTCTCCATCTATCCATCCAACTGTCCACAGACTGGCCCTGAGTTTGAGGACTCTGCTGCAGCTGCTCCAGGAGCTCAGCCAATCGAGTGTGGCCACGGGATCGGGCAATGTTCAGCGGCAGACGTCCCAAGGAATCAGGAATGGCAAGAGCTCTTGGGTCCCACTGATATAGAATCAGCGCTGCCTCGGTATGACCCAGAGCACAAGCCCACATCTGTGGAGGACAAAACAACGGTAATATGCACAGGAAAAATAAAACATACACAAACAACTAGATTCAAGCATTAATTACTCACAAGTGGCGTGCAGGAAAAGTGGTCGACATTCAAAGGATCCACTTCCAGCTCAAGGTCAATACTGTCGGCATGCTTTGTGCTGCAGGGCAAGACAACAAAAGTGAAATTACTGGCTTGGTTTACGCCTTCACCATGATGTGTCATATCTGAGTGCAACTCACCGCCAGCGAATGAGTGTCTGAATGAGTCCTGTGTAACCCTGAGCTGCAGCCAGATGCAGTAAAGTCATTCCTCTGGAGTTCTTGCTGTGGATGAGCTGATTAGAAGAAGCCCAACATGGCTGAGACATCATCTTCTCACAGACAACCACAACACGACCCTCAAATGTGCCATGGTCAGGGGAGATCTAAAGAAGTGAACAAGAAAAAGATCAATTCAAGTTCAAGTCAAATAATATAAACCAAATAACGTAAACCAAAAGAAATCTCTTTCAACACATTTGCATTTTTCTTTGTTTAAAATATAAAAAAAAATGTTAATTAATGAGTGCAAACTGTTACAATTATTTTGCACAAAGCATTGCTAAATTTCTTATAAATAAATGGTCAATGGTTAAACATTGTTTTTATAGTGAAGTATTTTCTGCTTACCACCTTACAACCTTTAACGTGATCACAGTCAGTGTTAAAGACTTTGATTTCTTTTAATAACATATGTTTGGCTGCTGCGCCTCCCAAACACTTCACGCAACAGAAGAAAATTAAATTTCACCCCGACAGAATCATGGACTTACTTGAGACCGCTGCTCAGTGGTTTCTCCCCCTTCAACTCCTCCACCCTTGGTTGCCATGGCTTCTGAGCCAGGGTTCTGATTGGTTATTTCAGCCATCCTCTGCTCCATCTGCTCCAAACGCTCCAAGATAGACATCCTGAACTGGGTGTCTGTATAATACAAGTGAGAAGTGGTAGTCTGTAAACACTGCATTCATGGAAACAAGCAGTGTGTATAGCTTGGGCTCATCTGATTGGCTCAACACAGACAGAACTGAAATTCAGCAACACCTTTAAGTGATAAATGTGAACTTGGAAGACAAACATAAATATCTTTGTGACCTGGCTAAGTGTGAGTTTGACCCTTAGTTTCAAATCTGCTGCAGTTTTTCTGCAGTGCATGTTCTGTCACTCCATCTGCAGCTTTTTCTCTCAGGTTTCTGTTTTTCTCTCTTCTCGTTTGATTTGTTTTTCATTTCTGCTGCCTGCAGAACACACTTAACTGAGAGGGTGGAGCCACAAAAGCAACAAAAAGGTTTAAACTCCTCCCGTCCCTGAAGGGAAGTTCACTCTGTGGCCCGTCTGAGTTGTTTACTAAAAACTCCACAACTGTAGCTACTAAACATTGAAAAAGAACCATTTCTTATAAATCCAGAAAACAGTCACCAAATGACACACTCTCAGAGTTTACCACAGTCACCACCAGTGTAACCTGATGGAGAGCAAGCCTGCTCTGTTTTGTAAAATATATATTTATCTAGGATGTTTTAGAGGGCCTTGGTAGCTTGGCGGTCAGTGTTGCGGTCTCTTAGTCCTGAAGGTGTGGATTTGAGCCTAGATTGTGTCAAGAAGGGACATCCGGTGTAAAAAAAAAATGCTGCACCTTTCATGCAAGTTTGCTCGCTGTGGCAACTCCTGCCAGTGGAAGAAGCCAAAAAGAAAACCTAAGTTTTGATTGTTTTTATGATTATGAGTTTACCTACTGATTATTAAGAGGCAGTAAGCACTCCATAAGTGTGCATCTTGTTTAAAAGTTAGTTATTATAAACCAGCAGGTTTGCACCATAGGATTTAATTGCTTTTCAAACTACTTTTAGTGGATTTATTTTTTGTAATGAGTATTACAGTTTTAAGTAAGACATTCTTCAGCTTCAGGGGAAGAAGTCTGCAAATTGAGAAATTTCCAAAAGTTTCTGTCCCAGCCCAGTTTTAGCCTTAACTTTGTCATGATTTTCCTTAATAACGACAAGCGAGAGTGGTTAAAGGGCTCAAGTGCAGGGAAGAGCACCCAGGAGGCAAGTATTCAAAAACTACGACTCTGAAAAAAAAAAAAAAAAAAAAAAAAGACTGCCAGGCCATTAAAAAAAAAAAAAAGCCGAAACCCGACAAGCACAGACAAGCACACAAGAACCTCACACAAAGGAAAACAAGGATGATATACAAAGGGAGGCAACGACACAAATAGAGGCGTGGCAACTACAAAATCAGGACCAACTGAACCAGAAGAACAGAAAATGGACAAGGAGCAAATAATTCAACTCTACAGACCAGCAACTACACAGTTAACAGTAAATTTTTTTACACAATCAACTAAACACAAACAAGATGAGATTAACTTGTCATTAAAGTGTCAAAGTAACCAATCACATTGCATTTGATCATGGGTTGTATATAAACTAGAAGATCTCCTGATGCATGCTCAATAATCCAGGTAGAAAAATCTAAAAAAGTTAAGTCTGGTCCTCTGGACGAGTTAAAAAAAACAGAATTTTATTTGAAATAATTTTTTGGAATTATAGCGCACAGCTGTTGCATCTAAACTAATTCATAAACAAATACCGGTACTTTAACGTTAAAGGAGGCAAGTTGATCAAAGTCTCCAGGCTGAAAAAAAAAATTCCAATTGTAATGTTCAAACACACAAAAAAATCAAAACAAAAACACAAGCAGAACCAAGTGATGGGCCTTTAGTTTGGTGGTTGGAGCGTTCAGTAACAATATCCACTCCCTTTGGTGCTGAAACTGAACTACTGATTTAATTAAGTCTAATTATCAGATGTGAAGCAACAATTAAATGAATTTAAAGGTGCCACATTACATCTCCACCCAAGGTGTAAACAACGTGAGGACTTGTGGCTTCACCTTCTCTTTGTCTGCCACACAATGCACGCTTGCATCAAACACCCAGAATTAATTTAAGCAGCCACATCCGTCTGCAACAACATGGTAAATAAATAAATAAATACATAAAACAAGAGGAGAAAACTAACACAGCTGCAAGCAATACACACCTGAGCGGGAGGAGAAACAGTGCGGCTCTCTTTGTGCTCCTTCCTGCTCTGCTCCAACCTGTTTCAGACTCACAGGTCGCTGCTCCGACCGCGCAAAACGCAAATAACAGAGGGAGGAGGGAGGAGAGGAGGAGGAGAGGAGCATCTTCTCGTCTTGTGTGTGGGGGGAGCAGGAGCGCTTCTAATCCGTCGCTACACTCTGAGCTGCAGGAGACTGGGTTGTCACCGGCACCACACACGAGCTAAAACAGGCATTATGAACATGTCATATGCGTGCGCGCTCTTTGGATAAAACACCAGATTTACATCTCTGATTCACCCTCGAATAGGGTCAGAGGGCTGAACCATTGTGCATCCACTGAGCCGCACGTGGACGCAGCTGTGTCAAACAGAGCGGGTGCTCATGTCCTTGTCTTTATGTGAAGCCAGCAGTCAGCCCTGCTGTGGCGGAAAAGCCGCATTGCCGCAATGCGCAACGCGGAGACGGAGGCGAACAGCCAGGATATGGCTAGCCAGCGGGTCCTGTGTGATCCAGATTGCAGCTGCATCAGAGATACATTTACATACCCACTGAGGCTGACCCCAGGGCTGTGAAGACATGTGTAATCCTTGAAGGAATGCATGTCGCCCGCCAGAGTTTTACACTGGGATCATCTTATGTTGGAGGATGAAGGAGCCCTTCTGGTCAAACCTTGACAGATGTCATGCTCAGGAACAGGATATTTGTTGGGGATGACTCTAGGCTACTACCACATCCAATTTTAGCTCAATGTCTGCTAAACTGACTGAGTTGTAGTGGTTTTCTGGTGATTGGCTGTGGTGGGCCATCTTGAATTGGACTAACTCCAAAGGTTAAAAAAATTGTAGATTCTTTTACTGGGGTTTTCATTAAAATAAATCCAGACGTGATATTTTTCTTACATACATGGCTGACACTAAACGTTAATGAACATAAATATGCAGCACTTGGAGTACGTGTTAAGAATGACACTCAGCTACAACCACGTCAAATTCTGGGGCAACATATGGCTGAATTATAGCCAATCTTGTGTTTTCTTAGGTCAATTAATTAAAAGTTGATTAGTTGTAGTTGTAGATCAGTTGGGTTCATGGGATGTTTGGGTAACGCAACATGGAGCAAAACATCTGCTCTCAGCTTTCAATAACTGTGCCTTCAAAAGTTGACTGAAAGATCATTTCATCATCCTCTAATTGGCTCAAGACAAATGTAAACAGCTCTTCCAGTACGCTGACTGGGTTTCATAATTAAAGCTGGTCTGAAAACACTTGACTATTAAATAACTAACTAACATCAGGCTTCAAACCACCTTCGCATCTTAGATTAAAAATCAATTTGCATGCAGGCAGGTTATAAAATAGAAAAAAAAAAAAAAGGCGTCTCCATCAGCAGAAATGATACAAAATGACTGACTGGAGTCATGTTCTAATGTGAGAAACAACCACTGAGGGCAGCTAAAAACAAACTCACAGCAACAAGTCCTTCAACAAGTTGTAGCACTAATTTACTGTACAAGAGTCATTCCACATTTCTTTATTTTTCCCTTCCAGGGAACCAGACTGATTTGTAATGCTTTAAAGTTGTCTTCTTCAGGTGCTCTTTTAAAGTTTTTCTTTGGATTTTGACGACTTTTTCTTTAATTTTCAGTCCTGATTATTTTCAGAGATATGTGTGTGTTTGTTAAGCTACTTAAAGAGACAGTTCAGATCTGAATTTAAAGTGAGGGTCAGTGGTAAGTTTATGAATAACCAATATCTTACCTGCTTTGGATAGCTCTTTGAATGGCAGCTATTTGGTGAACTTAAAGAGGAACTAAACCCACGGTGAAACGGTAGCTCCGCCCCGAGACGAGATTCAAAAAATGCAAAGTGGGTGTGCCAACAGACACCACC
>JARVGV010001459.1:6149719-6161705 GCA_031762435.1 Hypsolebias longignatus | reverse complement strand
GTGTCAGTGAAGAGCACCAGAGTTGAGCCTTTTGTTATCCAGTGTCCAGTAAAGAGAGAGAGACACAAAGAAACAATAAAGCCGATAAATGAAAATAAGGTTGATCATTTTCATTTATCATGCGATTAATTGATTTATTGTTTATTGCGACAGGCCTAATGCATAGTAGTGAGATTGCTTCTATGTGTGAGCTGGACGTTAGAAACTCACACATCTGAGTCATAAATCAAGGGCATCTTTTACCACAGTGGAAATGAAACACAGCAACTGCTTGTCCGCTAACCGCATCACTCTTCATTGATTCTTGCTTGTTTTTCACACACTTTAGTAAGTGACATTTAACGTTTTCTCTCGGATGCAACTTCTTTTCTTGACAGTTTTTTATTGCTCATTGCAAAAGGCGAAAGGGCAATAATAGTTTTGCCGATGTCTGTGTGCCCTTGTGTGCATGTGAGTTTATTTGTCTGTAGTGTTAGCAATAGACCGATTTTAATGACACTCTCAGGAGAGTAACTGTTGTTGTACATCTAGAGTTGAATAATTCTGGAGTAAAACTCATTCAAAATGGCCACCACAGCTAAAATATTTCAGCAAACATAAAACTGGACTACAACCTATAGGATCTTTCAGATACGGAGCTAAAATGTGATGTAGTAGTTGCTGAGGGTGCTTCACAACACTTTCTCTGAGCACCAACACGTCTCACAAGATCTCCCCATAGCATGAGATCATGCGTGACGTCATTTCCAAGGTCTGACCAAAATCTGTAATTTTTCAACAGCAGGCCTTAGTCTAAAACTCTGCAAGAGAGGCAGCAGGGATATACATTCTTTCAAAAAAATGCTAGGCCTTTCATTTTATCCGTGGAAACACAGGAGACATAATTCTGCGTAGAATCTACAGCTGCTGTTTATCCATACTGGACTTAATCTATCTGTTTAATGTTCCACAAACAACGGCATTGATGCTGATAATAAATTAAGAGGTTTGTTCAGTTTTGGAATTGCACTGCCCACAAAAAGCACAAACAGGTGATTGTGAGCGAGTTCCTGTCTTTCCTTGTGTACTTGTGATGCAGAGCATTTGTCCTTCAGCAGTTGTTTGTCTTCGCTGTCATGCATGATTGGCATCTCAAGCAGACGGACCAATTGTCAGGTCTCCCTTATCGTCTCCGGTTAACCGCAAAATCGGGAACAACGCTCGGGTCACATATGCATCATCGATCATACTATTAGCACAAATATGAACAAACTCACATACTCTGTTTCCATGGCAACATCTGCCTTTGATAGACACACATACACACACACACACACAGGCATGATAGAGGCAATAGAGTAAAACGTATATGATTCTTGATCCGCTTCTCATTCAGTCATGTTGGTGTCATCCAGCAGCATAACCAGACATGAGCGTGTGTGAACTGTCAACTAGCCTGCCTCCACATTGCACAGCAGCCAGTGTGAGTCTCTGTGTGAGGCAAACCAGCGCAGTAAAGAAACGCAGCGTGCGTCGCAGCTTATCTTTATACATTTCTCACTTTTGTTTCCCCGCGTGCAGCTGAGCGACGTGTGCAGCAGAGTCACATGCAGACGACAGACGCCTGTGTAATGCACTGAAATCTGCATCAGCCCGTTTGAAAGTTGCATCATTTGTATCATAGTGAGGAGACGTTCTGAAGCTGGAGGCTTTAAAATGCACATCAGGCTTCATGATGATATGAGCATTCACACAGCAACTGTTTTCATGATTCCCACCTCAGGCTTTCACAAAGGAAGAAAAAAAAACTGTTATGTGTTGCTACCAGATTAGTCATATATTTTAACAGCTTGAGTCACAAGAATAAAGTTTGACTACATCTGAAAAAGGCAACAACTTTTTTTTAACAACTAAAATTGATACAGCTCTGGAAAATTTGCCCCCAAACCAAAAGATAAGTAATTCCAGATGGATGGAAAGCAGAGGCTCAACCATCAGTCTATCCACCTGTGTGTGATTTGTTATCTAAAACTTGTCCAATGTCTATTACCATGGACAGATACACATACACCCCCAATCTATTATTGAACAAAAGGCTCACGCCTCCGCTCAGCCCTTCAGGGAGGAATCCATCCCTCCATCCCAGAATAATTTCACACATCAGTAGACACACAAAAGGCAGCGAGAGAGAGAAAGAGAGAGAGTAAGAGCGTAGTAGGAGAGCTGGAAAAGAGGAAGAGAAGAAAGAAAGGGAAAAGAGGCAAGGACAGAGAGGAGGAGGAGTGGTTAGGACAAAAAAAAAAAGCATGGGGTCACAGCTCAGTGCTCATAAGGGGCTAAGGTGTCAAGGGGAGCCAGGCGTGACAAAACAGAGATCAGAGAATCATATGTATTGGATACTTGCAAGAAAACAAACACACACTTGAGTATACACACACCTTTGCATGGAGATACACGGAAAAGGCAAAATATCAAATGAAGATGAGTGAATTTCTTCATTTGATTTAATCAGCGACACGGGGTTGTTTTCTGAATACGGCCCTCATTTCTTTTTATCTTGCGCATACATTCTAACACAAACTAATTGTAATGGCACACAGCAGCTCTAAAGAGTTTGCACAAAATGAGATTTATAAATCCAATAATTCCATATGAACCCGGAGGAGCAAACATGCTACAGACAAACACCCAACGGTTTCTGCAGACTGAGTAATTACTTAGTATTCTCAACACACCATTTGTTGCCGACGCATTACCACACATAAGCATCATCTGCAGTCTGGACCAGAACTGTTTTATTTTTTTCAGTCTAACACACACACAGACTCGCACACACAGACTCACACACACACTGGGGTGATGCTAATGCTTGAGTAAATTGAAACCTTCAAATGTGACAGCTGACTTGACAGCTGACAGCTGATTGGCCTGGACAGCCCACATGAAAGGTTTAACAATATCTTTCATTGTGGAAACAAATAAATGTGGGATTTGTTGATGACTGAAAAGTAGTTTCTAGTAATACTGTAATTAAAGGTCTAGTACTTCTTGGAGGAATGCATTTCACACACCCCCTTCCGACAGAGTTTAAAACTGTTATTTTATGTTGAGAAATGACAAGAGTCAAAACTGTTTTCGTCAAACTTTGTGAATAATATTAGGCAAAACCTGTTGGGGTTGACTATCTACTAACACACCAAGTTATAGTTACTTTTGCTAAAACTGACTGAGTTAAAGGCATTTTTATGTTGCTACATTTGACTAGCCAATTTGACTGACAAACACAGCTGTAGATGCACATCAAATTATTACTTTCTAATATAAATAATATATCCAAGGGTATTTTGCTAACAGACAAAGTTGACTCCAACCATTAATGCTAAAGTTTTAAGTGCAATGAGAAGCACTTGGAGTATCTGATGTGAATGACAGCTTTTTACCACATCAAACTTTGGCCTATTATCTGTGTAATTAACTGAATTATTGTCATTTTTGTGTTTTGTAAAGTCAGTTAGCTGTGGCAGCCATCTTGAATTAAGTTGGCCCCAAAAGTTAATAAATTTTAGATATATCTAATGAATATATCCTGAAGGTTTCATTAAAATATGTTGAACGGTTCATGAACTATTTTACTAACAGACAGACAGATTACTCTAAAAATAGTTATTGGACTAATTTGAACAAATAAAATAAAATAAGATGTGTTGGGGGATCTGTCTCGGCTACTACAACACTTTTAAAGACAGCGTTAAAGTCATTATTTATGGGTGTATTGTTTTTGTACTATTAGTGCTTAGTGTATTCTTAGTTTAGTGTATTTCATATTTCATATCTTAGATCTTATTACTGTTTTTCTTTATAATTTATACTTTTGTTGGATGTAACTGGGACCCTGTGTACACAATTTCATTCCACCACATGTAACACATGTGGACTTTGATTATTGTGTTTTAAAATTAGCTGACTACGGTGGCCATCTTGAATCAAAAAGTTAGACAGTGCAGATATTCATCCAATGGTTACTTTCTGTACTTTTTATTAAATTTCATCTAGTGGCACATGAATTATTTTGGTAACAGACAAACACATACACACAAACTTAAGCAAAAAACACACGCACAACTTAAAATCCACAAGTGCACAAAAAGAAAAAGAAGACACAACGGAGTGTTTAGGCATGCAGAAAACTTTCTGCCTGGTTAGAAGGGGAGCTTTAAAGGAATCCACTAAGGGACACCCAACCTCCCCCTGAACTGAGTCTGCATCTCCTCATCAGAGAAGGAGCCGTGTAGAGGAGTGTGTGTGGTGGTTGTAGTGTTGTGCTGGGGGAGTAAACACAGAAAAATCTAGAAAAGGGGTAGATGGGAAGTTGTTACTGCAGGAGGTTGGTTAAAAGAAGCAGGAAGAGAAGTCTTGAACTATTGCTTTCTAATTTTTACTGGTCTTTTTCCTCAGCCTTGCACACAAATGCTTTTAGTTGCACTGATGTGTGGAGGTTCCTAACCAGCTGTGGTCACATTGTTCTGACACACACACACACATATACACACTACATGCACACGCTGCCTATTCATATGAACACGCTGTTCAGTAGGCTCCGTGCTTAACTCCCAGTATGACCTTCATCAAGATGGATTGCATGAAAAATGTAATGACTTTCCTGAGAGAAAAACCACAGGCCAAATCAGCTTTGCATTGCATAATAATGCCGGACTTGGTAATCAATAACACAAACACACAAACACACATTCATAATGGAGTGCAAAGCCTGCACATGGAGAAAATGTCTCGGCAGAGGGCGACCACATCACAATGGATGGAACAAACCACCAACGGAGAGCTGTGCCATGCATAAACAAGGAGTTATTGATGATAAAGGCTCACATCCATTTCCACCCATCAAATGTTTTCCTAAACTAACAGCTTAAGTCTGGAATGACATGCAACTCTGAAAAACTTTTAATGCCCAGAAGCGACATCTTCGATGAGGAGTTGTCCCAAACCAATTAGGCCACATTTTATGATGGACTATTTGAATTGCAGCTGAACTTCAGGAATCTGTTTCGGCTGCTAATAGGATGCTAAGCTTCCGTCGACAGCTAAATAGTAAAAAATAATAATGCAATAATGTTTTTTTTAAGAATAAATCTCTTAAATTTAGTTTATATTGAATAAACTCCAAAAAGATCCTGAATTATTAATATTCTACTTACCGGTACTTAATCTTCAAAATTGTTTTTTCGATTTTGATTATGCAAAAATTGTACAATTACTCAGAGACATGATAATAGTATTCATTTAGGCTGCTTGGGTCATTTTAACCCAAGCACAGCAGGAGGGTTAAAAAAATTAGAATTTCTTTAAGGGATGCATATCCCGTGCAGCCTTTAATGCCAGTTATAAAGCAAGATACTAAGCAGAAACTTAAGAGTTAGAGTTGTTTTGGTCAAACCTGATGAATTACCTCATGAATGATCTCATGTGATATTGTGTGATATGTCAGCACTCAGAAAAGTAAAGTAAAGTAAAGTAAAGTGCTATGTGTTGTCATAATTGCATGTTCCCATACAATGGCAAAATTGGTTCTCTGCATTTAATCCATCGCACCTGGGGGCACACCCAGGTGGAGCAGTGGGCAGCTAATATCGTGAGGATGACTGTCAGTTACTATCACATAAAGGTGAGCTCAATGTCTGTAGAACTGACTGCGTTACAGCTATCAGATGGCTGTGGCGGCCATCTTAAATGTGACTGACTCTAAACAATCAGTTGTAGATGTTCATCCAAAGATTACTTTGAGTTTCATTCAAAACACACTCACACAGAAATGTAAGCAAACCATTGCTCCATCGTCAGCAGCAGGCAACAACAACATAAAGCTGAAAAAAAAAATCAACCATAAATGGAATTATCACATTTATCATATTTAAATAAATTACTAACCATAATCAATGCATCAGATTCATGGGTTGTTGTTTTTTTGGGCTTGATATCAGTCAAAATTGTCTTATTGTTCCCATGTGTTTCCAGATCCAGTCTGTAATTACCATCACTTCTAATCAATTTTAAGATTGGATTTCCCATCAACCAATCACTGAAGAGTGTACAAGCTGATGTATTCCCATTTTAAGTCGACACAGAGGCACAGCCTTGCCAACACATACCTGTTTTGACAGAGTTTTGAGGATGTAGTTAGTGTAGCAAAGTAAAAGCAGGTCTGGATTCAAATTAGCATTTAAGAATTTTGGCATCAAGTACTTAAAAAACAGAGCAGTGCCTGTTTAAATACACCTGTGTCACTGTGTGCAGCTCAAAAATACTAGGGGCCTGACAGCAGTGTTTGTCCCAGCAGCATTGCTGATTAGCTAATTGCTTCTTTTTACATCAGCGTTAATTAGACTTAGCATTTAGCACTGGTATTAACTGAGAAACCGCAGTTTCATGTTGTAAAAAAACAATTGAATCAGTTGAGTTGCTGAGTGGATGGGTTAAAGATCTGGACTATAGATTTTTTTTTAAATGAAAGTCGTCATTTGTGGTCGCTTCGGGCACAAAAAACACAAACAAATCCAAACGCCTGCTTTTTTGAGCCAAATGTCAAAGTCAAGAGAGGTCACAAAACAATAAGTGACATCAGTGCAACTTAGTCCATCTTTTATCATGGTAGTCTATAGACTTGACTCAAACAGAGTCTATATAAACTGGCTATTTTTTAAAGAAAAAAAAAAACGTTCAATGGCCTCATTCAGAATATAACTTAAAATCTTACATCTACAAAGTCATGCAAAGCTCTCAACAACCATTGTCCAAATTAAATTAAACATCTTACTGTTCCATTTTTCTAACAGAGTTCTCTGTTCCCAGACTGCAGGTTTACATGTGGTTCCTAGAGTTTCTAAAAGTATAATGGGAGACAGCGCTTCCAATTATTACACTTCTCCCTCATGGAACCAACTTCCTGTTTTTGTCTGTGAGGTTGACACTGTCTACTTTCAAGACTAGACAATACTTCATTTTTAATCAGTCTTCCCCATAGAAACTACACCTGGACCAGGCATTCTGTGTTTATCCGCGTCTCTTTTGAGGGTGCCCATCCTGAGCCTGGTTCTGCTGGAGGTTTCTTCCTGTTTAAAGGGAGTCCTTCCTTTCCATTGTCACCTATGTGCAGCTCATGATGAGACATAACACCAAGCTAAAAATTTGATGCAGTCTGCTGGATTCCTTAGATGGATAACTTTTACAAACTGACATTTCATGTATGTTAATAACTGTATATGCAGCAATACTGTATAGTACTTTGTATTATGAAATATACTATAAACACTAATTCAGTTTATGCTGGACTGAATTGGACTCACGATTTGGACTTGGTTTTTGCATAGTGCTCTGAGATGTATTTCACTGGGAATTGGCGATGTATAAACAAACTGAGTTGAATTGAATTTCCAATTTTCTTTTTCTATTGCCACAGTGATAAGATCTCTTACTGAAAAGCCACCGCTGTGTTTGTTTACCTCCTCTTCGTTTCTAAATGTGACATTATTTTGATATGAGTCACCCGCAAATAAAAAAGGAACACCGCACATCTCTTTGTCATGGATATTTCCCTCCCGAGCATCTCTTTCTCACCTCGTTGGTGTTCCAGCGATGGCGCTCCTTGGGCAGAGAGGAACATTTCGGTAGACATTCCAGCAGCTTCTTAGGAAGGTAGATCTTTAACTGGCCTGGCTCATCTGGAGTTGAGGGGAAAAACATCATGCAATAAAGTAAGAAGTGAGAAACAGGAAGAAGAAAGCCATTTCAAACCCAAAAGAGAAACTGTAAGCACAGAATACCAACTATAGATTGAGCTAACTGAATAAAATCTAACGAAAATTTGTCTGTGAAGTATTTCTAATGTCTAAATATGAATCAAAGCAAATTTATTCATTTGTGGTGTAAAAAAAATTTCAGTCCCATGGAAGACACATGCTTTAATTATTTTAGTCCACCTTGTTCTCCAGTGGGATATTTCTAACTTATCAGCATTACAACAGAAAATTTTTGGCATAGCAGCAAAAGGATATGTCAGGCAGAGAATATGAAGTGCCGGAAAGCCTTTTATTTCTAATTTTCTGTGTAAAATCTGAGTCATCCAGGTCATAGTAATCCAAGTTCTTTAGCCGGAGGCAGCTTTTTGGATGCTGAAACCAGCTATCCTCGATAGTCCAATGAAGAGCTAAAGAAAGCTGCTGGATGAGAAAAAATCCTCAAGAAACAAAGCTCAAAGTCCATTTGTTTTCTATTCAGATAGTTAGTGTTAGTTAAAAAAATAGCAGGAAGCTATAAACTATAAAACAACATTGCAAAAATAATAAGGTACTTCTTTGAAAGCACTTCTTGTTGAAGAAAAACAGCGTTGATTGCACCGAGGGAATGGCACAGCTTTTACTTTTTGGACATCAGGTGGAGGTGCACCTTGAGTCCACCCAGACAACAAATTTAGATTAAGAAAAAATCCATTAGCATACATTATCTGTGCATTTGGGTATGGTAAACACAACAACCAGTCAATCACATGGGCATTTCTTATCCTCTTTAAAAGCAATGCTCTCTTTCCCCACTGTGTTACACAGACAGTTTGGTAATGGAGTGGAGAATCCCAGAATAGCTGCTCCTGCGAGGAAACTATTTCTGTACAGGAGTTGGAGAGTCACAAGCTGGGGGCAGGTGATGTTTAATTCCAAGTTCAGATTATGTCTCTGGACATCCTGACAGCCTTTTGGGGGCAGTGAAGCACCACAGAAACCACGGCTTGGTAAAAAAAAAAAAAAAAAATCTGTTTACTTCCTTGGCTTCATTTAACTTAATGGTTTTGGTAATTTGCTATAATTTCCCCTTGCTCAACAAGTCCAGTGTTGAGATTGCTGCTAACACTATTGCCTTTGTGAGCAAAGCCTACACCACCTACAACGATAATAATATTTTAGAATAAGCTACAAGAAAATCATTCTTGTCAGCAAAAACTGCTTGTTGGTGCTGAATTACCAGTGAAACTGCTTTTACTGTGCATTTTCCCCCATAGCAGTGAATGGTGGATCACCAAAATATTGAATAGGAGCAAGTAGGTATAAAAATTGGCACAAAGAAGGACCCCCCACCCCCACCCTTGCTTGTGATTCTGTGCCCAAGAGCAGAAATCAAGAACTCAAAGGTTTTTGATAAGCACTTAAGTAGAGGACATGCATTTATGAGCTCACCTGAGAGAAAGCCAGTTATAATTTGAGTGTGGATGACAAAGTGAGAAAAAATTGCCTAAATTTTAATGGTAGTGTCGGAGAGAGGATGAGAAACAATGACTCAAAGAAAAATATAGTAATTATAAAAATAAAATAAAAAAACATGCAAGAACAGTTAAAACAAATTAACAAGAAAACAAAGATACAAAAATAAAAACTTACAACTGCAAGCGGTGAGCGGTGTGCATGTGAGTGTACATGCAAGCAATCGCATAAGGCAGTATCAGTGCATGTGTGTGTGTTAGAACCAGTACAAAGTGTGTTCAGGCACGTATGCTCCCCCTAATCAATTATGCATTTATTAATAGAAGGCCTGAGAAGACAGAATTTCAAACAGCTGAACTGTGCAGCAGCTTAGTTAAACAGCTGAATGGTGCAGCTTAGTTAAAGCCTAATTTCTTTTTTAGCAGCACTCCAGCCTCTCTGCTATGAATGCCAATCAGCGTTTAAACCCCACCCCTCCTGGCTGTAAACTCCCCCCTTTACCCTTTCTGAAGAATTCTCATCGCAGCCTTGCCTTTGAAATGCACCAGAACCACCACATCAGACAGGCCCAGTGCACACGTGCAGGCAGAAACACACACGTGCGCATGCTCACACATACAAACACACAGACACGTGTCGATCAAAGAAGACACGTCACTGTATTTGTCCCAGAATTGCCTTTTTTTCCCACAAGTGACCTTGGTAGCGTAATCCTTTTCAAAGCACAGCTTCATGGACATGATCGTTGTCCTAATGTCCTTCCATTTGTTCTCCCTGCTGATCAGGAATTATCTGCCCTTAGCTTTGCAAGTTTCTTGAATGCCAACAAGCTTCTTCACCCCTTAAAAAAAAGTTGTGTCTTGCATTTATAGCAAAGAATGAGTGCCAGATTTTTTTAAGAACTTATATCCGTCCATCTGTTACAACTACATTTTATAGGAGAAAAGCAAACCACCCACCCCACAAAAGCTCATATTTTTGGCTCCCTATTGTAGAAAAATGGATAAAATGATGTTGTAAAAACAGATCTGAAAATGGAAGTGTTTGTGAAATAATAAAGCTGTGTTAGTACCTAAATGACATCATGAAAGCCTCACAACTCTAATGGTATGCAGATCACTTACTGACTTGCATATTTAGCAAAATGTAGTCTAAAAGTGTGACAAAACCTGAATCATAATGTGAATATGCACTAAAAAGTGAAACTGTTCAACCAAAGTGAAACATTACATTGGTAGCCCATCAAATACCACAATTTAGACTGTAATCACACAGAAGAGGCGCCTCCATCTGATGAATATTTTAGCCATAAAACTGTCATCTTCATATTTAACACAGAAACAAGCCAATGCCCTTGTGAGATGGCTGTCAGTTAATTATAAAACCCGACTCAGTAAAAAATGCTCCAAATGCAACTCTTAGCTCTCCCCCCACTGATATTAGGAGGCGTCGGGGGAAATTTTCACATTTTCCCCCTCTTTTTCAGGATGAAATTAATGTGACAGAAAGAAAGGCTCATTGCACAGCAGCTAGATAGAAGGATGGAAGGGAAGGGAGAATGGAGAGCCGGGGCAGAGAGAACGAGGGAGGGAAAGGGGGAGGAAGAGATGAGAAACAGAGGGAGAGCAGGGGGCAGAGGGAGGAGGAGGGATAGAAAGATGGGCGTGCATGCTAATTTTATCATTCTGCTGATAAACTTTTCCTCCAGTAATCCTCCGGCTGGGACGTGAGAACAGATAGGAGACAGGGATAGGCTCAGAGAGCACCAGCTCAAACAGTTATCCCAAATAGAACCCTCTGTTCTATTAACTATTCAGTTTTGACAGGTAAGTATGAGGCCATTTACTTAAAAAAAATAAAATAAACAAGGCATTAGGGATGTGTGATATGGCTTAAAATTTATATCCCGATATCTATTGTGATGGGTGGCAGTAACGATATACTGTACAGTATATCACAATATGTTTTTTGTATAAAACTTTCATAGTAATGAGAAAAGAAGCATAGGGTGTCATTTTGCCAGCATTTATTTCGAAAACTCCTATACCACAAAATAATCTCAATCAAGAAAATTCCACTACTAGGTCCAGAGAGTTTTTAAAAATTAACAAATCAAGTATTAGGCTTCTTTCTTGTAGTGCAAAACAGTGAACAAGATATCAAATATAGTTTTAGCGAGAGCAACCCTGATGCATCCTTACATTTTTATGCTGATGACACAGTTGTTTATTGTCAAGATAAAATAGTTGCTAAAGCTTTCCAGCTTTTGCAATCTGCTTTTGACATCATCCAGTCAAATTTGTTCCACCTCAAACTTGTCCTAAATGCTGAAAAAAAACAAAGGGATGCTTTTTTTCAAACAGGAAGTCAATCCCAACAGTTCTTCCTCCCATTTTATCCTCAAATGGTGTCCCTATTGAGTTTGTTGATCTCTATAAATATTTGGGTATCTTGTTGACTCACAGCTCTCTTTCAAGCTTCACGTGGAAAACCTATAAGAAACTGAAAGTTAAACTGGGTTTCTTTTTCAGAAACAGATCATGTCTAACTCTGAATGCTAGGAAACAGTTTGTAACTGTGACTTTCCTTCCCTCTATTGACTACGGTGACATTATTTACATAAATGCTCCTACATGCACCCTGCATATGTTGGATGCTGTCTATCATGGTGCACTAAGGTTCATAACTGACTGTGATTATCGTACCCACCACTGCACCCTGTACTCACTGGTTAACTGGACATC
>JARVGV010001459.1:6034158-6048909 GCA_031762435.1 Hypsolebias longignatus | reverse complement strand
ATTTTGTTTGCAAAAACGAACATAGTTCAATGATACAAGATATATATGTTGCGCCATTTTATGCAAAGTTCAAACATCATGTCAGTGGCGCTTTAAAGCGTCTGTGCCACGAGGAGGAAACACTTTCCAAAATAACTTCAGCATCATGCTAGTGTCCCTGCGCTGACAGAAATATTGTATTGCTAGTAGAGTAAGGCTGAATCGTTTACCTGAACGCAGCCAGGTATTCTGCATCGCCCATTGGAGGATTCAACCCTCCAGTCCATGCAACATTCACATTGAAGCCTTTGCCTGCACCTGTGCCCACCTAGATGAAAAAAGACCAGGGAGACAGAGTGAGTCTTGCAAGAGAGAAATTCTTCGTAAAAAGTCAACAAAGTTAATGAATCCCAAGTGAGTTGAGAAACGGCATGCCGATGACAAATTTGTGTCAAACGTTCACAAAACCAGCACCGCTGTTGCAAAACGTCGTGTTGCAGCAACACAAGATAGTGGCTGCATCTCTTTAAGGCAACACCAGGGAGTGATTATGATTTCTAAACTGAATACGAATGGCTGTTAATTCAACACCCCTGTTTATACATTTTGTTTTCTATACAATTTTTCAAATGACCTTATAAATCACTGAGCCACAACAGAGTTACAACTGTTTATAGTTCCCAAGCTTTAGGCTATGATTTATAAAGAAAAGAGTCTAAATATATTATAGAAGAATGACAGTATACTTTTGAAGTTCATTTTTATACCCAAAATATATACAGATATATTTAAAATGTTCACATTTCAAATAAATATCCAACATATTATAGCTGGTGTATTTGAAATATTGAACAAAGCATGATATCTGTTGCACAGAACTCATTGTACATGTTTAAAATGAGATACAGTATATTAAAATGCCAAGCGGCGTGGATGAAGCTCCTCTCAGGTTGACCTCGCATATTCAGGGCAGAGAGTGAACTGAGGCCCGGGTCCTGGAAAGAAGTTCAGGATTCTTGTCTCTCTTTGTAGTCCTGTGAGCAGCCATTTAACTGCTCCCCAAACCCTTCAACATCAGTCAATATGTCAGTTTGAGGGGAGATCGAGGAGGTTGATTGACACCCTCTTGGCAACAATGTGTGGTAATTTCCTTTGTGTGTGTGTGCGTGCGTATGGGTGTGAGAGGATGCTTAAAAGAGAAAGAATGCTGATGAGCACCGTAGAGCGTCTGTCTCCATTCTTCTCTCAGCGGACGGGATGTTCACAGGGCAAATGAAAAACACATGAGGCCCCCTGTTCTCTGCCAACTGGTAATGTACCCACACGCATGCGCACGTGCACATGGACACACACAGAAACACACAAAAACACCCAGAGGCGTGCACACACAAACATATTTCTGCTTATAGCTCTGAAATTCTCTGTCCTTTTCCCTGTCTTTCATGTTTCAAGAGTTACTGGCCTGGATTAGACCTTCGCTGCTTTCTGTGAAGTACTCTGCACTCTCTGTGATGACTATGACGTACACCCTACCCCCTGGTGAGATATATACCTACACGAGGGACAGCAAGACTCCAGAGGTTCACCACACTACTCGACAAAGGCTGAGAGTCCACTTCAGGCAAAGCCACATCCAAGCCAGCGGAGCATTTTAAGAACCGTTCCTCATCAGGGGCTTTTATGGGAAAACACTGACTATTATTGTCGGGGGGGAGGGAATGTGGGGGATTAAATGGGTGGTGAATGCTAGTGTGAGATGGGGTCAGTTCATATGACTAGGGATAATGATCACACTTAGTTTCTGGTAAACCCACAGGAAGAATGCACAAGCAATTTAATTTTTTGTATTCAAACAGGAGTCCAATACAACTCTACACATCCTGTTGCAAAGAATTGACATCTGAAGACCCAAAGGGTCGCAGATAAATAAGAAAAGGCAAACATGTGTTGTATCCCTCCATCCAACAAAAAGAAATAATGAAAAGTCCTCATGGTAAGTTCACCAGATAAACATGTTTGAAGCATTTTAATTTTTTGCCTTGAATACGTTATCATGCAACTTGAGATAAAGCAAGAGCTGCACTGGGCAAGTTAACAAGACAATACTTTAAACTATTCATGCTGAACTGGAATACACCACAGCTACAACAGAAACAACTGTAAATAAAATATTTCAGACACATTATTTTCAGATTTATTCACAGGACAATCAGATTTTGACCACAAAACTAAAATGCTACACCTAATAGCAACAGCTCCAAGTGACAAGACTTACTGCTATAAATCTCACCTGCACAAACGTTGTATTATTTATGGTGAAGTACAAATTGCAATCCTTTTAATTAATTATCAGGACCAAGCTTGGCTCAGAACTGCAGATTTATATCAGTTAGATTTATCCGTGATAGATTGCAACTATTATTTTAGTTATGACAAGCTTATGGTAAATACAGGTCCCAACTGGCATCAAACAATTTACCAATTACAATCAAGTTACATGCTATAATATAAATATTTTGGCAGGTTTTGAGAGTTAATAGCTATATCAATCATTCTCCATTGAAAATTATGAAACAAAACTGACTGGTGTATTGCTGACAAACCTCACTGGGATGTCCACTACCAGGAAAAAAGTTTCCGTCGTCAAAGCGATGCAGGGAGATGTACAGCAGGTTTGGGTCGTCGTAAAAGGCCTCCTGGGTGCCGTTGCCATGGTGCACATCCTGGACAGCAGGTTGGTGATATGTTAAGACATTAAAAATGGCTGCAGGTATTTAACATTGAATGCATTATTGATAAAATAATAATTACTCAAATATTTGTTAAAAGCAATGAAGTTGGTAAAAAGATAACTACTTTATCAAACATATAACACACAATCTGAAAGTATACAGACATGACAAGTGCATTTATTTCACCTTTGTTTTCTTAATATTCTTTATAATAAGTAGCATTTGATATAGAAATATAACAGAGTATGCATTAAGTAAAAACACAGTGAGGAGTCATAAACACACATGTTGAGCAGAGAAAACCAACTGGCTGTAGATCAATATGTGCACATGTTGGTGAGCTTTCATGTGACTATGTGATTTAGAGTCTACTCTAAGCAAATGTGACACTTCAGCTCACATGTGTATAACAGAAATAGCTGTCTAAATAATCAAAATATTTCAGAGTGCTACTGTACGTCTGGGTCCTTGTTTGTACCACCTACACGTCTGTGCGTCTGTACATTTGTCCATGATAGTGGCCATGATGCGGCGCCTTACCCAGTCTACAATCAGGATCTTGCTGACGTTGAGCTTGTGTTGGAGCTGCTTGGCTGCGATGGCCACAGAGTTGAAGTAACAGAAGCCCCTGTGGACAAACAGACAGGAAGAGTGGCGGCCACATGTGTTTATCTGAACATCTTCAGCAAATTAATATCACAGCATCACCATATGGAGCTTAGGAGCCACTCAGACAGTTTTTTGGCTTTGTGTGGCGGCTCGTCAGGTTGTGACAGCCACCAAACTCAAGACTTGCCACATTAACAGTTACTGTACAGCAAATATTTCAGAAACAGTCATGTTTTAAGTTGTTGCCGATAAACACAATTTGTTTCTGATGTTACAACAAAAACGACGATGAATTTAAAGCCTTGCACTGTAGAGAAAAGCAGAATCCACAAATTTTGCAACACATGAAAGACAAATCTTGACATGAAGTTCAATCCAAATTCTAAATGATACCAGTCAGAAAGCTGGCACAACGTGAGGGATGGTTTTTAAGAAATGAACTCTCAACTTGGTGTGGGAGTTCCTTTCACTCTCTCTGTCTACAACAAAGGTATGCAGAAAAAGTGTTGATGCATAAAAACAATGAAGGAATGCTGGAAAAGGCAGTGTCAGCATGGGCTGTAAAGTGTGAGTGCCTGTGTGTGTGTGTGTGCGTGCGTGCGCGTGCGTGCGTGCGCAAGCAAACAATGCACATTGTATGCTGTCCAAAGTTTGCTCATCAATAAGTCATTATCATCTTATAAATAACCAGTGACAGGCACTGCTGAGCTCACGCACGCACGCACGCGCACCCACGCACGCACACACGAGTCCCAGCTGAATGTGGTTACTTGGCTAATGCCTGCTATCAAAGACTCACATGAATCAATGCACACAAATTTGCACATCCACACAGTGTGCATGGGTGGAGTGTATGCACACATGCACAGCTCTTTGGAGATGCTTGGCTTTGTGTTTTTAAAGCTTAAAAGAAACAGCAGAGGAGGTAGATTGCCTCAAGCATCGGGCAGGTAGTCAGACACACAAACACGTTAACATGGAGAGATTCCTTTACTCTTTCCCTCTGATGTAAAGCTGATTTGTAATAAACCCTTTAAAACACTTGTGATGCCCCCCCCCCCCACCCCCTTGGCTCTTGGTATCATTCATGTGTATACATGTGTGTAGGCTTCTGTACTTACAGAGGGGATGAACGGGTTGCATGGTGTCCAGGAGGCCTCACCACTGCAAAGCCATTCTGTGAGAGGACAGAAAAATAAAAGCTTTAATACCTTTCCGTATGTGTAACACTACACCCCTAAACATAAAAGCTTAAAAACATTTGTCTTCATGCTGTTTCAGATATACTAAACCTTGTAAACAACTGGGGAGCTGTAACAGTATAGATGATCTTCCAATGTTTACTCCTTATCCAGTAGCACTACAGCTTTAAACTCGGCTCGACAAGGGCTCACCTTCAGCTCTCTCTGTGCCACCTTCAGTGCCAGGTCTGTGACACAACCTGCAGCAATCTGGGAAGCGATGGCTGTGTGTTGATCATTCCAAACTGTATCAACGTCTACCTGTCAGAAAAACAATGACATCATAATTTAAACAAACCAGCAGGTAAAACACCATTTTATTTAAATTACTGACATGATGTTGGACTTAAAAACAGTCCCAAATGTTGAATGGTTAATAAATGAACTTTCATATGCAGTTCTGCCTTAATTCACCTTAACCTGCTTGTACAAAACAAAGAGTTAATTAATAACCCTAAACCCATAACATATGTAGAGCTTATTTGGATTTTTTTTTTTTTTTCTTGTTCACTGATTTTACTTAATTGCATTTATTTTTCTGTCACACCCAGCTTGTGTTTTAATGTTGCTCCACATTTTAAAACTTGTTGACATGTTGCTGTACTGCTGGAGAACAATGAAAAAGAAGATTTTCTTCTTTTTTTTTCCACAAACTTTGCCATCTTGATCCAATCACCCCTCTTCGCTAGAACAGCCAAAGGCCGGAAATCCAGGCACATCAGTCCTCTTATCAACTGCCACCCAGCCCCCTTTAGATTTTCCACCTCTCCTCTGCATTTATTATCATTTCTCTTCTTACACATCCTCATTCTGATGCAGTGACCTTCAAAGCTGGAACATTTCTTTTCCCATTTTTTGTTTCAAATCTTACCTTTGCACAGACTTTGAATTTTAGAGTTTTCAAAGCTATCTTAGCCAAAAACAATAGGATCAGTAATTTGTAGCATCATTACCTAAATTGTGTAATGAGGCATAATCAGCCATGTAATGTTTGCTGTTCAGTAATGCAATTAGATAAGTGGAAAAATTCCCACATGACTTGAGTTTTAAAAATGGCTCTGTAATGTGTGTGTGTGTGTGTACACATGTGCAGCACTTACCCCAACACCTCCACATGGTAACTCCACAAAAATGCGATGTCCTGCATGGAGAAGTTCATTAAATTCAATAAACATAATAATATATAAGATCAACTGCTATTTTGAATGTTTCATAAGAGAACTGTCACTGATCTCACCAGCAAGCCTGCGGTTGTCCAGCTTGTTGCCAAACATTAGCACATGGTTTTCTGAATGGACTGACTGTAACTCTTCGCGGGTGGCCTTTCTGCTACGGATCCACTGCAACACACAAATGTATTAATTTAATATGTTTGGTGGCTCTTCCTCTTGCAATCTACTGTGGTGGGTGCATCACACCTCACAGTGGCTCCTCAGCCCTCTCTCTTGCAGTCTGGACCAGATGCTTTGTATCCTTCCTGCATGCTCAGGGTGGCGGCTGTTTTCTCCACAGCTACACTGGTGCTTCAGCATCTGAGCGTCATAAACTAAACCTGCACACACACAAACATATATAAATGTAAAACTGATCAGATGTTGCAGGCCACAGTAGTCCTGCAAGAAATTGGTTTATTTGTTGTGATTTTAATCAAAAGCATTTGGTCCACCTGTTGTGAAACGTAGTTTGGCGTCTGAAGTAGGGCTGGACAGTGACAGAGAATGTACGCTTGCAGGAGGCAGGGAGGTGGAGGATGGTAATGACCGGGTCCGAATCACACGCTGGTGAGACTGGTGGGACCAGTGTAAAATAGGGACACCCAGTGCATCTGTCTGGAGACCTGATCTAAGGATCACCTGCCTCTGTGTTTTTACAGAACGACGTGTGAAGAGAACAGACAGTGAATAAATGATGGAAGTATTTAACATCAGCTGCACATGAGAGCACTTGATCTAAACGTTCAAACACTAAATGTGGTTGACCAACTCGTTAAACGACCATTTCATTTTCCTCATCTCAAACAAGCAACCGATAAGAACAGTTGACATTGCCAAGTGTGCTGCAAAAAGCATTACGCCAATGTGGTCCTGATCCGGTATAAATGAAGCATCAGTGCCTCCTGATGGCACTCAGGTGTACTTCAACCAAGTTAATCTCCAAAAGAATGCAAATTGCATTTTGTTTTAACTAACATGACTTCAAGGGATAAATTACATAAACCAGATGAGTTACTTTTTTTTTTCAGTGTTGCAATGATAAAAAATTGTGTTTTTAAATCCAGTCAAGCATTTTGTTACTCTTGTTTGCTGTTGTGTTACCAGGACTTGACATTAGTACCTGATTAAGAGGAAGTGAAGTCTCGATTAAGCTGTCCCGGGAGGAGGTGTTGGACTCTGTGCCGTAAAATGAGTCTGTGCTGGCGTTGCTTTGTCTCCTGCTGTGGTTGTCCTCACACAGTGAGCCAAGTTCTGAGCCGCACAGAGATCCTGTTCCCGATCCTGATACTGACCCGGTCTCCTCCAGGTCCATGTCCTCTGATGGGATCTGTGTCAGACGTGGCTTCTCAATGGTTTTGATATTCAGCTATTTTAAAGTAGAAGTTTTACACTGTTCAATTTTTTTAAGTTAAATAAAAAATATAAAAAAACTCTTTGCATTTTTGGGCAAGCAGATAAATATCACACTGATCAAAAATTCTTGTTTTTTTATGTTAAAGTAAATAATTTTTCGAAAGAAAATCCCATCAACTCATGCCATTTAAATAACTGCTTAATTAAATATTCTTGTGTTCCCATGCACCACATCTTACCTTGCTGAGGTGTGAATTCAGCTTGGATCTTTCTAGTCCACTCCTGGGGAATTGTGAGGGAAGATGGTACGGGGAGTTAAGATGGTGGCTCGTATGCAGGCGCAGGACCGAATGGTTGTACGGTAATGGCTCTGAGTGTGTTCGCTCAACAGGCGGGTGAGAGGGTAAGGCAGCTAAACATTCTCTCCTGGAGGGGGAGGACAGGCGAGGATGCTGCTGAGGAATGGAACTCAAACCCTGAACTGCAGATGGAGAGAAGAGGCAGTTCAGAAAAGGGTTAAAAATTGATTTATTAATTGAACAAATTCAAGAAGCGAGAAAAATTACAAAATAATGGTAGCTTCTAGAGAAACAGCAAAGGGAATAAAATATGTAAGAGTGTAAACTTTGGCAGTAAAAGTCTATTTTAAGGCTGCATTATTGCTCCCTGCTCAGTAGAGAGCGGTCTTGAGCTATTTATGACACAAAAAACACCCTCCAGGATTTTCAGCTTTACTGCATCCTTTGAATTAAAATAAGATACTTTTCCTTGCACGCATTCTGAGTTGTCTTAAAAGCAGAACATTTTTTATTTTCCACATGCACACGAGTTCCTGAATATCTCAGACAGCCTGATCATTTATCACATCTGGTAACAGCTGTGAAACGTAAATACTGTATTTTGAGGCAAACCCATAGCAAAAAACAACCATACAATCATTTGTTAATGTCTCACACAAACATTATATTACCATAACTATGAAAAACACTGTCTTGTGTGTAAAAGGTACAGCACTAAAAGACAAAATTGACCCACAACTATAATTTTTGGTACCACAGCACCTAGAACAGCCAAACTGATACACACAACCAGCAAAATACTTCTTCAAAGTAATATTTAAAACTCTGTATTTCATGAATATGTCTACTATTCAACACCTTTTAGCAACAGTAACTACCAAACAAAATGTTAACTGATTACAACTAATAAGAATCAATAACAATTCTCAGTGATGACAGAACCCCATGACATTTATCACTTTGTGCAAAATACAAATTGGCATGCGTTTGTATTTAACTATATGATATATAAAAATAACATCCTAAGAGTCAAAGTCTTGGACTATACAGTAAAATTGTTTAAATATTGCTAAGTATGTCTTATTTTTCATGCCTATTACTTAATTATTTAATTATCAAATCTATCTATATGTCTTGTGTGGTAATTTTCTGTCTCTTGCTAAAACTTACCTGCAAATTCAGATGAAATAAACACAGCAAGTCAAAGCCAGTCAAAGATATGTTAGCTGAGGCAAAAAAACTAAACTTAAATGGGGTCAAAAATAGTCACAACCAAAGGTACCTCAAATTATTGGCAAACTTCCAAGGAATAAAAAAAACATTGTTGTAATTATCACTTGTGAATACTGAAAGTATGGGAACAACCCAAAGCAGCTGAAGTGAGGACAGATAGAATAAGATTACTCAAATGTCATCATACTTTCACTTGCTTGTTCCTGCTTTATTCTTTTTATATGTGTACTGAGGTTTCACTAACAAGGCAACTCACAAGGAACAAACTTGGAGGGCAGCAGTCCTGTGGACGGTTCAATTAAGAGCAGTGGTTGCAGGCGCTGAGGCAAAGATAAACCACTTCCCTCCACAGGCAGGTAGACAGACTGCAGAGCTGATACAGTCGCAGGCTTTGCCGTGCGCAGGTCAGCCTGGTTTGAGAGATGGAAACAACAAGTGAGAAGATATGAAAAGAAATGCAGGAGATGAGAAGCACTGGGATGTTCTCATCATCACAGAAGTTAAAGTGCAGGTTAAGAATTGAATGTTCAGGCAGACTACTCAACACTGTCACTAAAGATCAAGAGAGAAGTGAAAGCCTGTAAATACCCCATGCCTCTATAAATGTTCCAGCGTGCAGAAAATATTTAAAACACTAGTTTTAGATAAATATAACCTCGTAAAATAGGCATATAATTATTTGAGCTACATCTTTAAAATCGATGTACAGTCTATTTGTTGCTTTCCTGTGATATTTTAAAAGCTTTCAGAGTAATTCTGAAACATGTATTGTTGCTCACCTGTGCAGGAAGTCCTGCCGTGATGTTGTGCACTGCAGTGGGGTTGTTGGTCCGGGTAAAGTGTGTTAAACTGCCATTCTTCAACAGCAACCTCTTAGATCGAATAAGAAGAAGTCATAATTAATAAAACTATTTGGTACATATTCAAATATACAGTAAAAACTGCTGAGAGGGTGTCACAACTCTCTGTCAAGCATTCAGTTGTGAAGAATGTAAACCTTAATTTGTGCTACTGTTATATGGACACTGAGCTGCTGAGACATAATAAGGAGGCTCACCTCAGCAGTGAGAGAAAGGGAGCCGGTATCTGAAACGAGGCTGTCATTTGGTGAACTGCACCCTGATGCTGAGGCACTGCTGCTTGGAGAAGAGTCTGAATGAAGAAATGGAGAGATACCATTCAGTATAATTCACAATGAAACATTTACATTAACAAAAATGGAAATATATTGATTAAAATTCTCTAGAAAACGCACATATGCCTTTGGTTTAAAAGTAACATAAACGTGCTGTAATAAACGAACCACAACCACTAATCTACGTATTCATACCCAGAGTTTCTGTTCTGTGCTTGACATCAGGAGGGGCACTGATTTTTCGTTGCAGTGGGTTAGGCCTCATGGTGATCATTTTCCTCAACTTCACCTTCAGTGTGGGCTCAGAGACTGCACAAATACAAATAATGAAGAGTGTGTGGATGCAGTTTCCATAACAAAAGCAAGTTAAAGTGAACCATGCAAATACTTTCATCGCGGTGAGTGCTTACAATCCTCCGTTTATATTGGTCAGTTTCCAAAGAATCCAAACAAAGTAATCAATCAGTGGCAGGCTCTGAGTAGATAAAAGCTGTATTTGTGTTGTCACCATGCCAACTCAAGCACCTCAGGGTGTCTGTGTGTGCACGTTAAAAACAGTTTTAGGGCAACGCAAATAAATAATTGGTAGGTGTACTTGCAGAAACGTAGAGAGGAGGAACCACTCCCACTTTATTTCACAGAGTAAGGAAGAAGTACTTTGGTCTCTCACACAGTTCATTTTACACATACCTTAGTTAAAGTTACATAACTGCCTTGGTCTTTGTGTCTTTCTCCTCCCTATGTTTTTTTATGACCATTCAGCACTATCTGGCCCTGCAGGCCTGCTATTCAATAAGGCTAACTTATTTATAATGCATCAGATGGAAAATCACCTGTGCCTTGGACAGTTCAGACCTAAGAACATTAACCTCGACTGTACGGACAAACAGGAGTCTCACCTGTTCTTCGCAGGGCGAGGTCTTTGCGTTGGTCACAGGGTGTAGGTTGAGGCTTTGAGGAAATGTCAGGAAGTGGTAGCCTTGGTAACCAAAAACAATAGTAGATACACTACTTCAGTCATGACTCTGTATAAAGGTAACTGCCCTTTCACTTTGTACAAATCTGAATTAGATTTTTCTCAATGTAGTCAAGACAGAGAGGCATCACAGAATCCATCATTCCAATTAGCTTGGAACAGGCACACACATGCATGATTTTGCAGAGGACGTGTTGAGTTTGCAGCTCCCACAGTCAATTTTCTGTTGTGAAAAACCAAAGATGTCACTCTCACCTGTATCCTGGAGGAGTACTACAGTGGTTTGGGGTAATCCTGTCATGGGAGGGCTGGTTCTTCATTATGATATGTTCCCGGAGTTTCTGCCTTACAAGTGGACTGGCAACAGCACCTGCAGGGCAGTTAAAGATGTCCATGTCATGTGCTTGGTAATAAAATGTTTGTAACAGTGAAATTTTTTTTTTTTTTAAGTAAATGTCACTTTGATCACAAAGTACTACCGAATTTGCCACGGTGGGAACTGGGAAGTCTGTGTCTTCCCGTTGTATGCTTTGAGTGTTTTGATTGCAAATTTCCTAGCAGTACTGATGGAAATCCCCTTCATTTTTACTGAAACACACACTACAGTGTGTGATGATTCAGATAAGGAATCTGTCTGAAGCCTCACAGAACTTATGAAAACACATGACAGTATGAAGAAATGCAAAAGATGAGACTCACTCTGTTCATTTTTATTCTTTTGTATCAGCTGCTGCAGCTCTTCTCTCTTCTCCTCCTCCATTTCTCTTTGCCTTTGTTCAGTGTTATACTGAAAGAGAAAAAAATGAAAAAACAGCAGTGCTGACTTATTTACTTAGTGTGGCTTAAACACACAAAAGAGACAAACTATTGTCAGTGTTTGACAAGAAAATGTTTGTATGCCAACTAACACTGTATAGCACGCAAATCAGAAATGCCAAGAAGACTGGTACCAGTAACTGGACCTGCTTCTTATACCTGGGCTTGTGGTGCAAGCAGCTGGCTTCTTCATGTGTTTGATACAGCACACGTTTCTGGGCTATACTTAGCATGTCTAGTACAAACAACATGATGTAGCAATGCCTAAACACCAACATTTTATTATCCCACACCACCAAAAGAGAAAGGGGAAAAATACGTTTTTGTTTTGTCTACATGTTTGTGTGTCTGCCTGTTAGCAAATTGTTTTATGAACCACAGGACAAATTTTCATGAATCTTGCAGTAAGTAGTCATTTGACGTACATCCACAACTAATTACCACAAATCAGAATGGCTGCCACAGCCAACTGACCCTATAAAACACAAAAATTGCTATAAAGCTGTCAGTTTTACAGATATTCACATAAAAATTGGTGTGGTAGTAAGTGAGACTGTGCTCTAAACCAGAGGTCCTCGACTCCCAGGCACTGGTCCGCGAGTCAATGGGTACCGGGCCGCACAGAAGGGATAAAAAAAAGTTTTATTTAGAAAAATCACTGGATTCTCTCTACCACATAATTCTATGACTCACTCTTGACGTAGGTCAACATACACAAGTGGTTAGTTTTAGTTTCTGCTAGGTGCATGTGCAGATCAGTTTACATTGCTGGTGAAGAACAAAGCAATTCAGCTACGTGGTCTGGAGCAGGCAGGTGGAGGTGCGCAGCTGTATCCGTGCATTTTGAAGGATTACTCTGCATATTTTTCAACACGCCTGACAAAGATTGACTATAAAACTATAATTAAATAAAACTATAATTTTAACAAGCTTCCTAATATCACATCAGAGCTGTCGCTTCACATTTTTGCCTCTGCTCAAAAACGTCTCTGCTCCTAAAAGTTCAAAATCATGGGTAATTTTAGTACAAAACACAAAAATATAATTAAACGTTTTGCACTAGACATAAGTTCCTGTGCTTTTGTGAACAATCTGATGTGTGAATCATTGCAGGAGTTATCTGAACTTTCACCGAACTGATAAAACAATGTAAGCTCATGAAGCTGTTTGTCGTGCAGTCAGAGTAGTTGAAGCAAAAAGTTTTAAATGTTTGTAAAATACACCAGAATGCAAAAATTGGCATCTACTTTATTCAAAATTCTGTTGGGGACCCCCAGACACCCGGTCCGTGAAAATATTGTCCGACATCAAGCCGGTCCGTGGTGCAATAAAGGTTGGGGACCACTGCTCTAAAGGTTTACACAAGATCTTGTTTCAAATTTAACAAAAACTATTTACTGTACTGTATATTCAACTCTTTCTAGCTGTTAAATGACTGTTTTGTGAATTGTGGACTGAAATTTTATAGATGTATTTTTAGAAAAACAAGCAAAAAATAATACTTAGATGCACCTCTACAACTTTGCAACATTTGAAGCCAACCTAATTCAAGATGGCAACCACAGCCAACTCACCTTATAAAACACAGAAATGGCTATAATTCAGTCAGTTTTACAGATGTTAGGCTAAAGTTGGTGTGGCAGTGGCTAAGTCTTCCATCACACACTCTGAGCTGATCCAAGATGAGCTTAGTCCGTGACGGTGCTCAGTCTGCATTCCATCAAGGAATGCTAGGCTGTTAATTTATTTTAGGTTTTCCTTTTAATACTTGAGCTATTAACCCACAGCCTGACAGACTGATGTTATTTTACCAGCACTTAGCCTCAAACTCATTCAGTCTATTCATCTAATGCCTCAGTGTACAGTCAGAGTTGCTGCATCATTTGAATCACTCTTTTCCACTGTAATACTGATGTGTACATTTGGCCTCACCTGCAAATGCTGCTGGGAAAATTGAGAGAACTGCTCAGTGGTGAGGTGTCCCAGGAAAAATGCAGGCTGGGGCGCCAACATGGCTGAATCTGGGCCTCGGTGTATCAACCTGTGTGTCACACTTAGGTCCATGGGCTCGCTCCAACGTATCAGTAATAAAATCTGACTGCTGACGACCACATCCACTGCAGGAAAATTCAGAAGAATACAGAAAATAAGTTTGGGGGTTTCCAGTCATACATGCCTTTCTTGTCTGTTTTGTGTGGTGGTTCTACTATTACTGTTCAATAAGAAAAAATGTGCAACATCTAATTCTTAGCTCAAAACTGAACGTCTCCTGAGAGTAGTTATCAAAAAGAAAGATTACTTAAAACATCAGGTGAAGAGCAGTCTCACATATACTTCACGCTGGATGTCTGCTTATATGCTATATTCTTGGCTGGAATTTTTCTAATACTGTATTTAAGCCTTTTGACTAAAGTGACCAAAAAAAATAAATAAATAAAACCACAAGTTTATCAAAAATAGCATCAAGAAAGCAAACGGTACTTTAGGAATGTTGAGGTAATTGAGAAGTTGGATAAATACATCAGGGTTTAGTCATTGTGGTCTAGTTCATCAATGCATCAACACTCTTTAAAACTTGTTTTGCTTGAAACAAACAAAACAGAAGCCACTATTTTGTTGCAAGACAACAAAACCACACTTCGCATGGCTAGACTTAAGGAAAACGTTCTAGCAAAACCTTGTCAAAATTTGGTTGACAGCCAAAGTTTTTGGTTGTCAGCAACCTTTAGAATGAAGAAGGCAATAAATAAATAAATTGGAATTTTTTTTTATTTATTAAGTAGATTGCACTATGTACATATATTCCCAGTCAGCCATCTTGTGGACTGCTTGGAATGTCCAAGTGGCAGACTCTTTCAGGAGCTGCTTGAGTTGAACTTCCTCATTTTCCTCCTCATCCTCTTCCTCATTAGACTGCAAGAGAGGTACTCCCAGCATATTTAAGGCAGGGATTATTTTATTTTATTTTATTTATTTATTCATTTTAAAGTAAAACACAAAACATTTACATATACAGTATATGTAAATTTGCACATCTGCCTTATCTGTCTGTTTTAGCAACTTTTTTGACATCTTGCTTTAACTTGTAAAAAAAAAAAAAATCTGTACTTCTCTCTTGTGATTGTCTATTGTTGATTGTTCAAGGAAAATCTATTGCTGTATTG
>JARVGV010001459.1:6012150-6023855 GCA_031762435.1 Hypsolebias longignatus | reverse complement strand
GCAGGGATTTAATGCGCTTTGACGGCCATGAAAGGACAAACACCCCCTCAGCTCTGATCTTCTGCCCCTTTTATTCAGTCGTGCACATACGCCGATCGTTAATATCTATGAGCAGTCAAAGCTTAATTAAAAATGTTGGGGGGGTCGGACCTGTAATTACTGTTAAGTTGTTGGGTTGGGTGGGGTTCGGAAATGACAGCTACGGGCCGGGTCGGATGTTTTGGGCCTGAATACAACTCTACATTGGGGTGCTCTGCAGCCGAGTGTGACGGGGGCGGGATGAGTATAAGCTCCTCTATGTTTGAGACCTTGGTTCTAAGGGGTTTCTGCCTTGAGCTGAGAAGTTCCAAGTATCTGGAAGTCTTGTTCACTAGGAAGTTAGGATGAAGGGGAAGATGGATCAAGGTCTCACCAACAATAAAAAGGGTGTCGTCGTGGTGAAGAAGCTGAGCTGTAAGGCCAAGCTCTCAATTTACTGGACAGTCTATGTTACAACTCTCGCCTATGATGTAGATCAACCAAAAGAGCATGACCCCATTAAAAGCTTCTGAACTGGGTATCTTCTGTCATGTGGCAGGGCTCAGAGAGAAGATGTGGAGCTCAATCATCCAGGAGGGAGCTCAAAGTAGAGCCACTGCTCTTCCACATCAAAAGGAGTCAGGTGAGCTTCCTGAACATCTCACTCTGGAAGTTGCTTTGGGCACTGTATAATGGGAGGAGACCCCAGGACGACCCAGACCTTGGTGAGGGATTACATATCCTCCCTGGTCTGGGAACACCTTGGGATTCTCCAAGAGGAGCTGGAAAGTGTAGCTGGGGAGTGGTACGTCTTGGTTTTCTTCCTTGACCTGTTGCCTCCATGACCTACTTCAGATAAGCAGCAGAAAACAGATGGAACATCCTCCAGTGTGTGAGCCTCGTACACTTTTTTCCAATAAGTCGAGCCTAAACCTGTCTTTGCTTCTATGTTAAAATCTGTCCATTTTCCTAACATTTGAAATAATCAACTGAGCTCCTTTGAAAAGCAAACTGTAATTAAAAGCTGAATCTCAGAAGATCTCAGAAGATCAAGGCTATTGAGAATGTTTTTAATTAAACTGAAGGATCACTCAAATGTTCAGGTCACACCTGCAGTAGCTTCTTATTGAAACCTCTGGGTCCAGTCATCAACAGGCAGGAGCTTTTTTTTTTTTAGAGTTCAAACCACAGGTTTTGTCTTGTAATGTCAGCTGGCACAGAAGAAATAAACAAGCGACGACGAGCAGCAGAGAAAATAGCACATTCGCATCTGAAGCTGTTCTTTTCATCTAAAAGCAATCCCACCACCAAGTTCAACAACTTCAAACATCAGGGTTACCTTTTCGTGTGTGGGTTTGATAACACTCTCATTTAATGTCTGTCCTAACTCTGTGGCCTAGTTGGAAGTCAGAGGGGAGAGTTCACTTGAATAAAACAGGACTTCAACATTCAGCTGCATCAATAAACAGCTCTACGCACAATGACAACAGAAAAGCACTAGATGCACAAAAATAAATTATGCTGCCGATTTCTCTCTAATGCGTTTGCAGTGCTGTCAATAGAAACGCCTAGCTGGATGAAATATAAGCAGATTATTCAAATATATTCTGAAGGGGGAAAATATCCTAAAAGTAAAAACTATTATGATACACTTAAGAATTGAGAAAAATAAGTTTTTATTGTTAAGAAACTACAATAGTTTGACACAAAGTTCAATCGTTTCCCAATTTCTCTCCTATAACAGTGACTTATAATACAATTTATCTTTTGTTATTATCAGATTACAGTACATTATGTTTTGTTAATATCTCAGTGATTCTTTTTGTATCGTCTTACCACTATTCTTTCAGAAAATATTTAATTTCTAACAAGTTTAGGATTTCTTTATTGTTTAAAAAAAAAAAAAGTCCAAATTTTTCCACATTGGATTTTTTTGGACTCAATCTTTTATCATTTTTTCTTCTACATTGTGTCTAATGTAAAACACTACAGATCACGGTCAAAACTCGGGGAACCAAACAGAAATGTTTTTGACATATTATTGCGCTATTTCAACTTAATTAGAACTAAAAGTGTGGGGGAAGTCATGCATGAATGGATAAGCCATTTCAGTAGTCCCTCGTTTATCATTGGGGATCTGTACCATGAAGCCCTGTGATAAGTGAAAAACCGCGAAGTAGGAATAGTAGTACAAGTAGTAGTTTATTTTATTATAAATAAATTAAAAAATATATACAGTACAGTATAGGCATTTTAAACCCTTCCCACACTCTTGCAATATTCTAAACAAGGTATCTAAACTCTATAAACACTCTAAAAGAGCACAGAATGCCATGATTTCAGCTCCCTGCCTCCTCTGCTCCCTGCAAACGCTGTTGGCCACGCCCACTTCACAGCTCTGCACGGAGAACAGCTGATCAGCTGCTGCAGGAAGTTTATCCTGCAGTATGGGCTGCACAAAGGGTGCAGGAGGTGCTAAATAATATTTTATTTTTTAAATAAAAAATTCCATGCCTATCGTGTGGCTCATCCATCAAGAAAAACTGTGTCATGTCCATATGAAAATTAGGATACATCTCATCACAACACTGTCTAAGCCATCTTAAAATGATTCATGAACTTAAATGATCAGCACCAATTCAAGCAATGATTGATTTTTAACAAACAGATGCATGTGAAGACAACATGCAGCAACATGCTGTACCACGTTTTTAAGATTTAAAGAATGGCAAGCTAACAAAAATATAACACAATGGATGAAATGTAACAAATAATGCAGGGAAAAAAGGAACCATGCATCTATAAACGGCTTTACCGGTTCTGGTGGGGCTTTATAGCCCCTTAACTACATCCAGAGAGGGCAGAAAGATATTAGTGACAAGAACATTATCTCAAGTTCAAAGGTTGTGCCATTCAATAAGATAAATTTACAAATCAAAGCCACATACTGTAGATTAATGTTACATCATCAAGTGAGAGGTGCCTCACTGCTCTTACCTTTAACGTTGCTTGGTTTGCCAGTTTTGTTGTCTGCAGGAATGAAAAACGAGAATTAAAAATGTGTTTCAAAGGAATTTATTTTTAACTGAAGACTGCAGAAAAAAAAAAAGTTTTACTTTTGTTTAGATACACTTACATTATCTTTGGCAATTGAAGCAAATTTGCTGGCTCCAACAGTAAAATTGCTCCATCCCTAGGAAAACACACAAAAATAACTATAAATACATGTCAAACATGAGGGGTATACAACAAGAACAAGCCAGCAACAACCCGCTTCATGACCTACTGAATAAATTGAAGACATGGCGTTGTTCAGGAAGTCTTCTTCTTTCTTCTCTGGTGTCACAGTGTTGCCAAAACCAACGTAACGATTCTCTTGGTTCCCACTGTAACCTCCTCCACTGAAGGGACAGTTTTAATATTAATTAAAATATAATTAAATATGTAGAAAACAAACATATTTAAACTAAAAACTAACCTCTGGTAAGAATTAACATCGTCAGCCAACCAGTCCTCAAAAGCTTTGTCACTAGAACTCGCTGGGTTCTGTCCAGGTCCTCCAGAACTGAAGGAGTTTAAAATCAGACCTGTAACAGCTGCTGTGTGTCTAATATGACAACCAGGACTGGTTTGTTCAATTCCATTTCACTTACCGATGAGTGGTTGAAAGGCTGGTTTTGGGTTGAGGTGGAGTCCAGTTCTTGGCAGAAGACGTCTCGATGGACCACTCCTTCCCCTCAGCTAAAGTTGCAACCTGTTTTATCAAGTTAAAAGTTCCTCTTGAGTATTTACTTATTCAGTCAAAACACAGTCAATATTAAATCATGATTTTGATCCATTTTAAACTAAATTGATTAATGTCCTTGTAGTCTTCTATAACTAACAATTTATTTATTTATAATGACTCAAACCGATGTGTCAACCAAAATACACAGAGTTACTGAAGACATTGAAATGTGGTAGAAATGTTTATTAAATATACTAATCCTTCAGCTGGGTGTGTGCCTCACCTTGTCCCTGAAGAGCGCAGCTGCTCGGCTGTTGTATTTTTCGTGTAAAGTCCAGTTGGGGTCATAATCGTCTTGAAGTTCAAGAAACAGGCGAAATTTGCCGTTTCCTCCTGCCTTCATTTTCTCCAGCTCGATGTCTTTCCACTTGTCCATGGTGACGGAACGCACAAAACTGAAACCAGGAGACGAGAGACCGTTCGAAGACAGAAAAACACACAAAACATTTTCTAAGCTGTTCAGTGGCTAATAAATAAAATCCTTATTATAGAAAAAAAAATCTCAACTTATCCATGTGGATTAAGAACTCAAAGATTTACTTTTGGACCTCTATAAAGTTCATTTGAAACTTTGCTGTGCTTTTGAAACAATATCCAAACACCAGTATCATTTCAATAATTTAACAAATCTTAAACATATGTGCATGTTTCACATCAGTAATTCGGTGATCCGTTGACTCTCTCCCACCTGAGGTGCACCCCCAGGCCCCGGTGTTTTCCAGAACACTCGAGGCAAATCCAAATGCCGTACGTCACACTGACCCACTGAGGGTTAAAAGCCCCGCACTCGAAACACAACTGAAAGGAAAGCAGACATTAGACTTAATTATTGTTTAGTAGGTGGTGATTTACTGTTTAAAGATGTCAGCTTGACCTTGTAAACTTTTAGATAAAAAACTATTTTGCATAAGTATGCAAGCACTGCTCTTGACCACAATTGTTTCCTATAAAGTATCTGAACTTCCATGATTGTTCCATGACAAGTTCCATGATTTGGTAGATTATAATATTTTATCAGTTATGTATAGGACTCAGAATAACACATTACCTTTAAATATTCAAATACTTTTGGTTAAAAGACAAAGTTGTTATAATCTCAAGAGGACAGAGATATTTGTAAAACCAAAATACAGAACTAGTTTGAAGGGACGGTCCATATCAATCCAGGGAATTGGATTGTGGAATGGTTTGGAGAGTGATGTTAAAAATGCTAAGTCAATGTGTACATTTAAGAAAATGAACAAAACTGAATTGTTAAAAAAATATATGAAGTAGCTTAATATGTACAGTATTGTATTAGAGTCAGAAAATTAGAAAGAGTTATTCATTTTGTTCTGTTACTTGAAAATTATTATTGTTTGAACTAGCTATTTGAAAAAAGGGGCAGATATAATAAGATTTTTTCTTCTTTCTGCTGCCTTTCATTTTATATTTTGTATTCTTATCGTTTATGGGATTGTTTTGTATTGTATTTTAAAATTCATAAAATTTATAAGATAAAATTAAAATAAAATAGAATAAAAAATATTTGCAGCCAAATGTCTTTTTAAGACTCCGCTCTTAACCGATAGGCCACATTTGTTTCCCTACACAGACTAGGTCTGGTTGGTCAGTGATGTGCTTCATTTCATTTAGATGACAAACTCTTCGGCTCAAAATAATATTTTTTATTTTGATGTCATAACTCGCAGCGAGCACTTACTTTAATTCACTGTAAAAACAACATTTCTAATGAACTAATCAGTGCTTTGGATCACATTCATACACCGATGGGACACATCAGAGGCAATGATGAGTTCAGTGTCTTGCCCAAGTACATTTCAACATGTGGCTGCTGGTGGAATCGAACCCCCAACTCTCCCATTGGAGGACGACTGTTCTAACCACTCAGCCACAGCCACCCCAAGAAATGTTAAAGCTGCTGTCAGTGTTTTATTATGGTCACTATAGTAACCACACACCAGTGTTTGTCACTCCCTGACAAACGTGCATCAAAAAAAGTGTGGGTTCATGTTGGAGATAAATCATGTTAAAAACATCCTTTATTTTCAGTTTTGAAGAGATTATTATGAGCTAAAGGAAAATGTGTCAATGGAAGCTTGGTTGAGCTTTCTCTGCATTCTACAGGGACTTGACAGAACCATAGGTCTGTGAAAAACACAGTGGGTTAAAATATATAAAAATATCTACATGTTCATCATGTGTAGTTTGAACTGAAAATGTACTACATTCTGAAAGTATGAACATTTTATTTCAATTTTCTTTTTACACAAGCCAAGCTTTAGTTTAAATGTCATGCATTTTATGACAAGTTAAAAAATAAAACAATAATCATAAGAGGATTAGTGACAATGTTGTTTCTAAAACCTACAAAAAAATTAAGATATTAATTGGATCCAGTTTTTATATTAACAATAACTATTACACTGCAGATTTCTAAAATGTGTTACTCCTTGGACCAAGTATACAGTGTATTTAAAATATCCACAAATTCTGAAATTAAATGTTACAACGACCTGCCATACATGGCCGAATGTAGGTGTGATGTGCTTCATGAAACTGTATCCAGTAAAGCCCATCAGTCTCTATTGGAAAATGAAAAACAAATAACTTTAACAATCTGTATTTTTAGAAATGGGCCAGTGCACTTTGCAGGCAATAACAACACACAAACTGTAACAAGATAAACTACCAGAGAAAAAGACATAAGTCTGACGTTAGTCATGTAAAGAGAATGTAGTTTTCACGTGGGTTATGTGGTGTAAGTCTTCTGATTTCTCACACAGAATTCATCCAACAGGTCTACCTGAAGATCTGTGGATTTACGGTAAAATAATAATTGTGTTGTGGAGTTTCCTATTCCTAAAAATAAACCCCATAAAACATGTAACTCTTATTTTAAAGGTAACAATTAGAATTAGAAAGATATAATACTTTAATTGACATGTTGGGAAAAGTTAGAACATGTGACACAATTCTAAGAAATAAATTTAGAAATGGCGTTTCTCTGAAAACTGAAGAGTAGAAGTTTGTATAAATGTAGTTTATAAAAACTTCATGGTCCTTAAACTTGCTCTCAAGATAGCATGGACGAGTACTTGCTGCTCAAGAGACTTTAATATTGAAAAACAAATGATGATGTAGAGAACAAATCAACTTGGGACCAACATTACGATTATTTTTGTGACTGTGCCACACTGTAAAAATATTGTATTGTGGCAGACACAAATGTATATCTTTCACGTCAGAATGTGCTCTTATTGTGAAAGGGGCAGAATACAGTATAAAAAGAGCTGTTCAACGGTTGTAATTCAGTCGTTT
Organism: Hypsolebias longignatus; assembly: GCA_031762435.1. Taxonomy (NCBI): domain Eukaryota; kingdom Metazoa; phylum Chordata; class Actinopteri; order Cyprinodontiformes; family Rivulidae; genus Hypsolebias; species Hypsolebias longignatus. The sequence continues at coordinate 6,016,729 of JARVGV010001459.1, read as the reverse complement.
CTCCTAGGCTTGATGTTGGAAGACGTTGAGAATAAATCAAGACTCGAAATATTTTTCATCTCTTTCTGCCAACTTCCACAGTATTGCAGATACAAAAAGTTTTTGTTTAAAAACAAATTTTCATTGTTCTCAATCTTATGGATATTTAGATTTATGGGACTTAACTCATCTCAGTTGTCAAGATGAGCTAGAAGCTAAATAAGTGAGTGGATTTTACTACACTCTTAACAAGATAATGTTCTTCATTTACCCAAAAATAAACAAGAAATACAGTAAATAAGAAATCTGGCCTGGATGCAGCTCTGAACATATTAAAAATTATACGTGTCATATTTAATCCAAAATTCAGTTTATTTGCAGTAAACATTGTCATTACTCTTTCAGAGCCCTACAAGAATAGACAAAAGCTCTAAAATAGTCCAAATTTCTGCAAGTATCCAAGTTATCTACATCATAATCATGAAGAACCTGACATCGATGCAAATAAATAAATAATTTATTTTAATATTCATACAATTATTTCTTATTATGACAAAACAGGATGAATGAAAATTGCTTGTTACCAGTGTAATCAAACAAAAATACTGTAGTCTGGAAAACAAAAATAAATGCACAGACTTGGTTACACTTGGTCAAAAAAATGCTAAGAAACAGGTTCTGTGAGAGATAAGCTCTGAGTCACTTACGACACGCCACAGATCAAGACAGGAATAGCCCTCGGAACATTGACTGAAGTCAACCAACCAAATCCTAAAATAAACTCTCGCAGCGTGTGCTTACCTTACACTCAGCTCATTACTGACAAGCAAACATGTTGGGTCTGCTGAGGAAATGGCGCCATGGCAACGCAAAACAAAATCTGCATGTTTAATTGACGCTATATCTGGTGGATGAAATCACATTGAGTACTGTGCAAAAGTTTCAGACCAACTCTAGTTCCTTTAAATAAGCTGAACGATAGTTTTTAAAGGTTTTTTTAAAGTTTTCAATCTGGACTTTGGCTGTTTTTTCTGTCCAGTCTTACATGTTGTGTAGATTGTAGTGATGCACGATATTATCAGCATGGTATTGTATCGGTTGATATTAATATTAAAGTTCAATATTGGACATGGGTCATTCCATCAAAATAATCATGATTCAAAAGGCACTGTTTTTGTATGACAACCCAGTGACAAGGATGCCTGCAGTGCCAGCACAACATGATGATGTCACACACCTGATCTCACGGCGGAGAGGAAAATTCTAAATGCTGGCGGTGTGTTTTCATTGGTGAGGTTATCAGACTCCGAAGATTTATGGACTACACTGAGCCTTGCTACATCGTCCCGGGTCAGAGATATTTTTCCGACGTAACCTTACTCGAGTTACAAGCCGTTATTTCCAACGTCATTGAGAAGCTAATAGCTGATAGCACTTGGGTGAGTTTTATCACAGACATCTGGACGTCGTGTTAGCCCCGTTAGCTTGATTAGTCTTATGGCACAATGGCTAGACAAAAACTTTGAAATTAAAAAATCTGTCCTTCATGCACAGGAGTGCAGAGAGTTCCACACTGCAGCTAGGAACCTGGAACAAGACTCCACAAGTGAGACAGCATCACACGTGACTAATGATAATGACTAACATTTAATACTTTTCTTTTAATATAAGATAAAGTGTTATGTATATCATATGACTGTTACTAAATATATGTCACCAGCTCTTACAGCTGTTACACAATTTTTGTAGCAAATAAGCCTACAAAGAGGGCTATGTTCTGACAAAGGAACATATAGAAAATATTGGTATTGGCATTGGTTATCGGCCAAATAAGTTTTAACATATCGGATATCAGCCAAAAATCCAATATCGTGGTAGTAGATTGCAGTAAAAAAAATTGGAAAAGTGGACAAGTGGAAGGCAAAATAAAGATCGTCAGTCCTAAAATATGTGTCTTTATGAACCTCATCTAAGAGGAGAAGAAAGAAATGCTTCAAAAATCTGTCAGGAGCTGATACCTTCAGCCGATCTACTGCATGCTTTCAGCTAGCTCTTTATATTTTGGGTATTTTTAAAATAAAATCATCTAAAGAAATGTGAACCCACATGAAATGTGGACAGACTGCTGTTAACAAAGTGTCTGAAAATCAAATGTAAAGTTGGTTTATTAAATCCTGGTTTTTACCTTGAGTTTAAGAGCCTATTTGTTTGAATGATTCATAAGTCAGAGTTAAGTAGCTTTAAAAAATGAAACATCCAACACCTGCTTGACTGAAAAAGAGTGAAAAAGCACCCAAAGTCCAAAGACAACTTTTAAAAAACCTTTGAGAAAGCTTGAAGATCACGACTATAAAAGGTTACATGAAAGTCTGGCTCCTAGGAAAAACATAATAAGAAATGAGGAATGAACCAAAACTTTTGCACAATATAAATAAGTAATAAACTGTTTTTATTTATTTATGTATGTTTTTAGAAATGAATGATCAGAAATGTGACTTTACGACTGTAAAGAATCTTATTTTCTGTGATTATTAAACCAGTAAATATGCGCTCACGACACTGCTAAATGTATCTGCCATCGTGTATTTTATTTATTATGAATTTAATTGATTTGCTGCATGATGAACAATTCAAGAAAATAAGTTATTTCTTGTAATTAATCATGAGCAAATGTAAAAAAGAGTTTACAGATTTGATTCAAAGCTAATTTTATCTTTAGGCAGTGCATCGTCTGTGAATTTGACGGATTTGATGAGTGCTGATATTTTTACTGGAAGTGAGGAGAAGACAGAAACTTACTGTTCAAAAATGCAAATATGTCCTTGAAGAAAATTTGGGAAACCACAGACGCCTGTGGGAAATTATGTTAGGCCAGACGGAAGGCTTTAAATTGTAAATAATTCCCAAACTCCATTTATTAGCAAATCAGATCCTCTGTTGAGCTGTGTCTGTATAAACAACTTTTATACTCGTGATTCCAGCTTTTCCTCAGTTCTTGACGTATTGCGTCTTCAATTTATTATTTATTTGAGATCTGACCATCATGTGAACCCAGTGGACAAAAAAGTTCTGTTGTAGATCACATGCCCATTATTTCAGGCGCACACACACATCCAATAAACTATTAACACACAATTTTCCATTCTCACATGTCCTCCTCCAAATTGAAAATTCAATAGTCTCACAGTCATCCTCCTGCTTGTGGCTAAACCTAAACTGTGCCAAATGAAATCTGTATCTTTGGATTCAGCAAGAGAAGACAGTTTTGCTGAATAACACCAGTGAAACAAGTTCAGTGGACCTTTTTGATGGTTTTTAATTATTTTTCTTCGTGTGACTGGTTCTGGCTCTCTCTGAGAGAGTCAGCAGGCGTCTTGCGTTAAGATAAATTGTTTACCTAAGGGGAAGATTGTGGGCTGATTTCTTTTTTTTTTTTTTTAATTCTAAGAAAAACTGCCATCAACAACAGAGTATCTTTCCCCTGTACTCTTGGCAGTCGATTGCACAGTCACAGGGCTGACTGCGGCCTGAATAATTTGAGATACGTTTGAGCAAATTGAATTTTATAACATTCCATCTCGAACAGCACATTCTTGAGACAGCGCTTCTCCCATTAGCAGATGTAGAGAGAGTGCCTGGAAACGATTGCCTCTGAAATTACAGTGCATTTCCCTGAAATTAGCCTATTTGACATGTTTATTGGAAAACTATATACTGTACATCTGGAAATGTTATTTATTTACTTATTTTAACATCCCGCGCCATTTTCAACATGCTAATATTCACATGTATCGTGTCAAAATTAGATGTTTCCTCTGTGTGACATTTGCCACTAAATTCTATTTGTCATTGTGAAATTTATTTGGAGGACGCGTGAATTTGGGCACCAACACACTCACTAACAAAAAAAAAAAAAAAACATCCAGGTGAAGTAGTAGGAATGAAACAAACGTGCAGGTGTTGAAAGATGACAGTACTGCACTCGATGATTGGTACTTCAGTAGACAATAATTAAATTGGTCGGTATGACTGAACTGCTGATCCATTAAAGTCTTCGGCTGTTGTATCCTCTTCTGCAGCGAGTTCATCCACAGCGGTTGTAACTGGCCCTTTAGAGCCAACAGATCAGTACAGTACTGGGTTGGAGTTAATGTCTGAGCTGATCCTAGACCTGTTCAGGACGGACTGGGGGACTCACTGGTCATGAGAGGGAATTCAGTCAACACGATGCATCCTCATCGTTGCCATGCGCACGATGGTCATCTGGGTTAATGAAGAGCTGTGATTCAATCCTGAATGTGACATGATGTGACTTGACATCAGTCCATTCTGGTAACAGCACCACTCCAAACAGCCATTTCACACGAGACACTGGACTCATAGTTCCACTGACTCCATTCATCGAGACAGCATGGGAGACATGGGACGCTGTAAAGAATCCAATACGAATATCTCACTTTGTGTGGCCTGTCTTTGGTGGCCAAAACCTTCTCATTGAGTGTGAGTGCCCTCATGTACCCATTAGATCTGAACTTGGCAAAAGGGCCTTCTCCTACTCCGCTCCTGCTTCCTGGAATATCTTACAAAAAGACCTGAAGCT
>JARVGV010001459.1:5958556-5969130 GCA_031762435.1 Hypsolebias longignatus | reverse complement strand
ATATTTATAAACCATTTTTTGACTGAGATTTGACCGTTTCCATTCATTCTGACTGAGGGGAAAAAAAAAAACAAAAAAAACAGCAGTACTTGATGGCAACAGAGTAGTAACAGGTGTATGGCATGCTGTTGGCTGTTGTATCATGTAATAGGAAAACATGGCTATATTGACAAATTCAAATAAGTTCAAGACAAAAACAACTGGACTTTATTTATTATACTGTACTATACTTTATTGTTTTTCTTTCTTGCAGTTTTTAGAATTTACCATGTCCTGGATGACTGAGAATCTTCACCAACTATTAATGACTCAATCGGCAAGCCATAGCCTCACCACCTTCATTCTGCTCTGCTTGGAACAGTCAAAAACGTTGCAACACCCTGGCAAATTTGACCATTAAAGTGCATTTATTAAGCAAATTATAGACTGAGACACACCTTTACTATAATTTTGAGCAAACAAATAATTGTTTAGGTGCTTTTCTTGTTAAATTTTGGAGAAATGAGCCGTGTTCCTCCTTCCTGGTTCTCGTCCTCTGTGCATTCACGGAGCACCGAGGCAGCTAAACTATTTTTTAAGATAAAGCTGATTTGATCATTAAAGTACATCTTTAAGAAAACGTTAAAATGAGGACCACCTTCGCTATAATTTCAAGCAAACAAATAATTGTTTAAGTGCTTTTCTTGTTAAATTTCGGAGAAATGAGCTGCGTTCCTCCTTCCTGCTTCTTTTTGCAGACATGACAATAAGCCTCTCGGCTATTGGCTGAAGCCAGTCTCTGAATCTGGCGTCCTCTAGCCAGAGGTCTTTAAACTTACATTTCCCCATGACGGTTCTGGAAGCTCTGTCGGCCCTCGGCCAGCTGTAGGCGCGAATGCAGACTGACCGGCAATATGACGTCATTGATTTAGCTTAGGTACTCGAACATAAAATTAGAAAAAAATAATAAATTCACAGGATTTTCTTTAGCTGATAGAATGGGAAAAATATAGTTGTGTAGGTCTTTAAAAAATTAATACCTCGTCAGATGACGTTTATTACTTTTTAATACTTTTTAATGGCCGTAATTTGTGTTAATTTTATTTACTACTTTTTAATACCTTTTACAACCCCACGGATACCCTGATGAAACGTTATCTACTCCAACCTCGTTTGTGTCAAAACAATGTTTCTCCTCAAGATTCACACGGTTGTTGTTTTGCATGGTGAGAAGGTCACAAGTAACATTCTTTGCTTGATCCCCTCTAAAAAAAAAAGACTTGTTTGAAAGGTAAATGAAAGCCATGCCTACAGGGGCTTTACAGAAGTGTCAGACTGGTTGTGCTGAAACACTTTTATTAGCTACACACGGGCTGCCATCAGTGACTTTAAATGCAGTTTGAAACTCGTAATATGAACACCTGTGGCAGCGGGCTGGCTCCCTACTTCCTGAACACTAAAGATTTGATTTTTTTTGGTGACACTTTTATCTTTTCTTCTCTCAATATCTCAGCTGAGCACTGCAGTATAAAAAATGATCCCGACCATCAGCTCCTGTCCCGAGCTGTCAAACTGTAAACGCAGATGATCCACACTGACCTTTAGTGACGTCACTGATCTGGTATTTAAAGTCGGGCCCTCCACAGCTCCAGGACATGTCCTCCAGGTTGAAGCTCTGATTTGAGCGCAGCATGATCACCTCGATGGCACTGGACTTGAGCAGAGCAATTTGGTCTTCAGCAGTCAGCTCCCTGCAGGTGACCAAATCAACTTTACTACAACGTTCACAGTAACATATTAAATGACCAGCATGAACAATAGAATTTTAGTTTTGTCAAACTAGGTAATAATTACTTTGTGTAAACTTTATTTCAGTTTCTAGGCCTGCCAGTCTTTGAACTTTAATAAAAAATAAACTAGGTAAACATCCTGTCTGCAGCCTCCTGCAATGAAACGTTTTAATATGTGGAGGACAAACAGGTGATGTTCCATCCGTCTGCACTGCCTCTGTTAAAACCCTCCAACTTGCTGTTTTTCTTTCGTAAAACGACTTCAAGTGGAGATAAACTGGCAGGAGTCGTGAGCTGAAGCCTGCAGATGTCAAGGAGAGGTCTCAGGTATTTTTCAGGGATTAGAAAGCAGATTGAAAGTGGGCAAACATTCCAACGGTAATCCATCATGTTCATCAGCCACTGTCAGTCATTATGAAACCTTTAGAAAAATACAGGCTCAACCTCGTTTCTGCCTTGACTTTGGATTGACCTCACAACACACAGCACATTTGTTCCTGTCAACACACTGACAAACACACACTCTAGCAAGGAATGTTTTCTATGTGTAAAAGGTAGGACAGAAACAACAACTTAACAACCATTGCACTTTTACTTTTACAGTAATGATCAAAAACAACAACAATAACGCATCTTTAACTTGTCACTGAGGTTTAATAACCTCTCGTGTACAGCAAAGTTTTAAATACTGTACACATTTTTTAAGGTAAAATAAATACTCTTAAAATCTATGATCATCAGATTAACATATTGTGGGTGTGAGAGTATGAGTGTGCCAGCAAGAAGATGGTCTTTGTTTCAAATCAGGTAAGCACCACCTCATAAACTTGAACTGATGAACTTCACACTAACAAAACGACTAGTGTAAATAAGCAACCTACTTCCATTTAGGAGCAATACATTATGTAAGACACTCTAAAGCAAGTCAGCCACCTGTGCACATCAGTAATCTGTGATCTTTAGACCACGACTACATGTACAACCATGATCAATTCATCTGTGGAGAAAAAAACAAGTTATAGGTGTACAAAGTCTCCCAAATACATTTAGGTCAGAAGTCACACAGAGATGAACAAATATACATGAGTGGTTGTTCTATAAAGTCAGTGAGGCAAGACTGAGGTTGTCCCTGACTGTCCTATAAATAAATTAATTTAAAGTAAAAATAATACAACTCAAATAGTCCACTGTTGCATATATCTACTGTCAGCGTTAATGAAACAAACTGTTACACAGAACAATCGTCTCCACATGAACACACATACCTGAAACCAGGAATCATCTTGGCAAAGCCAATGACTTTCTGTATACTGTAAGAGACCAGGTCAGCCAGGTGAGGAAGCATTGAGAAGCCTGAGCCTTCCTCCTCGCTGGAGTCAGGGCTGTTGCCATGCTCCTGATACATCATCAGGTTGTAGAAGTTCATTTTGGTGTCAACAGACTCTACAGTGACAAGGAGCAACACAGATTATAGAAGGAAGGAAGGAGAAACTGGTATTCATTTGATAATACATACAAATTATACAGACAGATATATATTATCCATTAGTATGTGTATTTATTATATCTGGAACCAAGGCAGAAAAAAAAAAGATGAAATGGGACATTCCAAGAAATTTATTTGGGTGTAGAGAAGTCCCTCGCTATTTCATGGTTCGACTTTCAAAGACTCACTCTTTTGTGTTTTTTCAAAGTAAGATTGTACATGACTCACAACTGGCTGATTGATGGATGAGCAGCAAGATCAGCATGGATTTTTTAAAATTTAAAATAAATTATTGAAAATTATTTAGCGCCTGCTGCACCTGTGTGCGGCCCAAACGTGCAGGGAGAAGCTCCCTCCTGCAGCATGTCTGCTCCGCTCTGCAGCAGAGATGTGGGCACTGCTGAGAGCACTGGAAGGTGGCAGACAGAATGAAGATCATGATATTCTGTGCTCTTTAGAGCGTTTAAAGTTTAGAAACATTGTTTAGAATATTGCAAGAATGTGGGAAGGGTTGAAACAACTTCTTACTACTTGTACTACTACTTCGCTGTTGTTCACTTATCGCAGTGGGACTGAGAATGGACCCCCCCCCCCGCAATAAACAAGGGACTACTGTAATCGCACATATAAATCACAGTTCAGCGTGTATCCAGGTTTCAGAGTGACGATTGGTACGACAGGAAAAGAGACAAATGCTATTTTTTGTTTGTTTCTTTCACTTAATAAATAAATAAATAAATAAAGTTTCAAAAACTAAGACCGATAAACAACCTAAAATTAGGAAGGTGTTAGCAAGTTGTACAACAAAGCAGGTTTCGTCAACGGATAACCTACAAAAAATAAAAACAACACACTGAAGTGCTTATTCTACGGGCCATGGGCCTAAAACTCTTCATCTGAAAGCTTTCTTGCTGCTTTTATTCTGTCATGGTGGTTAGAAAAGAAAGCAACAAAAAAAGTGTGGCCTCTACTAGAAGAAGAGCGGTGATGGCCTGTGACTAACATTTTCTTCATTAGATTGCACACTCCAGAACCCGACGTCAGTATCGTGATGTTTCAGTATAAATGCATGCATCATTACATATACTGTACTGTATATAGATTACAAAAGTTCACATGTAAATTTGGAAAACAAAACATCTGTTAGCTGAATAAACAAATAATTTCTAAATATTTTTGTTAGCAGTGTATAGTTGATTTTGTTTCTAAATAACTCCAATTAAATGGAACAGTAGCTAAAATAGTGTGTTACTTTTAGATTTAATCTTGTGTGTACCATAGTCTGTATAATCATTATCACCTGGAGAATGACTGAAGGAGTCGGAGGAGGCATCAGAGAAGGAGTGGAGAGAGGCAGCTCTGCTGGCACTTCGGGTCACTGGGCCTTCACGCACAGGAGGCTGCAGAAGAAAAAAGTACAAGAGCTCAGAATCTAAAGCCAACCTGTTTTGCAATGCAGCATGAAAACGTAACTATTTATGCAGAAAAATACTGGTTTTATTAAAATAGATGCAGAAATACAAAGGGTTCATTGTTAAAATGGGAACAAAATGGAAAGCTCAAACAAGAAATCAATGTTATTCATAGCAGTGTTGGACTGGTGCCAAACATAAAATCAGTTTGGTTTTTTTTCTGTTTGAGCTGCCAACGCAATAGAAACTGGTGCTACAGTAGCACCAGCTCTTTTCAGATCAAAGTACCAGTTGCTTTAGTGGCCATGCATGGGTTTATGGGTGCCAAATCAAACCATGTAATAAGGCTGGAGCAACGTAAAAATCACGAATGAGTAGGTGAAGTTGAAGGAGCAGTGTATGCAAACCCCGTCAGCTCATTATTTCTCTATACAGGTAGTCCCCGGTTAACGGCTGAGATCCGTTCCTCCGGCCCGGCCGGAAACCAATTTAGACTTAAACCGGAACTGCTCGCACATGCGGCCGTAAAAGCGGATTTTCAGCCGGAAACGAAACCGAAACTAAAGCGGCGATCGGTCATGTCTTTTTAAACACGTTTTTTCAATGTAAAACAACTTCGAACGGCCGTTTCAATGCGTTTTAATGTGTTACCAAGCAGTTAGCTAACAAAATACCCTAAAAAAAACGAACAAATATAAAATGCTGCATAAAAAAGGCAATGTACGGAGCAATGACGTCACTGGGGGCGGTGCCGTAAATGCGAAATGCCGTAAACCAATGACGCCGTAAACCAAGGACTACCTGTATTCTGTTTGTGAAGGTTACCCTGCAAAGTGCATAAAACTGCATTCTTATTTCAGGCCTTCTAATGTAATGTTTAAAAAGTGTTTGCAACGGCATTCATTACCACTGTCAGGTGTTTTGATATCACCAGCTGACACTTCTTAATCCCTCTAAAAACATGTTCGCTGAGGTTTTCAGAAACACAGAACTCCCAGTTGCAGTAACAAACTAAATACACAAACACAACCTGCTGTAAACAGTCTTTTTAAACAAGCTTGCTGGTATTATACCATCGGTTTGCAAAATAAATAAATAAAGCAAACACAGAACTGTGTAGAAAAGCTGTCCCAACTGTCTACAAAAACTTTACATACACAGGAAGGTTTGAAGAAAAAGGAAAAGAGTTGTTAAAAGAAAAACTGATGTGGTTCTTCTGATATGGTTTACTGTGGAAAAGCCAGTTCAGAGATGGTGCTTTGCCAGTTCAAACGCGACACACCACCACCACCACGCATGGTTAAATAACAAATAAAAACCATCTAAAAGATGAGAAGGTGCTATTTATAAGACTGAGCTGAATACAGCTTCTCAGACTGAAGAAGTCTTACGGAGGAAAGATGAAATGTTTCTACAATTTTTTTGTTTTGTTTTGTTTTTTTGAATGTCCAGAGGACTTTTAGATTTTTCTACTTGGATTATTGAGCATGCATCAGGATAAAAACAAAAACACTACGACACTGTTAGTTTGATCACAAGATTATAAGATACAAACCCTGAAACGGCAAAAATCAGAGTAGGAGTCGTCATATGTTTTGTGGTGTGCTTCCACCAGTGTGGCAATGACTTGGCTCTGTTCGTCAGAGAGTCTGGGTCGGCGTGCTTCCTTTTCTGCTTCACGTTGTGCCTCCTCCTCCTTCCTCCGCTGAATCAGGTCCTTCTTTCTCTGCACTTCCTCATCTGTCAAAATGACTGGAGGGGCAGGACAAAGAGAGGGAGCTTTAGTATTCTACGTATAACGAAATATTTGACTTGCAAGAAAAGTGATATTGAGACACCTTTTGTTTAAAAAGAAAAACAACAGATTAAAAAGTGGGTCAGGGAAGTCATTGGATCATAAATTATAAACAAGATCAACAATGAAAGCTGTTCTAAGGTACACTATGTACCTAAACACTATGATGACAGCCATGTCTATGTTGTGTTGGGTGAAAGGAGGTTGTTATTCTCTGGAGGAAGAGAATGGGAGGGGATGGGTCCATATGGAGACCCCTGCTGCACTGAACAACTGAACACATTGTCTTTGTTCTGTTTGCTCCTTGTTGTTCTAGCCGCTGAATTAGCTCACAGTAACAGAGAGAGAGAGCTGGGACTCGACAACATGCTGCTGTTTTTGCAACAGTAACAGCAACATCAATGGCCCCTGTTTACGTACAGTAAACTATAGTGCTGTTGCCAACACTCCCAGAGACACTGGGAGACAAACAAGTTGGCAGGGTGAGACCTTTTGCATAAAAGAAGCTTGTGGACAATATGTGGATATTAGCAAAAAACAAGAAAAGATGTGCCTGCTATTTGCAGACTATGAAAACAAACTTGAAACTGTAGAAAGAAGAGGCCAAGCCAGATTGCACATTAGGTGTTTAAACTTGAGATGTGGTATACTTTACACAATACAGGGAGGCTCCACTTGTTTAAACAGAACATGTAAACACTCTAAAAGGGCAAAGACCCAGAGATACTTAACCTCAGGCCAAATATTACATAATAATTTTCAGGAGGGACAGAGGGTCCTCAAAAACAGCAAACACCAGTAGTACAATTAGAAGAGGTATTTGTTTTAATTTGTTTGTCTCATCTGTAAAATTCAGATCTGCCATGATGAAAATCCACCGGACGTGTATCAGAGGCAACTTTTGTATCAGTCTTGAATATTAGCAGCTCATTTAATAAGAATAATAATTCATCATAGAATATATTTTCAGATCCATCAATAATTTAATGAGGCCTTATTATGTAAAAAAAATAAAAATACTCTAAGCAATGAAAGAGCCATTCTACATGGTGAATCATTTAAGTCCCTTAGATAAACAACTTTTAACACCATGTTCAAGAAAAAAAATTATAGGCTGTGGGCTTTGTAAGTGAAGACGTATATGTCAGCTGTTTTACTTACACTCTTTCATCATGCCAATGTCCACACAGCGTTTGAGCCTGCATGCCTGGCAGTGGCGCCTGTTGTCCTTGGTGATGGTGCAACTGCCATTAAAGGGACATGTGAAGGAGGCCTTACGCTTCATACTGCGCCTAAACATACGGCAAACATTAGAAAATTTATTAAAACACGCATTTACGAAAAGATTTCAGAACAAAAAAAAAAAAAGACTAATTTATTGATTTAAGAGTTTAAATTTAAAGGTCTTATGTCTCTGTATGAACATGTCAGTGTTTATGGTTAGAATAGTTTGTAACTGGACTGTAATACAAGGCAGTGAGAAACTTCAAATTGTTTCTCACAAATAATAAACAAGGCAGAATTAGATACTTTTCACCTTTAAGCCTGACAAGTTTCCAGGAAAATAATGTGGATACGTGCCAAAGAAACCAGGCGTAAAAGACGGGCCTCGTCAGAGTGACGCAAAGCGTAATGGTTAGGCACAGGAACGCACAAACATTTATACACGTACGTGAACCAAAAAAAAAAAAAAAAACACAGGCGAACATGCTTTGTGAGAGTTCAAACGAGGGCCATCTGAGACGAGGAAGGAGATTAATAAACATCCTTTTTTTTTTTCTGCTTTACCTTTGAAAATCAACACAGCTGAGAGGAACAGATGTAAATGAATGGATATGTGAAACAAACACACTCAGGGAGGAAAAAGTTACACAAAAAACTTTTTTTTTTGGTTAAATTGGTCTTAAATCAAATCAGAAACTCATGATGAGCAGCATATTTGTGTAAATATGTGGACAGCCATGTACCATTTAGGTGCATGTAAAGCAGAGCCCATGTTTAAGCTATGCAAAGTGCATTTACAGTTTAAACAAAGCAAACTTTAGCATATTTAAAAAAAAAAATGGCACTGTACCACTCCTCAGACTGACATAGACTGAATGTATACCTGAAAAAGCCCTTGCATCCTTCACAGGTCATAGCATTGAAATGGAAGCCAGTGGCTTTGTCGCCACACACGCCGCAGATCCGTGGCACATTCCTATCAAACTCATCGGAGGGCAGAGTGGATGTACTCACAACGGTAGGCTCCATCACTGAATGGGAGAGAGGAAAAACACATATGACTGACACAGCACACAAATAAAAAGAGTAAATATGTAAAATTGCTTCTTCATTTATAAGTATTTGCAAATAACTTAAATCAACAAAACTGTAGGTTTTTTGTAATAAAATCTCTCTCTCTCATATATATATATTTGTATTTGTTCCCAATCTACTTTTAGAGTCAACTAAACTAATGTGCAAGTGTGAGAAACTGGCCATTTGTATGAACTAAATGGAAAACCCCCTTCTCAGTCCCTAAAGCTTTAATGGAGTTATGTTTGATTACACAAAACTCCAATTATATTTTTAACTTGGCCTTGTGAGAGAAAAAATAAAATAAAATAAACAACAAACAAGGACAAAAACAAATAACAAGGACATTCTCATAAACAAACTATCACTGTCCTTCACCAAGCTTCACTCATTTCTTTTTTCTTTTTTTTTTTTTTTGGCTTCCTTTCCGTGACATCAAAACCGGCGATGGAAGGAGGTGCAAAACAGTAACTGAAACGATGTTCAAACTCACACACAGCTAAAGTGAAGAGTCTACTGAATAATTTAGAATAATTCGACACAGCTTTTCATCATCCACGTCAAGAATTAAAAAGAAAAGAAGCACCAGCTAAATGATTGTGCAAGTTTTGTTGTTGTTTTGCAGTTTAGTCCTTTCTGAGCATGACCAATACACGTTTGAACCAAATTATCTAACTCTGGACAATTACATTAACAGGATTTGTGCAACAGAGATATCTAGGTATTGTGTTTTGGCTGCAGGCATCGTGATTTGCAGTGCCTAATGATTAAATGTTTAAACAATAGCTGAAGTGGGCACTGCATACTTCAACATGGAATCTCCAATACGTCTGTTCCTGCACACTACAACACGACGGCAAATACTTGTCAAGGGAATTCAGCTGATGGGTCAATCAGAGCTCTGATAAACAACGGACCACAGAGTAAGGCTTCAGGCTCCTGTGAGCTTCTGACACGTAAATTTGAAGAAGAGTGGGACTTTTTCCATAAAGCACAAGAAAACATTAAATTTAGAAAAAAACAAATTGAGAGACTATATAAAAGCTAACATTAATGCTGTAGATGGTCTGCATTAGTGACGATCATCTAGTTGTTGGCTGCTGAGTAGGCAAGAATGTGATGTAAACTTTTGCTATTTCTATTTGTCTAAGTGCACAATTTGTGGTTTTCTCATCCTTTTACTTCTGAGATCAAACAGTGCATTATATGGGCGCACATCATTTATGGTAAACCCATATCATGTTAGTGTGATTGCAATGAAGATGTACATGCTTCACATTTTATCCACTTGCATTTATTAAAATGGGAATTTCCTTGCTTCTCTGAGGCTGCACATGTGTGTGAGTAGGGCTGGGCGATATGGCCCTAAATGAGTATCTCAATATTTTATGATATATCGCGATATATGATATACATCTCTATGTTTTTTCTTTCCATAAAGTAATAACAAAAATATATTTCTGAATCAAAGCTTTGTCCCACTTGTCACAGACACATTTATTAACAACAGCTGAAACTGTACAAAGTAAATGTCTAAAAAATAAACTATTTACAATTATTAAAGTTTGTTTTTTAGGCATTTATTTACATAGAATTTTCAAGACATTTGATAATGTCCATAAAAAAAAAAATCAAAGCAAATATGTTCTTGTCTTTAGTATTTCAACCTGTTTTACGGCACCTTGATTTATTAATAAATCTGAAGTCTGATTCTAATGAAGTACATGTATATTCATTCAACCTTTAATAACCTTTATTAACAAAGCTCTGACTCTTAAAGTGCAGAGCTCAGTTGGAGTGGGGGGGGGGGGGGG
>JARVGV010001459.1:5788198-5801927 GCA_031762435.1 Hypsolebias longignatus | reverse complement strand
GGATGGAAGAATGGACAAATGGACAGACAGATGGATGGATGGATAGAGAAATGGATGAATGAATGAATGAATGAATGAATGAATGAATGAATGAATGAATGAATGAATAGATAGATGGATGGGTGGGTGGGTGGATGGATGGATGGATGAATGGATGGACAAATGGATGGGTACATGGATGGAAGAATGGACAGATGGCTATATGGATGGATGAATGGATGGATGATGGGTGGATGGATGGATTAATGAATGGATGAATGATGGATGGAAGAATGGACAGACAGATGTATGGATGGATAAATGAATGGATGATGGATGGGCAGATGGATGGATGGATGAATGGATGAATGGATGAATGAATGGATGGATGAATGGACAGATGGATGGATGAATGGATGGATGACAGATGGATGGATGGATTTATTTATTTATTTATTTATTTATTCATTCATTTTAAAGTAAAACACAAAACATTTACACATATATAAAATGAAAAAAATAATAAAATGAAAGGCAGCAGAAAGAAGAAAAAAATCTTATTAAATGGATGGATGGATGGGCAAATGGATGGATAGATGGATGGCTGAATGGATAGATGGATGGACAGATGGATAGAAGAATGGATGGATTGGTGTATACATGGATGAATAGATGGACGATAGATGGATGGACAGATGGATGGATGGGTGGATGGATGGAAGGATGGATGGATGGACAGATGGATAGACAAATGGTTGGATGGATGAACAAATGGATGGATGGATGGATGAATGGAAGAATGGATGGATAGATATATAGATGGAAGAATGGACGGATGATGGATGAATGACAGATGTATGTATGTATGAATGGATGGACAGATGGATGGATGGGTGGATGGATGGAAAGATGGATGGGCAGATGGATAGACAAATGGTTGGATGGATGGATGAACAAATGGATGGATGGATGGATGAATGGAAGAATGGACAGATATATATATATATATATATATATAGATGGAAGAATGGATGGATGATGGATGGATGACAGATGTATGGATGGATGGATAGAGAAATGGATGGATGGGTGGATGGACAGATTGGTGGACCAGAAGTATCTTGTTCTGTGTTTCACACCTGGCTGTCCAAAAGGTGCAACTTTAATATGTTTTAGTCGGCCATTGTATTTGTTACTCTGTTGTGAACACGAGTTTGTAGTTTGCTTTATGGAAGCAGCACGACCTCGTCTTTGTGTCCAAACTACTGCATGAAAAAAAAACAAAAAAAAAAACATAATTAGCATAAATGATTGCACTAATAACTCAACAATGCATCTGGTGTTTAGTTTGCTAAAGGTCTGCATGTGAAGACAGAAAAACAAAGCAAATCCCTCCAAGACATGATAGGCCGAAGCTGCCCAGCAGGTTTCTACTACCAGAGGTGCAGCTTTAAATAGAGCAATGGAAACCCAACAGTGACAGTGAACAGACTTCAGACATCCACTTAGTTCTTGACAAGTGGAATCTAAAAAATATCTTCGGTCGTTGACTTTGGTTGTGAAGCCACTACAAAAGCTTCTTTTAAAACACCCACAAGTGGAATATCTCAAACATTGACAAAAACAACAGCGGCAGCTTTCAAAACCTTTTTTCCTGAATTTAATTAGCAATTTTTCATATTTTAGTCCCCCGCCCCCCGCCAAACCCCCCCCCCCCAAAAAAAAACCCAAGTGCTTCACTTCCAAATGATTGAATAGAGATTTCATTTGACCCATTCATTGGACTTTTAGTAAAAAAAAAAAATGAAAGTTGTACAGTCAAGAGGAAAAGACGAGTATGTTCAGGTTTGAAAATGTATAACTTTCATGTGTGTATTGAATTTTGTTCGATGCTGCTTCAATTATAAGGCTAACAATTTTAAAATGTAAAATATAGCATGGTAAAAGCTTCTTCAGTGTTCTCACGTTATCAGTTGTGTGCTCTCCTGCAGCAGACTGCAATAAATACTTAATGCCACATATTTGCCACACCTTTACGTCTCGACTTGACCTGACTGAAATAACTTAGTAGGCCTGAATCAAACCTTTGTTGCTGTAACAGGAGTAGGAAAGGATTATCAGGTGTGTGGTCTCAGACGGCATATGACACACAGCTCTACGCAGTGAATAAATACAAGAGAACTGTTTTACATATTTATAATTCACACAGAGATCAGTCTTCATTTACACCTAAACAGACTGATGATGAATATAGTCTTTCTACTGCAATATGCCTGTCCTTGTTAACGCATTTTGTGCATGGCTACTCATTGAAGTGTTCAGTTGAAAGACGGATAGCCTACCACACCACACCTTGGGCATTGTAAAGGGTCCACACCCAGTTTACACACACTACACAGGTATGAAAGGAAAGTCTGCGAAGTAGCTCAGATCAGTTCAAGATCTGATCTTAAATAGATCTATTTTCTCAACAAAACAAAACAAACAAAAAAAAAAGCCTCCATTTCAGAATATTTTACATATTGTTACCTGCATCCACCCATGCATTATGTTGTAGCAGTCATCAATGCAACATTTAATAAATTACATTAGGCAGTATGTCTTCTGATTTGATCAGTGACGGGTTGTCAAACTATATCTTCAGAAATATGCCTTTCATTTATGGTTTGATATGATTTGCACAGATGGTTTCTTCCGATAAGATAGAGCGCGAGTGTCAGGTATGAGGAAGACACTCGCATGGAGAGGTAAAGCGGTGCAACTTGCGAAGCACTAATTTCCCAATGCACATTCGATTTTCAAAACTGTTTCTTTTTGGACAAAACATTTGAAGTAGAGCTCAAATTATTCACTCAATTTACGTTAAAAATAATAAAATAAAGAAAAGAGAGAGTGCACCTTAGATTTTTTTGGTTTACCTTCTTCTATATCATTCTCGTCTGAATGGATTCATCCAATTAAAAATAAAATAAAAATAATAAACAGTTTGATTTTCTCTCCTTGTGTATTTTTTTTTTTTTTACAAACCATCCTTTTTGTCTTCTGACACTGTTTGGGTGTGTGTGCAAACCCTTTTTTCTTTAAAGTGTGTTCAGTCATGCACCCCCAGCCTTACAAACACATTTCAAATGAACATCTTATGAAGCTAAAATCTTCCCTCCAGTCCATTACCGGCCCACTTCAGTGCATTTTAAAGTTATGGTTTAACAAAACCATGAACTTCCATTTGCAGGGCCCTGGTTTATCAGATGTATTGTGTTTACCTGTTTCCAGTACCCTGACTTGACCAGGCTTGAGCTCTGAAGTGATGACAGCCATGAGTGATGATGCATCTTGGACAAGAACAGACAGCGCTTCAGTGAATGTCACTTGTTTTTATTGTTTTGTCTTCACTGACCTGCAGCAGGCATTTCTTTGGAAATTGCATTTGCTGTTTTACTGAAATCTCCATATTCTGAGCTTCATGGATGCAAGTTTTTCATCAGGAGTGCAGTTCATTTATAGGCATCATGCGGTGTAAAGTATGACACAGACCATGATGTGGCACAGCCTGAGAAAAAAAGCAGGCACATCCAGATATTTACGTTTTTAACATTGACAAATCAAACGTTAGGAAGTGAAGCACGTTGGTTCAAGCTTCAAACGAAACACGAGAAGATCTTTCTTTTTCCTAAATAGCTTTCAGACAGGAAGAATTTGGGCTTGAGGGTAAATTTTCACACCATAGTAGAAATTAAAGGCAAGTTCATGTGAAAAGTTTGGTAAGAATGCCAACAATTGCAGGCCTCACCCCAAAAAAAAAAAAAAAAAAAAAAAAAAAAAAAAAAAAAAGGCGCAGAGAGACGAAACAGACGCGCTTCAGAATGGAAGGAGAGGGTGCGGTGGATTGTTTCATCTGCAGATACCATCTTTAATTCTTTAATGCCCAGCGCTCATTAACGTGAAGAGATAGTTTCACAGAGAATCATTGCACTGTAAGCTTAAAAAGCCTGAAGCGTAAAACTTTTTTTATTTACCAGCATTAAGGACTTGTTTAGCTCTCTGTTGCAACAAGAATTTAATGAGGTCACCCTCCCTCGGGCATTTGGTTGGATAAACCTGAAATATATCTTCATTCTTGTAGTTTAGTCTTTTGTTTACCCCAGGCTTGGCTTTTTGGCACAAAACGCTCAGAGGTTTTGGAGCGTGAGCTACCATCTCCATGGAAAAGCAACAAAGCTGCTGCAACCTTGAAACAGTACGACCCAGAGTAAACTTGATGAGTGTGTAAGGAGCGTCGCGCATGTTCCCATCACGGGCCTGTGTGCAGACCACGTAGACCAATAACTCACGTCTGCTACTGCTCCTCTCTTGGAAGCTGAATGTTTCATGAAGTTGAGCCAGAATCATTTTGTGATACTTTAGAAAGGATGCAAATCATTTTTGCAACAACCATTTTGATTGTATACGTTTGTTGTAAAGTATTTTCTATCTCATCCAAACTTCAACCTCTAAATGGAATTTTAACACATAGAAGTTCTTTAAAGACCACTGCAGGGCGTGTCCCAGCGTATCCCTCCTCTACCGGTTTAACAGGACGAGCGGCTTCTGTCACTTGGACCTGTAGGTGTGGGGGGTGGGGGGGTGGCTTGACGGCAAAAGCGAGAACACAGGTTGAGGTGGCTGAAGGGGATCCTCCCCTCCAGCCCTCATCTGGTACAGTATAAAAGCAGACGGAGTTGGAAGCCAGTCACTCAGAGGGACTTGGCTCTCCTTTTGAAGCCTGCACATCTTCAGCTTTCTTTTGCTCAGCCAGCGGACAATCTTCAACACAACCATAATGAGGAAAGCCATGTCAGTCTCGGGGCCGTCCAGCAGAAGGTCCGCATCTTACACCTCTTTCAGCAGGACCAGCGGGTCCAACTATGGCGGGTCTAACTATGGCTTTGGCAGCCCTTCCGTCATCTCAAAGTCAACAAGCTATAGTGTGGGTTCTGGCTTCGGAAGTGGCTTTGGTGCTTATGGTTCAGGCGGACACCAAGGTATTGTTTCGCAAACAATTACACCTGTCCAATTCAATAAGAGCATTCTGGATCCTTTGAACCTGGAGATCGACCCCAGCATCCAGGCCGTCCGCACCCAGGAGAAGGAGCAGATCAAGTCCCTGAACAACCGCTTCGCCTCCTTCATCGACAAGGTTGGTGTCTGTCACACAGTTTCTGTGCATGCACTGCAGGCCTGACTTATTTTAAACAAATGCAGTTGAACTTTAAGAGACACAAATGACACAATTTGAGTAAAAAAATAAAACTGGTCCCTACGTAGAAACGTGGGTTGTGAGCTAACAAAACTGCTGAGCAAGGAATGTTGGGAATTATGTCTCTGGGACATTTTAACCAATGATTCACTAGAAGAGCTAACAAAGACATCAAGTCAGTCTGCCACCATGACAGTTTGAGCTTCCTCTTGCAGTTCATCCAAAATATATGACATTTGACTTAAAGCTGTGTTTGAGCTGACAGGAGCCTCTCTGCCCACTAAATCAACATGGGTGGTGATTGTATCGCTGCACACTGGCAGGCAGAACAGGGATGCATCCGCCCTCCAATCGCACGGTCCAAAGTCTGACTTTTGCACATTGCACCTATCACCTGATTGATAAGGGTAACATGAATGTTAAGTACAAAGTTGTAAATCAGCTTTCACTTCATTTGGATCTTAACCCCAAATTGCATCCACAAAAGTTATCTTGTGATTGTTTTTCCCCTGACACCAAGTTCTCCAAGTCAACTTTGGGACACAAAGGAAAGTGTTCGTGTTCAAAGTTCTGTAGTGCTTTGTTCTCTGCGGTTTATCTTGCCACACCTAGTTTTGTAAATTATTTTATGGCTGGGAGACTTTGATAGCTCAGCAGAGCACACCGGATGAGTCAAAGCTCAGCAGGAGCAACAATGAGTGAAACACCTTAACTAGATTAACAAGATGGTGACACCTGAATGGACCATTCTGTGTGGAAACCTCTCTCTTTATATGTGTAACAGAAAAGATTCACAACTTTGAATTTTAAAATATGGTGGTGTAAAAAGGGTGTGGCATTTTTTGTACTCATACTCAGTCATGCAGCTAAGGTGGGGCATCATTAAACCAGATACCAGAACTGACACGCCCTTTTTTCCCTAAACTCCTCCCATTTTTAAAAGCTTCTACTTTTATCAATGCACTAAATCAAACCCTTATTGAAAGTCAGCTGATTATGCAAGACTATGAATTATTATTTTACAAAAATATATATGATTTGACATTTGTTCCTTCTTTTCCTCCACAGGTCCGTTTTCTGGAGCAGCAGAACAAGATGCTGGAGACCAAATGGAGCCTCCTGCAGGAACAGACCACCACCCGCTCAAACATCGACGCCATGTTTGAGGCCTACATTGCCAACCTGCGCAGGCAACTCGACGGGCTGGGCAATGAGAAGATGAAGCTGGAGGGAGAGCTGAGGAACCAGCAGAACCTGGTGGAGGACTTCAAGAAGAAGTGAGTGCTTACAGAAATGATGCAAGCAGCATCTGCAATCCAAACTGTTCAATTATATCCAAAGAAATGGCGACACGTTTATGTATACCCGTGTCTTCCAATAGGTATGAGGATGAAATCAACAATCGTGCAGCTGCTGAGAATGACTTTGTGATCTTGAAGAAGGTGGGTAATTAATAATATGGCTCTTTAAACACTTACATTTGTATTTTAAAAAGACATAGTTAAAAAAAAAACTGTACATTTGGTTTCCAGGATGTCGATGCTGCCTACATGAACAAGGTGGAACTGGAGGCTAAAGTCGATGCCCTCCAGGACGAGATCAACTTCCTCAGGGCTGTGTATGAAGCTGTATGTAGACCTTATAAGCCCACATGTTTTCACAGTCTAAATTACTGCTGATGTTCACCCAGACTGTAAAAATGAGCTAAAGAGGTTCAACCGTTGGTTCTGTAGGAGCTGCGTGAGCTGCAGGGTCAGATTAAGGACACCTCTGTCATCGTGGAGATGGACAACAGCCGTAACCTTGACATGGATTCTATTGTGGCTGAAGTGCGTGCTCAGTATGAGGACATTGCCGCCCGCAGCAAGGCTGAGGCAGAAAGCTGGTACAAACAGAAGGTAAATAAAATCAAAGCTGCATCAGCATGTAATGGTGCCATGACGGCCTCTCTTTCTGGATCATGGTTCTTATTACGCCTTCTGGTTCACATTAACAGTTTGATGAGATGCAGAGCTCTGCAGGACAGTACGACACAGACCTGCGCTCAACAAAGGCTGAGATTGCTGATCTAAACCGCATGATCTCTCGGCTTCAGAACGAGATCGAGGCAGTCAAGGCACAGGTAAATTTCCGGACCTTTAACCCGATGAGACTGCACTGTTCATGTGGCGTCAGTCAGTCATTGTGACATCCTTTCTCATAGAGGGCCAACCTTGAGGCTCAGATCGCAGAGGCTGAGGAGCGTGGCGAGCTGGCAGTGAAGGATGCCAAGCTCCGCATCAGAGACCTGGAGGAAGCTCTCCAGAAAGCCAAGACAGAAATGGCCCGCCAAGTGCGCGAATACCAGGACCTGATGAACATCAAGCTCGCCCTGGACATTGAGATTGCTACTTACAGAAAACTGCTGGAGGGAGAGGAGAGCAGGTGGGTGCAACCAAAGTATTTGCTGCTTCACAAATGAAGCTTCAGCCTTATGTTTTGAAGTATTAACTCTCAATTTTTCAACTTCTAGACTGAACAGTGGTGGCTCCAAAGCCATCATCCATGTGCAGCAGTCCTCTGCAGGAGGTGGTAAGTGTCTGATCTTCTAGCTCATGAATGAATATGACAAATAAACCATTGTGCCAACACAGAAGGATGAAAACATGTTATAACTCTCACCATTTGTCTTCTGTTCCAGGACTGTCCAGTGGAATGTCCAGTGGACTGTCCAGTGGATTTGGTATGGGTGGCAGCAGTGGTGGTTATGGCAGTAGTGCCATCACCAAGTCAACAGTCACATCAACCAGTTCCAGGAGATTTTATTAAAGTCAGACAAAGGAGAGCCATCCTTCTTTCCCTTCAGAAACTCTTGAAATTAGGCTAAATCTGTGCCCTTTCATGGTGCTATGCAATGCTGTCAAAATGTTCCAAATAAAGGCTGAACGACTCAGAAATAATTACTTCAAAAAATGGCAACTTTCTATGTTTCGTTCAAGATATAGAGCAGAAGTTTTGTTGAAGGTTCAGGTCAGTTAACATGACAGATGTCCTTCCTTCTTTCTGCACTTACATCCACAAAAATAAAAATAATAATAAAAAAAAAGGAAAATCCAAGATTTAACGAGGCGTTAAAAGTAAGCAAAGAAAATGTTTGAACATCTGTAACAATGTTGTCATCTTTGTGCATCGCAGCCTGTTCAGTAAGGTCCCTCAGCTGCACGTTTTCAGGTTTTAGTATTCGAGAGCTGATGTAATGAAGAAGAGTAAATCAATGACTAAATCTGATCACTGGACAAACACAAAAATTTTAAAAATGTGTGAATTTATTTGTTTACAGTTACACTTTGATCAGATCAGTTGTTAACATGCTCTTTTTTTTTTTTTAACTGTTTTTTTTTTTTTTCAATTTTATTTTATTGTTTTCTCTTAGTTTTGCCTCCAGAAGTTGTTTTAACCAAAAACATGTTGAGACCAGATTTATTTTGTGCAAGTCGTCTCAGTGACAAGACTGGTGTATCTCCCAGCAAATATGAGATGAATCTGAATAAAATGAATCTGAGAACAAAAAAATAAAATACTGCTTCTCTCATTATTTGTTGCTTGTTTTTCAAAATAATCTGGAACGTCATGCTCATGCGTTTGCTTAGATTTCCTCATGGTGGGAGAGCCGTACCATGAAGGTTTCTTTGGTCTCACTCAGAAACCTTTACTGTATTAAAGTACCAGACAGACACCAACACATCTCACTAGAAAACTAAACTTTTCAAAGGATAGTTAATGACTTCTCAGAGTAGCCACTCCAAAACTAGAAATTTCATAGAAAACAATAATAAAAATGCATTTCATTAATCCCATAAACATGTGCTCAGACATCATACTGTATTAAAACAACAATTCAGATACTTGGTTGTTGGCCTCTTTATAGAAAACATATGGACAATTAATTTTACCCAACATAGATAATTTTTTGAACTCCTCTGTTGGTTGAAGTTGACTTTCATTTCAATCAGAACTTTTGTCGAGCTTATAACTACTTTGTAGTGCAAAATGTGCAAATGTCTTCAAACCTTTGTACATGGAAGTAGAAATGTCAAGTTCACTGACAATAAAAAAACAATTGGAGTACCCCCAACACTATAATTCCGACTTCCAATTTCAATGATTTGTGCACAAAAAGTCATAACTGCTGCATAAACTTTAATTTATTTGACCTTGTGTCAGTTTGCAATAGAGGATGACACAGGAGTGGATTTTCACTCCTGTCCCGTCACTCCCACAGAAAAAAATCTTGTCCCGTACCGATCCCAGGCCAGAATAAAAAAAAATAAATTAAAAAAAATTAAAAAAAAATCCTGTCCTGTCCCACTCCCAGTAACATGGCTCCCACTCCTGTACTGCTCCCATTTTTTTCTTCATTTAGTTTTTAGGGAATACACTACACTAAATTTGATTTGATCTTTTTCATTCAACCTTTAGTTATACAGGCTAATCCCATTGAGCCTCAGAGATTCATTTACAAGAGAGACATGATTTTAGCAAAGAGTGATGTGGAACAACAAGTCAATGGACAATCATGAAGGGAGATACAATACAAATTGAGATTTTGTTTCTGTCTGTCAATCTTCTACCCATTCCTTTTTATATTACTTTGTATTCTGCAGTTTGATTTCAAAAGATATGTGAACAGGAACAGTTCATATGTGGTAAAATAGGCATTTATTTATTTTTTGTACTTTTGGTTGGTTCCTGCTCCCATTGTCTTTTAGTCTGGTTCCATTCCATCTCAATCGCATGTGCAATGACAAAACTGACTCCTGTCCTGCAGGAATCCAGTTACCCACAGGACTCAGGAAAAAAAAAATGTCATCCTCTAGTTTGCATCTCCAGTTAGTCCTGTTCAACCTCTATTAAGAGGATTAACAGCTGTTAGACTGATTGGTATCTCTAAATTGTCCCTAGGTTTGAGTGAGAGTGTGAACGGTTGTTTGTCTCTATGTGTCCCTGTGATGGACTTGCGGACTGTACAGGGTGTCCCCTGCCACTAGCAGAGTGATGGCTGGATATGGGCACCAGTGACCCCTGTGACCTGAAAGGGAAGAAGCAGACTAAAGATAATGGATGAATGGATGTTTATACACACAGAATGCAGAAACAATGCATTGTTATTAGCATGTAGAGCTAATAGCTGCAGTGCTAATAGCTGCAGTGCTAATAGCTGCAGTGCTAATAGCTGTAGTGCTAATAGCTGTAGTGCTAATAGCTGCAGTGCTAATAGCTGTAGTGCTAATAGCTGCAGTGCTAATAGCTGCAGTGCTAATAGCTGCAGTGCTAATAGCTGTAGTGCTAATAGCTAAACTGGTCACTAAGCACAGTTGTAAGCAAACTTTATCCAAGTTGCAAGTGGGACGTCGTTCCCAGACTGGAGCTCCTACTGCCAAGTAAAAAAATAAAAATTAAAAAAAAAAATTAAAAAGTAAAGACACTGCTGCAACCTTTAATACAACCTTTTTCCAAAATATTTCATAGTCATTCATGCAAACACAAGTTTCTTAATATTTTCCTTACCAATAATTTCCATCACTAAATCTATTACATAGGATTTTATGGATTTTTCAAAGCATGAATTGCAACAGCTAGTCGTAGCACTTCTGGTAATGTTTAAATAATTAAATAATGTTTATATTACAGCTCCTTACATAACAGAAATAATTTAAGAAACTGCTATATCTCACCATGAGCATGCAAAACATAAATGAGATGAATCAGGATTCTACCTATGGTTAGATTAGAGTAAATGGTTTAGACATTTTATTCTTTTAATCCCTTAGTCCTGTTGGACTGCACTTGCTGTCTGACATGTTGTACGTGAATTAAAGTTGGTTAGGTTGGTAGTCATTTAATGATTTGATGAGACGACACAACCACTTATCCAGCCTTAAACGTTGACTGAACACAGATCAATAGATCAGCAGGTCTTGCTGCACAGAAAGGTACTTCTTCAACTGTGCATCCTGCACTGACAGGTTAACAAGAACACTTCGTTTAATCTTCACCTCCGGGCTCAGACTTCTGGCAGCGATTGTCAACTTTGGGCCCAGAGGAATTAAAGTTAGATTACCTCATAATAATGATTCCATCAGCATGTCAAATCCTCAATTTCCACTGAAGTTTCACCATCAATAAAATAATTAGAGCCAATTCATCTGTTACCTGGAGGCAGATGGAAGGAAATCACTCCTTTACGATCACCTGCTGCTTCTAAAGGCAGGCAGGCGTGTGCCTCTGTGCATCTGTATGCATGTGTTAATTTATCTGTTTGTTAGCAAAATTTATCATGAACTAATCAATGGATTTTAGTAAAGCTCACAGAAAGTAATAATTGGATGTGCATCAACAAATGATTAGCTAATAAAGTCACTGCAAATCAAGATGGTCAGCACGACTAAACAGCCATAACCAACAGAGAAATTATGTTTGGGGGTTTTGTTTAAACACTCTGGTCCTAAGCTGTTAGTTTTGTGTTTGTTGGAGCAGCAATATAATTATCTGTTTATTGTTGCAGTAGATTAATTCTCATGGGCCTCAGCAGCAGACAGCTGCCTTGTTTTAACGCTCGAACTCTGTGTCCTGCCGGTGATGTTTTGTAGCTACTGACTGACGTTCAGACTCTTCAATAGATCAGCCCTGTCAGTTGTTCTGCAGCTTTTAGTTCAGTAAATGGAAGAGTTTTCCTTGTTGTGGATTATTTTCATTTTTCAAGTCTTGTGGGATAACATAATTTCATAATAACATTTTCGAAGAATATGTAGCACTTGTCGTGGGGAAAAAAGACATTCCCTAATCAGCTGTAGGCTTCATCAACATGAGGAAGGGGGAGATCAGAAACAACCTCAGTTCAAAAAGCAACATAAATAAACAAAAGACACGTACATTTATGCATAGGGGTTAACAAAGACGGTGAGTTGTCCATAAACACTCTAGAAATTTCCAAAGTTCTGATAAGATGGTACAGTGTCTATCAGCCTTACAATTCTGATAAGGTCACAGATGTCCTCAGGAGGGGGTTTGGGGTGGACAGGCAGAAGCTTCTAGTTCATGCATCCTCCAGGAGCAATTTGAGATAAGATGGCCTATCTAAGGCCAGCGGGGAGGCCAAATTCAGATAAACAACAATTGTTTGGGCCACCAGACTCTGATTGCTGTCTGCCTTCAAGCTCTACTGGTACACTCAATGGAGAAACAGACAGATTTGTGGACATTTCACTCAGTCCATGCTCAATTAGCTTTCTCCAAGATCGAATCCTTCATGCCAGCGAGTTCCAGGAGCCACAAGTGACCGATTTTCAGAAATTGCGTCCAGCTTGCAGTTGAGCTCGTTAAGCATATGAGTCTGAGAGGTCGAGGCACAAATTAATCCTTCACTGGCAGCTTTATCATGGCCGAAACTGCTGCTGATGTCTTCCTAATTTGTCAATAGCCTAGGTATCTGACCAGTCCAAAAAAGCAGAAACCTGTCATCATAAATCCAATAATGTACACATCTTCTATGTCCTCCACAGACAGAACAAATAGGCTCATCATCGTCCACTTCCCTCAGGAATCAATGACATACCCAGCTGTGTGGGTTCATTCCGGGCATGAGGGCTCTCCAGCACCCTGCCGTCTGGTGGAAAAAATATTATCAATTATGTTGAGGGACCAGCTGACCAAATCCATAATAATTTTCCATTCGGAAAATGTGTAACCAGTGCATGAGTACATTAATCAAGTAAAAGTATGGAGCATATGGAGTGCAGAAAACACACACTAAGAAACCAACTAATTTCCCCACCAGTTCTGGCTGATCTGAGACTAAATTTCATTGAGAACAGCTAAAACAAATAAAAAATTCTAAATGCTAGATGCACAATAGCTATGATCGGAGGAAAGATCTGGATCCAAATGATCGTTTTCTCTAGTAACCTGACCTTTCAGTGAACCCTTTCAGTGTAAAACCACTCTGAGCTTTTCCATTTCTTTGGCTCACACACAAGTAAAATAACTAAACATACTCAAAATTCATTCACATGCCCTGCTGTTTGGTCACATTCATTTAAGTATGCCAACTGTTTATCATCAGACATTGTTAATTTTTTTTAAAACAGCATTTGTTTCATTAAAGATGTCACAGATTCATGCCAACAAACCAGTCACTAACTCAAACAACCAACTTGGAGCCTGAATGGCAGCAGACGCTCAAAATGATAATAAATTATGTGCAGTTTGTCTGCTCACATCACCTGACCAAATCTAACTCAGACTCTGGTGCACTTCTCACTGATGGAGGATTTCATCAGATGTCAGTGGATCATAAACTGACCCACTTCTTATTTTACTGGGATCCCACCATGCCCACTTCGTCAAATGGTAAATGGAGCTTACTGCTTTCCAGCCTCCATGAGGGGCCCCAAAGCGCTTCACAGTACCAGCCATCCACCCAGTCATACACACATTCATACACCAGTAGCGGTGGGCTGCCATGCAAGGCGCCAG
>JARVGV010001459.1:5567293-5583218 GCA_031762435.1 Hypsolebias longignatus | reverse complement strand
GAAGCAAGACTTAGACAAGAGGTGACTATCTGTGAGCAGCAGTATGGTTTCATGCCAAGAAAGAGCACCACAGATGCTATCTTTGCTTTGAGGATGTTGATACCCTATGTTGAGCATTTGTACTTTAAACACAAGGTTTTATGTCATTAGCTTTCCTCAGAAAAGCCCTTTATACCCTTGTCATCAGTGGGAGTTTTCATGTTGATTTTTCTTCTCATGTTTGGTTAGTTTTTTTTTTTTTTTCACAGCTTGAAAATGTTTCTACACTAAAACTCAGGCCGATATCTTGTGTCCATATTTGTGATCTTATTGCCTTTGTTCAAACCAGAATCAATTTTCACTTCTTTTCTAAGAGTCAAAATGTTTTCTATCTCATAAATTAGTTTTTCTACACAACTGCCTTTTATTTTTGTCTCCTGTTGTAAGCTGAAGCAGATGACATTGTGCAGTCCCTCAAAGAAAGATAACTATCCCACAGCTGGATCCAGCAGGCTGTGTTCCTCTGAGGATTCAGTCTCTTGGGTGAGCTCTTTGTTCATTAACGTTTGGGCAGTGACTTGGCTTTAACAGGAGCATTGCAGCACAACCCCTGATGTTAAAAACTGCAGTGATCAGAGCATTAGAATAAAGTAAATGTTTTAAATGCAGTGCAGAGGTTTGTTAGCTTCTATAGACTCTGCAGTGAGTTGCAAACAGTATCAGTCTTCTTTTTGCTTTATTCATGATGTGGTTTGTTTTTTTTTTTTTTTTTTTGCAGAAAGTAGTTAAATATTGTATTCTGACACTTCTGACTCATGCATGCTAAGTACCTAAATTCTGTCATTTCTGCAGACATCCTGAAACAACCGGAATATGTTAACTTATCAGCATCCTACAGTTCTACATATTGTTGCTGTTATTTTGCACACATCCCAGCATTTCTGTGAGTGTGTGTACGTGTGCACGTTTGCACTGTGTCCAGTTTGTGTAGGCATTGCATTAACATTGTCTAATCCTGTGTGTGGCTTACTCGATACAAATCCCTGCTAAAGCTTTTAAAGCTTCTGCCTTTTCATTTCAGTCCCTTTCTCTGCATCTGTCTGTACGTCCACTCATCCAGCTGCCCATCAGGCAGTTAAGCAAACTGCTGTGCTATTGTCCAAACTAGTTCTCTGGGTCACTTTGTCTTTGACCTTCAACTCAAACCAAATTTGATACTAAACACTGTATACAGTAATTTCTCATGGTTCAAAACATTTTAGCTGTAATTTAACAGTAAACAGGTATACCTGCTGTGTAGAGGCAGAGCCAGTGTTAGTTGCGTTTCCTGTTTATAAGCTCTGTTATGTTGCAGTTGATCTGGTCACATGTGCACGTTAGTGAATAAATTCAGCAAACTTCCTGATTTTTTTTTTTCGGAAAAAAAAAGAAAAAAAAAGAAGAAAAAAAAACCTCTGAAAATAATGCATGAATACCAAAGTCAACATTAGTTTATTTCCCCCTCAAGCTAAATGTATGAAATAATGTGCAGGGCTTCCTTTGGTATGAAGCCCTGCAAATCCAACTGAACAACTTCTCCTCAAAGCAATTAGATCATTTTCTGTCTAACATGGTGTAATTGACCTTGACTGCTCTTTATTATGTCTGACCCTCCTCATTTTATCCTGCTGATGCTGGGCCTGGTTCCTTTCCAGTATCCGTACACAAGGAGTAGAAAGTCAGGTATACTTGTTACTTGCAAGCAACACAAATACTAAACATGAAGTACTGGCGCAGTCCTTTTGAGGTTGTGCGTTGTCTTACTGTCATCTCTTCTGACTTGGTTCAGGTGTATACAAGAAGTACGTGTTCTGTGTGTAGTTTTTGATTTTCACTAGACTACCTGTAGTAGAAAATGCATTTGCAGGACCAGCAGTCTTCTCAGCCAGTCTGCAACCTCCTACAGGCTTAACACAAACAAGTCTCAGTGGCCAAATGTGTCCTTGTAGACTGCCCGTAGGAGCACTTATAAATGAGGCTAAAACAGGAACAGTAAGGTTTTAATTACATAACTCTTACAAAATCTACTAAAAAAATAACTTATCTTTACATAAACACCGAAGGTTTTGTATTATTATGTTTGTACGATTTGTACTGAACAGTTACTTGAAAAGTGTGTACCAGTACTTAAACTTGTATGGATAGACACATCCTGCAAATTTGACTCAGTAAAAGTCTGTAATTTTAAAACAGGAAATGCTTGAGAACTCTGTGGAATGCACGTTTTACTTTAGCGCATATTTCAGACAAATGTTGCTATGCAATATTGAAAAAGTGTCATTCTTAAATAGGTGGTAGCTGGAAAGAAGCTCATATTCTTTGTCTAGATTATAATCATAGTTTCAGAATTTACATTTTTGAGCCTGAGCTTTATCTTTTACCAGCATCATGTGTCAACCTCTATAAGATTATAATGGTCCAACCCAGCTCCTACGTCTCAAACGCAAATCAATTTTTCTGTGAAGGGATTTCAATAAAAATGGAAATGTATTTATTAGTGGAGCTATTTTTTGCTCACCTATTTTAAGTGACTTAGCATAATAGAAAATTTAAATATTTTCGGTTCCTTATTCATTATTAAAAATATCTCATTTAGTTCAAGAGTGTTGCTCAGACAAAAAAGGGTAAATGTGCCTATTATAGCCTCCTCATTTATTAGCACGCAGGCTCTTTTTAATAAGTTCAATCTCAGCTACTGGCTCTCCTCAAAATCAGCATGATGTCCTAATTAAAGTTACACACATTGATGCTTCAACATAAATAACCCTGTCTCTGAACTGAACAATTCATCAAGAGGTGGTTTTATAACATTCTAAAATCCATCTGTACTAATTTAGCTATTATTGTAAAACATATACATTTTTCAATTCACATGCATCCTGATCAAAATCCACATTTTCTCACAAAAGAGGAGTCCTCATCAGTGAATTTTTGCACCTTTCATTCGAGATGATTGTTTCAGTTTTGCAAATTACACGAGCACATTAGTGTTAATCTATTCTAATTATGCATGGAAATGATCTCAGAAGCCATTGTGAGGTTCACTTGTTAAGGTGGATTTTTATGTATTTTTAAGAAATGTTTTATCCGCCACACACAGGGACTACTATGAATTTGGCTGCTAGACTTGTTTTTTTATTATTGCAACAATGCAATTATAAGACATATGTTTACATAGAAATTAAAGCTTAAAGAGTTTCTGTATCTGTCATCACTAGGCCTGTCACAATAAACAATAAATGAATTAATTGCATGAGAAATGAAAATTATCTACATCATTTTCATTTATCGGCTTTTTCGTTTCTTCATGTATCTCTTTCTACTACTCAGCTGAGAAGCTAAGCTACGAGCTAAGCTAACAGGCCAACCTCGGGAATAAAACCTCCGTCTTGTCGAAGCTCCAAAATTCACAGTTGAAACGCGTGACTTTGTCTAAAAAATGTTTGTGTGAAAAGAAGCTGAGAACTTGTTTACTGATTTTTTTAATTAAAAGCTTTATGTGGAAAAATGCTATGTTAAAGAGCTCAAACCACACCGAGCGTCTGCCGTTTTGAGAACCGAAGAGAGACAGTCCATGTCGCGTCAAGGGGCCTCCCTCCCATTTTTCTTAAAGAGACTCGCTGCTCGCTCCCTCACTATCCATCCTTCGGTTCAAACAGTCGTATACTGCCATATGGTGGTTGAAAAGAGGTACTACATGCAAAATAAATTAACAAACATTTCCTCTTAAATTTGACAAGAATGACTAATTCTTGTCAAATTTCAAACAATATTATCGTTTATCGTGATAATTTCTAAGACAATTAATTGCCCAGCAAAATGTGTTATCGTGACAGACCTAGTCATCACACAAATATAAAACCATCTTATACACATTTACTCATACCATCTACCAAACGACTGCAGTCACCCCACTTTGTAAGATGCTGGTGTTCTTGAAGTTGTCTTCATGCCGACTCCACCTCACCCTCACTTATGCATAATTCAACAGGGAGTTGAGTTTTTGCTCCATCTAATGCCATGAAGCTGTTTTTTTTTTAATCTACTTATTTAGATCTGAGAGCTTGCTCTTACAACTACTTTTTTTTCTTTCTATTCTGAACTCTTCCTGCTCTTCTCTTGGGCAGTGAGATAAATGCCCTTCTTTTTGTCTGGCTGTATCGGGTGACTGCTCTGTGTTTCTGTGCCCACTCTGCGAGGTCATCTGGTCATCCGTCCTGAGCCTCGTGTCTGTCTACGGTCTCTGTGCTCTCTCAATCCTTGTGACAAGATTAATAGAGTAAACCTCAGACAGATATGAGCTGCTCATTTTGATTGGGATTATGCGGAGGAGATGATTCAGTGCTAGCTATCATAACTTTTTCACTCCCTGCTCATTTTTGTTAGCACCTCACAAAAGCGACCCTTTATTTAGCAGCATCAGACTCTGATGAACAAGTGGGAGGAATGAACGCTGTCCTTAATCATGTCTTTGTACTAAAAGCTTCTGTTTATATGACGTAGCATTGCATTGAGTGGTTAAAGGGGATTTACATCAACAGTTAAGATTTAAATTTCTCCTTTTTTCTCAACATCTTTACCAGTAAGTGTTTTCATATGATACCAAGTGTTTCATTGCAGTGCATGATACTTTAGAGTATTCACAAATTACAAAAATAATTCCGAATGATTATTTCACTGAAAATCGTGTTCATTTGAAATGAGCCAAGTTTGATTATTTAAGATTAACAACTACTTGATTTTTGTTGTTGTTTATTTTACTTTTTTGTATGTCTTTAAAACTAGTTTCTTTCATTTAATTCAAAATGAGTCTAAACTTCTCAGTTAATTTGACTCTGTGCCATTTCCAATTAAATACTGATTTGGCTGTCATTTTGTGATGCGAGTTGCACATATGAAAGCATGCTGAGGGTTGCCTGGAATAAAACATATGTACAAGCTTACTGCTGTAATTACAGACTTGTGTTAGTTGCTGAAATTAAGTGAGTCATGTAGACAGAGATGTATTTTTGTGTGGCAAAAGTATCAAAACAGCTGGTGCCGTTATTACTGCATCATATGGTGTTCCAAATTTATTGTTTATTTTTAGAGATGTTGACCTGCAAAATTTTTATTATTAGTTATGTCAGATTCACAAATTTGCGTTTCAGCTCTTTTGAATTGTGATTCTGTTTAAAATGTTTTAACAAATATCTTAACCTGCTGCAGATTTTTGAGCAACCTGCGTTTGGAAGTACAGTACAGTATAGGGTTTATGTTCGATCGAATCTCTAACAGCCAGCCAGTGTGGCCAAAACCAAAATGGATTGTTGCTGTCTTAAAACAACTAACTTTAAAAATGTTACAGTGGTAAATGTGAATGTTAAATGTAAATGTTACATTTGCCAGACAGTTTTCTCTAAAACTAAGCCTATGGTGCAGAACTTACACCATTGAATCCTGGTCCTCGAGGGCCACTATCCTGCATGCTTTAAATAGTTCTCTGCTCCTGATTTCAATCAATGAGTGATTAACAAACTTCTGCAGAACATGAAGAGGTCAATCAACCACTGAATGAGGTGTGTTTGAGCAGGAAGGATAGTGGCTCTTGAGGACTAGGATTGAACACCCCTGAGTGTTTTTATATAAATAGGCTGAAGGGTCATATTGTCATTTAAAAAAAAAAAAGTGTATATAAATTGTGCACATATCAGGACTGGAGTCTGAGCTTTGTCCACCCCCAAGAATCTAAGAAAACAGGGAATTGAGCGGGGCTGACCGGAGCAACGTTTTAATTTTTTTTGCAGATGTTAAGATTTCAGGCAAACAATGCATTTAATTGAGGACGACAAAGATAACGTTGCTAACACTGATATATATTTACCATTAGATTTATTGTTCTGGATAAAGTTTTGCAAGGCACTAGCCTTTATCTAAACATTAGCATGCTAACTTGAGAGGCATGTAACTAATGACAAACGGGTTAGAGGATTGCAGATAATTTATTTTTGTTGATTTGTTTTACAGATCAGTTAAAATAAACTTACCATGCTCTGTATTGCTCCCTGCTTCATCTGTGCTGAAGGTGAAAGTGAAAGCTAAGTGAACGGCAATGATTTGAAATTTGTCTTCATGCGCCCTCTCATTTTAGGGGGGAAAATTAGAAGTGTTTATATTGGTGCATAATGGGAAAATTTTCACCAATACGATAGTTCCCCAAATGTCTATATTGGCCTGAATTATTGGCACAATCAACATATCAGCCAAGCTCTAACCAGGACATCTATTAAAAAAGGTTTGTGTTTTTAAAAATGTCTTTTGTCATGAGATCTAACGGTGTGAAAGCTCTGAATGCCTTGGTGATATTATAGCAATGACTAACTCAGCTGAAATAGTTTATCAGCATTTACCTGTTTTTCTGTAGCTACATTTATCTTCATATTGTTCTGTGAACACACTTGTCCCACCGGTGCAAGCTCTGCAAAATCTTTTAAAACAATCTCCTGCCCTGAAGTTATCTAGCACATCAAATGTGACCCAGCTGTTGCAATCTGGAGCACTGCTTTCCAACAGAACAAAAGAGTAATATCCTCATTGCGTCTCATGCACTCCTACCTGTTTGTAACTGTATCTGGAAAAGAAAACATTTTAGAAATGCTTCCAATGGAAGAACCAAAAGAGGGTCCTTCAGTCCGAAAGTATAACTAATTGCAAAAATCTTTAAAAAATGTTGTGCACTATTAATCCTTTGGAAGGAATAAAGGATTTAGATTAGGCACCCACAGCTGCCATGCAACGCTAACTTTAGCATTATCAGTGTGTCACTTCTGCAAAGCCTTTTAAATAAAGAAGCTTATCAAAAAGTACACAGCTATAACATCACATTACTCTGCAGCAGATTGAATTGCATGAATGCTGGATTTGAGGAAACTCTTCATCAAATGTAATCATCAAGCACAGTTTGCAAAGGAAACCGTGTATTTGAGTTTCTGCTCCGTGACTGTTCTCGCAATAAGGCTAATGCACACGATCGGTAAATAGACCATGGGAGGAGATGGGATTAAGGCCACATCGACTGGGTGCAGCTAAAGCTTTGGCATCATCAGCACATCACTTGAGGATGTCAGCATGTCAGGCAACGTGAAAAGCTTTAATAAAACACTCATGATTACATTATCCTACTGAGAACTCTCTTTCTCATTATGTCACACAGCATGCTCATGTTTAAACAGATGTTGACAGATGTGCACTGCTAAATTCACTAAATTGCTCAGTAGTTTTCTTGTGTTAACTGCTTACTCTCACTTCCTTTAGCTGTTTCTTGTTGATTTTTTTTAACCACATACTTCTTCCCCTCATGCTGGTTTCTCCTCCAGACTGAATTTTGCATTAGCATGTAACCAGTCGCACCCCTGCAGCAGTCACTGGGGACCCATTAGGATGGCAAGCTTGAGCTTTTCCGGAACTGTGACGCATGACTGTGTCTGGTTTGGGGTTTAAAACCACCTGCTATCTGCTCCAAATCTGGGATAGCTAGTTGAGCGGAGAGGGGAATGGTAATAACATGGTGAATGATGGGGAGGACAGTGGATGCTCTGTGTCTGTGTGTGTGTGTGTGTGTGTGTGTGTGTTTGGGGGGGGGGGGGGGTCAATGCAAGAAAGCAAGTGAGAGTGCAGAATTTTTGTTTATGTTTGCCATTTTCTCTCAGAGCCACAGTTGACCATGACCTCCAGTGGTCTGTTGCATGGGAGTAAAGAAGCACATCTGGTAACTCCATGTGTGTGTGTGTACATGTGTGTGTGTTTGTGTCTGCTGATTGTGTGCAAGTTTAGCCTTCCATCTGGCTCAGAAAAAAAAACCTGAAGCCTGGAGCAGGCAGGCAGGAAGAGGCGGCTGTTACTCATCTTTGTGAAGATACTCGCATCTGTTTAAGGCTGAGGAAAGTAAATAATAAAACACGTACTCCTGGATAAAAAAAAAAAATACAGTTTAAGAATTAAAAAAAAATCAAATTTCAATCAGCCTTTTTCTTGTGGGTTGTCTGATGTCACATAGCAGTAAAATGGGTTGTGTCTTACATAGATGAGTGCATCAAGTCAGCCTGAGGCAGGTGTCCAACCCAGAGGACAAGAACAACAAAAACAACACTAACTTGGGCACAGATCTTAGACTGAAAGGTTTGGTCTCTCACGAATCAATGCTTCGCTTCCTTTTCTCACTATTTTGGTCATCGTAATGAATATTTCATTGTTTAGTTTTTAGCTGTTTCTCCAAGTATGGTAAATTGTAGATGTTGCCTTTCATGTTTCATGTTAATATCAATGCAGCCATGTATGTTTGTGTATAACGCCATTTAAAATGCTGAAGATAATCAAGAACATTGAAGGTTTAGATCCATATTTTAAATACAAATGTCTTCTTTAATTAATCTGAGGATGATTTATGAAGGTATGTTACAAACCAGTTGTTCCCAAAGATGGAATTGTGACTCCACTGTGGGTCACAAAACACTAAGTTCAGTGATCTGAGAGTAAATGTGTGTGTGTGTGTGTGTGTGTGGGGGGGGGGGGGGTATCCATGCTTGTGTAGCTCTTTCAAGATTAGACACTCAGTTTCGACTATTCTGACTAATTAGAGTACATACACACAGTATTATTCCCACCATAGCATTTTCTTGTTTTTTCACCACCTGGAAGGCCCTCTATTCCCAAAACACATTTTGAATTCTGGTATTGACCTGGTATTGAGGTGGTTTGCTGGAGCCTCAGACAGAAAGGCATTATGGAGAAGCTAGTTCAGTTTGTTAGTTTCATGTATGAAGGTGTTAAAACAACAGTCAGAACTGGCAAAGGCAACACTACAGTATTTGAGATTAAAATTGGCGTTCATCAGGGTTCATGTCTCAGACCACTGTTGTTTATTGCTGTAATGGACACAGTTACTGAGCTCATTAGGAGAGAAGTGCCATTGGATATTATTGAGCATGCATCAAGATACCATGGGATATGTTGTACGCAGATGACCTTTGTAGTTGTGGCTGGAGATTCTGAAGTTATTTAATTTCCAAGACAGTTTTAGATGGTGGCAGCCGGCACTTGAGAGCAAAGGTGTGAAAATAA
This sequence comes from Hypsolebias longignatus, assembly GCA_031762435.1. Lineage (NCBI taxonomy): Eukaryota > Metazoa > Chordata > Actinopteri > Cyprinodontiformes > Rivulidae > Hypsolebias > Hypsolebias longignatus. The sequence continues at coordinate 5,574,101 of JARVGV010001459.1, read as the reverse complement.
ATGCAGCAAAAACAGAGACCATGGACTCCTCAAAAGGTAACGAGACTTTATTAATTACTGATAATAGAAGAAATATACTGAAGCAGGTCAAAACATTCAAGTATCGGGGGTTGGTGATAAACCCCAAAGGAAACTGTGAAGAAACTGTTGACCGCAGAATTGGTACAGCGTGGCAAACATGGAAGGAGCTTACAGGAGTGCTTTGTGACAAAAGGATACTGATTCATATTAAAGGGAAAGTATACAAGATGATGGTGCACCCAGTCTTGCTTTGTGGAGCTGAGGTATGGACTTTAAAGAGCAAGAAAGAGGAACTCTGGAAAGAACAGAAATGTGGATGCTATGTGGGATTCTTGGAGTATCCCTCAAGGATAGACAGCGAAATGACGATATCAGAAAAATGCTTGGCGTGTCATGCATCACGAATAAGATACAGGAATCAAGAATGATATGGTATGGGAATGTGCAGTGAATGGAAGATGACAACAAGGTAAAAAGGCTATTAACTACAGAGGTGTCCGGTCAACGAAGCAGGGAATGGCAGAAGAAGAGGTGGATGGATATGATCCAGCAGGATATGAAGATACTCCATCTCACAACAGACGATACACAAAACAGAGCAACATGGAGAAGGAGAATCCACGTGGCTGACCCTGCTGCAAAAGGAGCAGGACCTACAGCCTGAAGGAAAGATAGAGATTGACCTGGTACTGTGGCTCATTTTGATTTGTCCTAAACTGACTTGACAAATCAGAATTTGACTGCTTGATGAAACTGTGTTCTGTTGCAAAAACATTTTGTTTACTGATCTTAAATACGTCTAATTCCAAATATAAGTGTGTCCAAAAAGCAGAGATGAAGAGGCACAATCAATGCTATTTTCAGAAACACTTTGATTTGTTTAGAGATGACATCTCAGGGGTTTTATTACTTTACTGTTGTTGCTTTATTTAATTTTTAATTACTTTGTTTGTGTTCAAACAGCAATAGCTAGGGGGTCATAAACTTCTGTGACTTTTATTTTGTGGGCCAAAAGTTGAAAAGTTTGTAAACCACTGCAATAAATTATTTAAAAAAGAGACTTTGATGTTATGTAATGGCAAACTTGTCTGCTCCTGTTTGTCCTCAACTACTGCCCACTCCCTTAAAGAAGGACATCTTGAGCTGCATTCCATCTTGGAGAAGCAGACCAAGCGGTTGTTCATGTTTTTGATTCCTTTTTTGTGCAATTGTTAAAACATAGGGTTGCTTTCTCTGACTCTAGTTTTAATGAGCAGGTATTTTTGTGTTTAATTCAACAACAGCAGTTAATTATGACTTTAGACCTTTCCAACATGGGTGCCAGGATGAGACGGTTTTCTTCATCTGCAGGCACACCATGTACTTGGCACAGGAAGTGGTGATATCACATTGTGTGTCACAGCCACACAGTTATATTAAATGTGAGAGGTAGACCTGCAGTCTGGGAAATATGAGTCAGGCTTTGGTTTAGAAAACTGCAAAAATCATCACATTTTTCAAGAGGAGCTTCAGAGATTTCACTTCTCTCCTTTCCCCGTTTAGATAAAAATAGGAGGAAAGAAAGATGATGTCAGACTATGCTGCTGAACTTACCAGCTTATTTTTGGTGGTTGCTTTTTGGTCTGTGCTGTTACAAAAACACAATCCCAATTACATGGTGCTTTGATCGTCTCAGTGCATTTACCACGGTAAAGACTGGTCTTTTCTTGTTTTATTCTTATCCCCCTCCATTACTGCTGTTTTGTTCCCTGCTGTGTTTTTTTTCTTTCCCTTGCTCCCTGAAAGCAGTTTGTTTTCTTGTGCATGAGTTTGCCGAACAAACAGCAAAGTCGATTTGGGATAATGGGTCAACCTAACTCACTGTTGGTGATAATGATGAACTCTGTCAAGAGAGAAAAGATCATATGTTTTCATATTTAGTCATTCTTCATGAGTGATCCCTCAGATGATTCGGACATTGTCTAAAGATAAATAAAAAAAAAAGTGTTTACAGCAGAAGTGTGTCTAATGGTAAAGCTAACGTGCATCTGTAACATGCATGACTCTAATCTGACCATGGCATCAGTTCAGCAGCTCTGAAAGAGAAAGAGCAATCAGTATGTGCTGTGATATAAAGATATCTAAATATTGCATGTAGATCAAAATATACTTTGTAGAGTGTAACACATTAGTGTGTTAGGTCTCTTTTTGCCTTTAAATCTATTGATGGGTATATACAGGTCAACCTCGGTTTACGTTTGAATTCCGTTCCTACGGGCTGATCGTAAACCGATTTGATCGTAAACCGAAATGGATCGCACGTGGCGAACGTAAATGCGGGTTTTGGCCCGTAAACCGAAACTGAAACTAAACTGAAACCACTCGGCGGCCGTAACGTCTTTTTAAACACGTTTTTTTCAATGTAAAACAACAACTACGCACTTAGAACGCCGTTTTAATGTGTTTCCAAGCAGTTAGCTAACAAAAATACCCTAAAAAAAACCCGAAAAAAAAACATAAAATGCTGCATAAAAAAGGCAACGTAAGGTGTGATGCCGTCACTGGGGGCGGCGCCGTAAGTACGGGACGCCGTAAGTCGATGGCGCCGTAAGTCGGTGACCACCTGTATCTTCTTAGTTGCTGCCTCAAATGGCATTTTGAGCCCAGAATGGCTTTAATGCAATCATTTTTCAAGATTAAAAATTCAAGTCTAAAAGTCTGGAATGAAGAGTTGTTGGTGATACATATTCCTTCACAGAATACTAGGCCTTTATTACCCTTATCAATATTGTAAAATTAATCTTCTCTCATATCTTTTGTAGGTCTGTTGTGGAACCTGTCTTCTGATGATAACCTGAAAAGAGATCTAATAGACACAGCTATGCCTGCTCTGACTGAAAATGTGGTAGTGCCATTCATCTCCAGCAACAATGACATGAGAAGTATAGACTCCAATGTCTTCCACAACACTACAGGCTGCCTGAGGTTAGAGTTAGACATTGAGATCAAGCTTTTACTTTGAAATGTTTCATGTTTTGAATGCAGCTGCCTAAGCTTCCAAAATGTTTTATCAAACACTAGACTTACAGATTATTTGGAGCTATATTTGATTACAGAAACTCATATGAAGATGTGTGGTGTCATGTATTGCACAATAATAAATGTTCTTATGGTGTGCATGTAGGAACCTGAGCAGTGGCAGTGTCAAAGAAAGGAACAAGATGAGAAACTGCTCCGACCTCATCAACTCACTCATGAGCTACGTTGGGTCCTGTGCGGAAAAAGAAAACCCTGATGAACAGGTAACTTGTTTGGTAACTGTGTAAATGTATCATTTGTTTAAAAAAAAAAAAAAAACCACAGAGCCGTTTATTTTTCCTGTAATAAAATAAGCTTCTTCCTGAGATTACCTGTGAACTATCTGACACAAATACTAACATTTTTTGGATGTTCTCAAAAACTAAAATTATTTTTTCTGAACAGTTTCATCACTTGCTTTCATAACCAATTGTTCTTTAGTTTGTCAGCATGTAAACAGCTATTTTGGAGACTCTATTCTGATTTAATTGTTTCAATTAATGTCCCTTCTTTGCTCTTTTCTGGTTCTGTCATCTAGTCTCTGGAGAGCTGTGTATGCATTCTCCATAATTTGACCTTTCAACTGGAGAAGGAGTGTCCAGAGATTTTCAATCAGGAATTCCAATCCAGAGCATCCATAAGTGAGGAGAAGAATAGCGCCCCAGTTGGCTGCTTCAGCCCGAGGAGCAGCAAGGTTCCAAACAAGGTGGGCGTCAGCTGCACGTTTTTCCTTCCACCAAATCATCACCATCGTTTAGTTCTAAGCTGTCCCGTCTCTTCTCAGATTTCTTTGGAGACACTTCCAGAAACCAGTGCTGACTCGTCCACATCAGGAGTGAAGTGGCTGTGCCATCCTAAAGCCATTGACAACTACCTGCTTTTGCTGGAATCATCCACTAACGAACCCACTCGAGAGGCCAGCTGCGGTGCCCTGCAGAACCTCACCACCAGCAAAGAAGTTAGAACTATTAAGATCCTTGCTAAACCTTTTTTTTTTTTTTTTTTTGCTTTTTTATAAATTTAAGAAAAAGGAAAGGCAAGAAACAGATTTTCTTTTTATGAATAACATACATTTATTGTTTTAATTAGGTTTATTTATTTATTAACCTTTTTTTAACCAGGCAAATCCCATTGAGATCACAGATCTCTTTTGCAAGGGAGGCCTGGGCCTGAAGGCAGCCTACCATGCATGTTTTTGGTCTGTGGGAGGAAACCGGAGTATCTGGAGAAAACCCACCCAAGCATGAGAAGAACATGCAAATTTCACACAAGGACCCCGGGTCCAACTGGGGATTGAACCCAGGACCTTCTGGCCGTGAGGCAACAGTGCTAACCACTGAGCTGTTGTGCTTTATATATAATTTGATCATTTTTTGACAAGAGCTTATTTTCATTTATAAAAATCTAGTTTTCAAAAAGCTGGATGTGGAACTTGGTGTCACTCTGCATGTGGTGTATGAATGTGGGCATTTCCTGTGAAATAGGGCGTAGAGCTGACATCTTCCTGTTGTCTTGTGTTTTAGGGGTCCAGTGCCGTGAGCCAAATTTTGCTTCAGAAGTTTAAATCTTTCCCCATCTTGGAGTCTCTGGTGAAATCAGAGAACCGCACCATTCAGAAGACCACCTTGTCCTTGCTGGACAACATGTCCCGCAGCAGGATGCAGATTGACATGGGTAAGCAGCAACTTGACAGCTAAAGAAGACAAGAACTGGAGTAATCTGTGTGGATTACTGGAGTGTGCATCTAACATATTCCTAATAAAAAAACCTGATTGTTGCATGAAGAGCATTCCAATAATATATTTTTGTAATGATGTGATGTCTCCTCTGCAGCAAGGCAGATGTTGCCGGACTTGATTACCTTCCTTGACTCCAACACAAATGAAATGGTGTTCTGTGATGAAGAAGTTGTGTCACTTTGTCACACAGTGCTGAGACTGATGCTGTCAGACAGTGAGGTCACAAAGAAGATCATTGATAAAAACAAGGTTGCTCAACTGATAGAATTAAGTGAAAATAAAGCGTGAGTTTTTATTTATTTATTGTTTTGGTAACGGTGCTGAATCGTCATTTCACACGTCTTGACTGATGATGCCTTCTGTTTACAGGGCATCCTATCCCAAAGGGAGCGAAGCAGCCTTAGTGCTGTTGTACAACTTGTGGAATGACAAGAATTTGCACAGCACTGTGAAAAAGGTAATTGAAAATGTGTGCCTGAAGATGAATTCTTACAGCAATACACAGATAAACATATTAGATGTCAGGCTGCTCGTGCACGCACAGTCCTGCACGAGCAGCTGAAACAGGTGGGCATTTACTATTCCTCCTTTGACTCACTGAGTCACTTTCCCCCACCATTCTGCACACACACACACACACACACACACACACACACACACACACACACACACACACACACACACACACACACACACACACAAATATTGGCTATACAGATGATGAAACCTGGCAGATACATGGTATTCTTTAATAGCATATGCTTTTATTTAGTCAAAAATAGGACAATTCTTAGAAATATTGTCATTCTATTGAAAAAAGATCAAAAGCTTGTTTTAGCAGGTATAATCTAGTATAGTGTACATTCACTAAGTTTGTCTTTGATATTCAAAGGTAAATATTTAAAGTACTGTATAGTACAAACTTTCTGGTGTGGGTTAGGTTGTCTGCACTTCACGTGTACAGGTATTTCAAATTATTGTTTTTTTCAAATTGTTTAAATAATAAATAATAATGATAGTTTGACTTTCAGGTTTGAGACTGATCTGATGCTACAACTCTTTTATGGACACATGAACTGTTTTATGTATTTTTGACTTGATATTTGGCTTTATAAAGTTAGTTTGCACAGGTGACAAGGTTTTGCTCAGAAGTTTCATTTATGCACACATTTTACAACAGAAATAATTTATAGAAAAAAATTATAAATATATATACAGGCAGTCCTCGACTTACGTTCGAGTTCCGTTCATACGCTCCGAACGTAACCCGATTTTAACGTAAGTCGGACATCACACGAGCCGACACTTATACGCCTACATGTACGATACTCTACAGTTATCAACACTAATGTCTGTTTGGAACTGGATTTTATTGGTTTTGCTCCTACGTGCTGAAAAGGGGTGAGTAGCACAAAAAACACTCTGCTCTCTGCCGTTTATTACAACTGTGGTTAGAGCAGAAAAACTTTGGGCTGCAGCCGCCTGCAGTGCGCATGTGCGACTTCACGTTTGCGGAGCATTCCTCCTTGTGGGGTTCCCCTGAAAATGTCCACTCCACAGAACGAGGGCTGTTGTCGTGTAAACGAACAGCCGAACGTTTCACGTCGCGTAAACGGGACCTCAGACTGGCTGCCCTGTCTGTCGATCATGTGACAAATTTCATAGTGAGGATGGACGATAGGCTGACATCTTTTTTTATTACAGTATTTTTATTTTTTTAATGCCATGCGATCTACCCATAATGCATCTACGATCGACTGGTAGATTCCCGATTGACGTACTGGGCATCCCTGATCTACAGCCTAGCTCCCAAAAATAAGTTGTTACTGAAAAACTCCGTACCTGTTTGTTGTGTCACACCCATAAAACTTCCTCTTTGATTTGATTTGATGTGATGTTTATTTATTCATTTTAAAAAAGGAACAATACAAAACAGTTTCATCAGATACAAGAATACAAAAATAGGATAAAATGAAAGGAGCAGAAAGAAG
>JARVGV010001459.1:5536979-5549824 GCA_031762435.1 Hypsolebias longignatus | reverse complement strand
TAAAACGGCCGTTCGAAGTTGTTTTACATTGAAAAAAACGTGTTTAAAAAGACGTTACCGATCGCCGTTTTAGTTTCTGTTTCGATTTACGGCCGTAAATGCGGACATATGGCGCCATGTGCGTTCAGCTCTCACCTACGGCAGAATCGAGCTACGAACGGTCCTTAGGTCCGGAACCCGTTCGTATCTCGGGGACTACCAGTATTCTGAGCTCTAAACAGCATTAGATCTAACATGAATTTAACTCTGCAATTTCTTAATGCAACCTAAAGGCAGAGAGTTTTATGCATCCCCCCCAAAGAGGGCCAGGCCATTTATTTATATTAAAGGAATAACAGGTTTATTTTAATGGGAAAAATTATACTTGATATTTGCTCAGAATAAGTACTATTCAATTATTTTAAAATCTATTCACATTGACATCAAAATAAAAATAATTTATGAACTTTCATCCACTTTTTATGACATATTCTTAGTTTAGCTGATATGCTAATGAGATTATTTTGCTGTGTTCTTCAGTATGGGTACCGTCTGTCATCACTTGTGTAAACGTTCTCATATATTCCTTCAGGTGAAGCTTTTACACAACAATTACAGATCCATACAGTCAAACAAAAACCTTTGCCAGGATCTGTTTTTAGCAAAAGTCAAAGAAGCAGAGCAGACTAGATCTTAACTTCCGTCAAACTCACAGTTTTGACTCAATGTCAGCTCTACATGGTGCAGATCTATGTTCCCCTGGCCTCCATCTGTTTAGCGTAGACTTTCAAACTCTCTGAAAACTGTAGATGTTTACAGTGCGGGGGCCATGTTTTTTATTAGACCATATGGGTTGTTTGAGTCTGCCTTCAGTCAGGCAAGTCGTATCTGCTTTCACTTTTCCCCTGGAAGGTGATGCATGATCTCTACCGGCAGCAGCTTGAGATCAAGGAAGTTCAGTGGTATCACTGGGAAGTGCCTTTAACAACCTCCCACATGGTCTCCATTTATTCACTGCATTTCTTAGTGGTGCGGAGAATAAAATGCAGGTGTTGCAGTTGGCTTTTGAACTTGTGCTCTCTGTGTGCAAAATATAACATGTCACATGTTTCCCTTGACTTTACAAAGTCAGATTAGAGCCACTGTAGGTAAACAACAATTAAATAAATGAATTAAAAAGACATGGGTCTGTTCCATGGATGGAAGATATATCTATTCAGATTTTTTTAACCTATTTTGTCTGGTTTGGGGTCACAAAAAGCTTCTTTATGTCCTTTAGTCAGTGTTCTAAAATTATGGGTTACATACTTTTAATGACAGATGGTCAGTTCATAACATGGGGTACACAATGACACACAAGACAAATATTTATGCAAACTCTATGGTTTATGGCCATACCATCCTGATCTCATCTGATCTTGGAAGCTAAGCAGCGTTGGGCCTGGTTAATACTTGGATGGGAGACTGCCTGGTAATACAAGGTGCTGTTAACTCGTTTATGGTCTTATCACCCTGAACTCACCTGATCTAGCCTAATCTGAGAAATTAAGCAAGGTTGGACCTGGTTAGTACTTGGATGGGAGACTGCCTGGGAATACCAGGTGCCGTTAACTCATTTTTGGCCTCATCACCCTGAACTTGCCCGGACTTGGAAGCTAACCAGATTTGGGCCTGGTTAGTACTTGGATGGAAGACTGCCTTGGAATACCAGTTGCAGTTAGCTCGTTTATGGCCTTACCACCCTGAACTCACCTGATCTTGCCTAATCTGAGAAACTAAGCAAGGTCGGACCTGGTTAGTACTTGGATGGTAGACTGCCTGGGAATACCAGGTGCCATTAACTCATTTACAGCCTTACCACCCTGAACTTGCCCATCTTGGAAGCTAACCAGAGTTGGTCCTGGATAGTACTTTGTACTTGGATGGGAGACTGCCTTGGAATACCAGTTACAGTTAGCTCGTTTACGGCCTTACCACCATGAACTCACCTGCTCTTGGAAGCTAACTAGAGTTGGGCCTGGATAGCACTTGGATGGGAGACTGCCTGAGAATACCAGGTGCTGTTATCTCATTTACGGTCTTACCACCCTGAACTCGCCTGATCTTGTCTGATCTGAGACAGAAGGGAACCAGAGTGCCCGGGGAAAACTCCATACGGAAAGAACCCGGGTCCAACCAGCAGCTCGAACCCAAGACCTTTTGGCATTAAGGCAACAGTGAGTGCTAACCACTAAGTCACCATGCTGCGAAATTACCGAGTCCACTGAGAAACAGATCAGGAATTAATTTATTGATTAATTCTACTCATGAGTTCTGCAACAATTCAAAATACATATACAGTAGAAGCTAAATCTGAGTCAACATAATGATAATAGGGCTAGTAATTGAGTTTTGAATATTTTTATTTCCTCTGGCTGAAGGACCGGGAAGTATATGTCATTGAAATGTTTTGAAGTATTCCTTATCTGAGGGGAAGAAGTGAGGACGCTCTCCATAGGAGCTGCAAGCGTTAATGGTCTGATGTCTCCTTTGCTTAAGAGTTTGAGACTTGACTCATCAATCCCACATGATGAACCAGTTTAAAAACAAAGATGTGCTGTGACAGACATGTCCTTCCAGAGGGGTCACTCCAAGCTATCGCGGGGTGTCTTGACTGTGTTCTGCCTCGAAGCTGTCACTTTTCTTTTATCGTTTGGATCAACTCTGTAGCCTAGCATCAACCAGCTCTTTCTTGACACTTTCAAGATACTGAGCAATGTTTTGCTAACACCCATTCTGGGACATGGCCCATATAGACACTTAATGGCTTAATATGAGTTATGTAATCACCACTGTCAGCATTTATCTCTCAGCTGCAACCAAGTTCTGCTCACTGCGTTCCTGTTATGACTCACTGATGCTCAACTTTATAAACAACTCTTGCTAAAACCCATTTATTTAGATGCATTTGGAATAAATCATCATTACATAAAGTAAGTAAAAAATGTGATGCAGTACATGTAGCCATAAAAATAGGTTTGAGGTTGTGTTTCTGGTATGGAAGTTTGGCTTGTATAGGCGCATGCAGCTGGATTTGCACAGAAATGAAAAGCAACCTGGGCTATCCTAGAATAATCACCTCATTCCCCTCTGTTTATTAGTGTTTATTTGCATCAGCCGACGTTAGACGGGAAGATGCCAAAGCAAAAGGGACTGTGGTGTAAATAAAACTAAAAGGCCGAAAGCATCGTTGGACGGTTATCCAAACACATTTAAATTGGGTAGAAATGGCATCCTAAAAAGTTCAAGCGTTACATTTACAAAACATAAATCTCTGTGAGCGGAGCATATTTTTTCCCCAGTATTCTTTAAAATCTGTCCACGCCAAAAGGTTAAGGTTACCTACTTCAAATTACTTGCAAATTCAGTGTTTAGCATAATTTCAATGCAGCACTTAGAAGCCAAAAATGAGCTAAAACTGAAACAAATGAGCTTGTTTTGTTAGTTTTCTCACAAACTGACAAGTAAACTACTTTCAATGCCTTCCTGAACATGACCAAAACAGCTCAAGTAAAAAGATATACATGAAGCTAGCTGTTAGTTTTCTGCTTCCCAAACTTTGAGCCTCTTGAATGTAATCAGCGCTATTCTCCACTTTGCATTTAAAAGTTGCAGCACATCTTCGATTTATTTGCTTTAATTTAAACTGTATAACTCATCTGCTCTTGCGTAGGACGTTAACTCAATTGGTCAAGTATAAGCTCAATGTGTTTTGCCAGGGGTGTTAAATCCTGGTCTTCGAGGGCCACTATCCTGCATGTTTTACTTGTTTCTCTGCTCCATCCTCCCTGCATTTATTCAATAATTAATTAGCAGGCTTCTGTAGATCATGAAGAGGTAATTCAACCATTGAATCAGGCATGTTGGAGAAGGAAAACAAGTATAACATGTAGGTTACTGTCCCTCAAAATCCAGGATTTAACACCCCTGGGCAATGTTTAACAACCCTAACATTCCAGCTAAAAGAAAATTAGTTTAAAACCAGATAATCAATTAAAAACACTTGGGGAAGAGAGTGATACCATCCATCCATCAACTTTTACCCACTTCTTCCTTTTTGGGTTGCAGGCGTCACTGGAGCCCATGTCCAGCTAATACTGTGCGAGAGGCCAGGGTCACCCTGCACAAGTTACAAGTCTATCACAGAGATGAATAGAGACAAACAAGACAAATAATCATTGACATTCTTAAGGAAACCAGAGTACCTGTGAAAAAACAAAACAAACAAACAAACAAAAACCCACGCATACACAGAGAGAACATACAAAGTCCCCAGCTGGGATTTGATCCGGCAACTTTCTTGCTAAGAGGCAACAGCTCTACTAACTGAGCCACTGTTCCCTCCAGGGTGATACCAATATCCATTCATCCGTCCATTATTCCACTTATCCGGGGTCGGGTCGCGGGTGTAGTAGCCTAAGTAGGAAGTCCCAGACTTCCCTCTCCCCAGCCACTTGGACCAGCTCCTCTAAGGGAATCCCAAGGCGTCCTCAGGCCAGCCGAGAAACATAGTCCCTCCAGCGTGTCCTGGGTCTTCCTTCTTTCGGTCACAACCCAAAGCTCATGATCATAGATGAGGGTAGGAACTTCGACCAGTAAATTGAAAGCTTTGCCTTTTGTCTCAGCTCTCTCTTCACCACGACAGACTGGTAGAGCACCCGCTTCACTGCCGTCGCTGCACCTATCCGCCTATCGATCTCTCGCTCCATTTTTCCCTCATTCGTGAACAAGACCCCGAGATACTTAAACTCCTCCACTTGGGGCAGGACCTCCTCCTCGACTCAGAGAGGGAACTCTACCCTTTTCCGGCTCAAGACCATTTTTCATTTAAAAAAAAATGCATGTGTTTATGCAACGTGCACACAGTTACAGTGACACATTGGATTCAGTTCCAGTGTTTGCTGCCTGCTCCTAAGTCATTAAAATAGTTAAAACATTCAGAAGATTTGAGAAGTGCTTTTGTGAATCTTTCCAAAAGTGTTGCCATGCTGCCTCTCTTCCTCTCCATGTTTAAAAAGCCTCCCATCTGCTTGCTGAACACTGCAAACTGTATAAGAAGGAGACGTTCTTGTGCTCATCTTGAGGAAATGGCCCAACAGATTTCTGAAGGACTCTCACGTCTGCTGGCCTTTTCATCAGCCGCTTGCCCTGCAGCTTCATTCAGTTTTGGAAATAATTTTCAGGCTTGTTGGACAATTGGCATTCTGGAGTCACAGCTATTGAATAATCTATTTTTTTTTTATATATATAAATGGAAATGGATTGTTTATTTTTAAATAGAAGATAAGAGTGAATTATTCAAAACTATTTGCATTTAACAGCATTATGTGTAGTGTATTTTCCTGGACGTATAGTGAGAATAATATTATGAGCAGTTTTTAGCAAATAATTTAAAATACTAATTTTCTGAACTGGTGCATTCAAAAAGTCATGGTTTATTTCCTGCAGAGACATATTCTTTTGCACATTTCTCTCTTCACTTTAATGGTATTTTATCCAAAACTAAAGAGGCGCAGTCTCAAAGCTCATATTTTCTTTAAACTGCGTTGATACTAAAACCTGCAATTATTGCAGTCATAAATTAATTATCCTGAGTTTAGCTGGCAGATGCACACAGACCTCTGAGAACATGAAGAACAAATTACTAGTTGCATTATTATATTTACTGCAAACTAAAATTTACATTAATACATACTTTTGTAGAAATTTCAAGGACATTTTACAGTAAAATACAGCTCAGGTGTATTTTCTTTATTATAATTAAAGGCCTAGCATTCACTAAAGGAATACTTATTGCCCACTGTCTTTCATGCCAGAGTTTTATAGAAAGATTATCTCATGTTGTGAAATGATGAAATTATAGCCAGTATGATCAAACCTTAATAATAACCATTCTCATGGACTATTGCAACATTTGACACTCAGATAATGAGTTGTAAATTATGCTCAGCACACACAACAAATTTAATTAAATGTTTGTAGAAATGTCATTTTTTTGTGCTAGCTAATGTTGATTAGCTGTGACAGGCAACTTGAATTCTACTGAATACAAAGGTTCATTAGTTGTAAAGGTACTGTATAACCAATAATTACTGTCTGAAAGGTTTCTTTAATCCATTTGCTGATTCATGAGATATTTTGCTAACAGACAACAACAAGAGCACAGGTACGATTAAAAAAAGGTGTCAGTGGGTGATAATGAAAGACCTAAACTAGAGTTGTAAAGAAAATGATCCTGTGCCTGATGTGCATGCTGCCTTCATCAGTTTGCACTTTTTTTTTTAACCTGTGGCTCCTAACATAGTCCCAACATAGTATTCAAACGTGTAATCCAGATGCAGTTTTTGAATTCTGAGATGTGGTACTCTTTGAGAAGGATGGCACAGCAGCAAATAAAACGATTTATTGATGCTCCCTGTTGGAAATGTGGCTGAAATATTTTGGTGGGAAAAACTGCACTGTGAAAGAACATAATGCTTCCAGTGCCAGCATGTGCTACACTGTAGCACAAGGCTGTGTGTTAATGGCAGAATAAAGAAAGGCATTAAAGACACAAGGACAAGAGTGACAAAAGCAAATGCAAACCCACTGTGTCTGCAAAAATCTTCAGCAAATTCTTTGTTATGGTTTGCTTAACATAACACACATTTTCTTGAATACTCAAGGTTTTTATTTAGTTGTAGTTTTTGTTTGTTTGCCTCTTGCACTCTGTTTTTTCCAAGTATTCATTCAAACTCCTCTTTCCATTTTTTAAATCAGCTTATTGCTCATCCAGGAATCCTAAAAGGTGCTAAACAAGAGAGCAGAATACAAGGATTTAGACAAGTCAGGCAAGAATGCTGAACAAAGCAGCGTGCCGGTAAAACAAAAATACTTATGCTTACTTTGAAAAGTTCAACAGTTTAAAAAAAAAAAAAAAGATTCAATGTCACTAAAAGCAAAGTACTTCAGTCAAAAATCACAAATTACTATTTTAATGTTGTGAAAAAATTGGAGGTAACTTGAGTTTGGCGTCTAGGCTCCAATCTCATCATGTTTCTTGCACATCAAGCTATAGAGATATGAGAGTATCCCCACCCCCACCCTCCAATATACTCTCTGAACATGTTTTTCTACAGAGCAAAAAGGGTTTCATCGAGCCCAGAGGTGGGTGCTGGGGTGTTGGAGGGGCTGAAAATGAGCAAACATCAGTAAAATGTGTACAGGCGGCAGCGTCAAACAGCAGTAGTAGCAGCAGTCTTCAATGCAGAGTGAAGCAGAATGTTTAACAACTGAAACAGACCCCATAGATTAGTAGGCTGTTATAGATCGTATATAACTAGACCACTGACCGGAACCTGGAAGTTCAAGCTGGAGCAGGCCCTACCTTCCCAAGTTCTGTCAAAACTTCATTTCAGGACAACCCTCATCCTAAGCAAGTGTGCAGGCAACACTGAAAATAGATTACTCCTTTTAAACAGGAGGAACCCTCTGGCAGGGTGGGCTTTGACCGGCTGGGAGATGAGAGGGCAGTGAAGAGACAAACAAACACAGAAAGATCAGTCCAGGTGGAGCTCCTATAGGAAATAAACACAAATTAATGACAGCATTAACTGCAAAATACACACATGGAGACTAGAGCGAGTAAAGACGGCAGCAGATTGAGGACATGTGGTCAGATTGTCCCCAGCAGCCTAAGACTATAGCAGCATAACCAGGAAACACAAAAATAATCTTAACTATTGTATTGATCAGAAAGAAAAGTCAATGTATTTACCACAGTACACATCGCACCGCTATAGAAGTCGCATTAGTTCAAATATGTCTAATAAAGTGGAAAAATAATAATAATAATAAGTTGCTTCGCCAAATAAGACGCATCTATTACACATCACTGCTGACAAACTGATAATGTGGGTCAGTGTTGTGCCAAAAATTGATTGGCTGCCAAATAGCAGCAGCGGGAGCGTGCACGGGAGGACTTTAAAAATAATTTAACAAGATTAACACGTAAAACAATTATTTGTTTGCTCAAAATTATAGTAAAGGTGTGTCTCAGTTGAACTTTTACTTAATAAATGCATTTGACGGTCAAATCAGCTGCATTTCAAAAGCCGATTTGCGGAAGCGGGAGTGCGCAGAGGGACGACTCGTGCATTTCTTGGAAATTTAACAAGATAATCACCTAAAAACAATAATTTGTTTGCTCGAAATTATAATAAGGTTGTGTCTCAGTTTAACTTTTACTTAATAAATGCACTTTAATGGTAAAATCAGCTGCATTTCAAAAGTATTTGTTGTCTCGGTGCTCCGAGAGCATGCAGGAAGAGGAAATCAGGAAGGAGGAATGCTGAGCATTTCTTCAAAATTTTACAAAATATGCAGCTAAAACAATTATTTGTTTGCTTGACATTATAGTAAAAATGTGGCTCAGTTGAACTTTTACTGAATAAATGCACTTCAATGGTCAAATTAGCTGCATTTCACCGGGAAGTGCAACAAAATGAAGCTGATTTGACGGTTGCTCCAGGCATGATTCTGGAGCTGGATGACAGTGGCAGGCTATGGAAAGCTGATCGTGTCATTAACCTCCTAGGACCTGGCACCCACATACGCAAGGGTTCGGGTCTTAGGAGGTTAATAGCCACTTTTACCTGTTACATGACACATGTCATACTATTTGAGTGCCTTCTAGTGGCTGAAAACGGTAGTGTTCAATATTTTCCATCTCAGAATAATGAAAATGGTCATATCTCAGCCAAAAATTCTATCCATCCATTATCTTTTACCCGCTTTTTCCATTTTGGGTCACGGGGGGTCACCGGTGCCCATATCCAGCAGTCACAGTGTGAAGGGCAGTGTACACCCTGGACAGGTCTCCAGTCCATCACAGGGCCACAGAGACAAATGAGACAAACACCTATTCACTCTCTCACTCACACCTAGAGACAATTTAGAGTCACCAATCAGACTAACATGCACGTTTTTGGTCTGTGGGAGGAAACCAGAGTACCTGGAGAAAACACACATGCATGTGGAGAACATGCAAACTCCACGCAGAAAGGCCCCCAGGCAGGGATTTGAACCAGGAACCTGCTCACTGAGAGGCAGCAGCTCTACCAGTTGCACCACCATGCTGCCCTTATCATTGGTCTTCTTTTGCTAATGCAGGTAAATAATTTTTTTAAACTGTCTTTTTAAAACAAGTTTCTACTATCAAAGAGCATCAAAAGAATTGTTTTTCTCCCAAATATGTAAGTAGTGTTTCATTTAATGAGTTGTGTTTTATATCGAAAATCAGTTTAAAATGATGTGGGACATTCACTTCAAATTAAATTAGCCAGTTTCCCAATTAAAAAAATGACTTATTAGAAGCCAAAGGCTACTGTATAGTACTAAAGGTAGTAGAAGTTTTGCTCTACAGCAGAGTGCAGCGTGTTCATGTTCATGAGGCTGCATGATCACAAGCTCCAACACAATTAAAACATGTCAAACATCATTTTTAAATGTCAGCAGATTGGATTTATCTGCACCATCAGAAACATTTAATTGGTCCTAACTGTTTCTCAATCAAAGCCGAACTCGTACTGCACGCTTGAGAGGCATCAGATGCATTCTGTCAGACAGAGCGACTTTCCCCAGGCGCTGAGCAGACATCTATAATGCATTTCCCACATAGAGTCCAATCAGCAGATCCCTTCAGCCCGATACCTCAATCAGCTTCCTAATCTCATTTCTAATTCATTTTACTGTGCCTGCAACAAACCCAGCGCCATGAAGTGCAGTTTGACATCAATCCCTCAGATTTGCAGCGAGCGCTGAGGCGAAGCGAGAGACGTTTGGCACGAGTCTCAAAATCCAGTTGCTGAAACTCCATGAGGTGCCTTTCATTTGTCTTTCGTTGAGGCTCACCTGAGCTTCATGAATGGGTCTGGAACGGTGAAGTTGTTCTCTGAGGAGGTGAAAGAAAGCCTAATGGAACCTCAATCGAGCGTCAGCTGAACACAGGAAAAATAAAGGAGGAGGGGGCTCTACTTTGTCCATTACCGTTTATTGTTTTTGTCAGCGGGGCGTTTTACTTCCGATCAATTTTATTCTGTTAAACAAACTCAGCCGTCTTTGATGTGGGCTGTGCTGGATTATGTTCCTGTTCTTGTTATTCAGACTCTTTTAAAAAGCACTTTGATACGAGACAACCTTTTACACTGTTAGAAAGTGTTTTCTTGACATTTTAGTGCAAAAGGTCACAGTAATTTTAAAGCTTGTGTTTGTTGTCTCCAAAAAAATCAAAATAAAATAAATCAAACTGACCACTTTTGTGCAAGGGTTCTCACCAAGTTTATAATTTTACAAGTGTTGTGGATGTGTTGGGTATGTTTTCTGAATCATGTCACTGTAGGACATGATCTTTGTCATGTTACCTGCAGCATCACGTTGTCAAAGCAGAATATATTGAAAATTTAATCATTATAAAAATAAAATAAAATTATTTACGTATTACTTTAAATTGAGTTTATTTTGCTTATTTTTACTTTTGGTTTGATCACATCTTATACCACAATGCTTTTGGTTTGTCATAAATTGCTGGTTATTATTTCAAGATTCAGCACTATAGCCATAACAAAATTAAATTTTATTTTTTTTTTATTTAAAGTGAAGTGGTGTTTTAAAATGAGTTTCTGTAAGATTTTTACAAACAAATGTTGAAAACTCTTTGAAGAACTTCACACACTAAAAACTGCTGGGTTATTTTGAGAACTCACGTGCGGAGTTAAAGTCAAACATTTGATGGGTGAGAGATGAGCACGTCATTTTTTGTAGTCTGTCATTCTGAGCCAGAATTTCACCAAATTGATTCTGACTGGACCTCTGCTTAAAGATGTAACAAGTAAAGATTAAAAAAAAACTTATGAGAAGATATTTAACCTGGTTGGATTTGTTTATAACTTTAGTGTTGCACTAAACACTGTGTTTTGGTTCCTAAAATAACATTAGCTGGTGCTAGCTAAGGCAGCACGGTGGCACAACTGGTAGAGCTGCTGCCTCTCATCGAACAGGTACCTAGTTCAAATCCCAGTGCTTCATACAGTTGGATTATTAAAATGTTAATTCAGGAGTGTGAGCTTGATGCGCATAAGGGAATGAAAACATGTCATAGAAGCAGTTGATATGTAGCGCAGACATTGTGCCTGAATTGGGACTGACAAACAAAAGGGATCTCAGGGAATTTTTGAGGAAAAGGTGAATCCATAATACAAAACAAGAGTTCTGGGATGCACTTTGATGCTCGACTCCAGAGAGCTGCACTCCCATAGATTTTATACTGCACTTGTCAAATTGAAGCTGTGAAGCTTGAACTCCTTCTCCCTGGCACTTTATATCAGCAGCAAGACATAAAAGGAAGCTGTCCATAAGTGTACACTGTCTTCTGTCCTGGCGTCTCTGCAGTTGTTGACAGAGTGGCTGCTCATGGTGGTTGAAAAAGACTTAAACACACTGCTGTTGGTTTAAAAGCAGAGAAATAGGAGGCTGTGACTGAAATGTTTTATTTTTCCCCTTCAAGGTGTGGAAGATGAGGCAAACACAGGAAATAGGAGACACAAAGCTGAAGCTGTTGGCTGCTTTGATGGCCAGATCTGAGGCACCTTTTCTGCTTCTGACTTTTAATGAGAAGGTGGCTGATAATGTTTTTGGCCATGCCTGGGTGTGTTTATGGATCTGCCTGTTATTGAAATATAATCTAATGCAAGTAGCAGAAATAATCAAAGAGTTCCACATCTACAACTGTTTATCTGAACCTGATTCAAGATGGCTGCCATGGCCAACTGACCTTCAAAACCCCCTAAAATGAAAACAGATTCTTCAGACACTGACCTAAACTTTGGTGTGGTTGTATCTGACTCATTCGCAGTACATACTCCAAGTGCCAATAAATTACTCAAGAGGTTTTGTTTTTTTTTTTTGTTGGTATTTTTGCTATGAATGATTTGGTCAACTCTGTCTGTCTGTCGGTGAGTTATTTCATGAACCACTGGATGAATTTTAATGAAAATAAAGAACTAATAATTTATTTTAAATCTACAACTGATTAACTGTTGAAACCAATCCAGTTCAAGATTGCTACCACAGTCAACATCCCTTAGAAAACACATAAATGCATATAGTTCAGGTAAATTGAGAGGTATTGTGTTAAAGCCATTCACAGCATGTTTCAAGCCCCTTTGAATCTTTAGCATTAACTTTTGGGGTTGATTATTAGCAAAATATCTCATAAACCTCTGGACAAATTTTATTGAACATTGAATGTATAACTAGAACTGATTAACTTTTAGAGTCATCATGATTTGAGATGGCCACCACAGCCAACTGACCTTCAAAAACACTAAAATGAATATAGTCAGTGAAGTTTACAGACATTATCGTAACATTTATTGTGGTAATAGCTGAGCATGACGTCTTATGTGACATATTAGATACAGTAGTCCCTCGCTACTTCGCAGTTCATTTGCTGTATCTTGGATTCAGTCTATCACGGTTTATCAAAATAAAATTGGACATGACATACAACTGGCTGACTGATGGATAAGCCGCGCGATCGGCATGGAATTTTTATGTAAAATAAATTATTTAAAATTATTTAGCACCTGCTGCACATTTGTGCAGCCCAGAGCTGCAGATAAAAAAAACTTTCTCCTGCAGCTTTGTGCAGCCCATACTGCAGGATAAACTTTCTGCTGCAGCTGAACAGCTGATCAGATGTTCAGCTGCAGAGTGGAGAAGTGGGCGTGGCCAAGAACACTTGCAGGTGGCAAACAGCAGTGGAGGCAGGGAGCTGAAATCATGACATT
>JARVGV010001459.1:5482543-5496254 GCA_031762435.1 Hypsolebias longignatus | reverse complement strand
GTCATTCATGCAGAAAAATCTGCAGCAGGAACGCAGGATGATGGGATGTCCAGATCTCGTGGTCCAGTGATGGTAGCAGAGGGTCAAGAACCAGGAAGACAAACACAAGCAGAGCAAAAAGTGCAGAGAAGGGTGATCCAAAAAAACGTGGTCGAGACAGCAAGCAAGGGTCGTTTAACCGCGGTCAGAAAATTGTAGAGGTGTCCAGTCAGGAACAAGGCAAAAGTGAAGAGTCAGGAGATGATGCAGAGTTCAAGATCAGGAAACAAGGTCGAGGAGAACGCTGGAGAATTTACTGGCTGGTGAGCTTTCAATGATCTGGCACTGAGGAGCGTGAGAGTGGAGCTTAAGAAGTGAACTGAACAGGTGTGGCAGGTGAGTGGTGACTGCAGAGACAGGTTGCAGCAGGTGAGTGCAGGTTGCTGAGTGAGTGTGACAGGAAGACGGGTGATAAGCAGTGCAGGATTGAACAGGATGAAATACACAGAAACTGAGGGGGATCCAGGGGTGAACTGTGACACTACCCCACTTCTTATACCCATGTGTAACTCCTAACACCTTGAATATCTTGCACCAAAAACATCAATGTTTACTTGTGTTCCCTGTTCAATTCTAGTTCAGAAAAAACTTCTCAAACTACAGTACATTCTTTCAAATCGCTGTGACGGAGATCATTGATTTACTGCTTGTGATCAAATTTTTTGTTGTTGTTCAAAACCACCAATGTCCCTAAGTCACAAAAAAGACCAATTATCAATCTAATGTATATATCAATGTGTTTTTTTTAATTGCAAAAACTAGCTTTATTTCTAACTACATATAGGAAGGGACACAGATTGCTGTATTTAATTTAAAATGCTTACAAATTTCATTTAAAACTAAAATTCACACAAAAATAAACACGCTGACCAAGATGCATGCCATTTGCATTAACAGCTGAAATTATGCATAAATACAATTCACAAAGGGACAAAATATGTCTTGGGACCCAGGAGGGATTTATTCATTGTTCTGTCTTTTCTCTTCCTCCTCCCCATCTGTCACATTCATCCACTCCTGACACAGCAGAATGAGGAGAAGATCGCTCCGGCGTCAAAGAAACCTGGTAAGGGGCGACCGAC
Organism: Hypsolebias longignatus; assembly: GCA_031762435.1. Taxonomy (NCBI): domain Eukaryota; kingdom Metazoa; phylum Chordata; class Actinopteri; order Cyprinodontiformes; family Rivulidae; genus Hypsolebias; species Hypsolebias longignatus. The sequence continues at coordinate 5,495,133 of JARVGV010001459.1, read as the reverse complement.
TCTCAGCTTTGAGAAGAACGCCGACTCTTCGTCCACCTCTTCATCGACCTCAGCAGAAAAGCAGAGACAAGAGGCTCGCAAGCGCCTGCTGGCTGCGAAGAAGGCCGCCTCATTTCGCCAGAACTCTGCCACAGAAAGCTCAGACAGCATCGAAATTTACGTCCCCGAGGCACAAACTCGCCTCTGAGAGAAACCACGAGCGAAAAGGAAGAACGGACAGTTAAGTGTGGAGAAACAAACGGATGCCGACAGAGTAAAGACGGGGAGAGAAGCGCCTGAACAATGCTTTTTGAGTGTTGACACACAAATATAGGCTGGTCCTGATTAGAACATGAAATGAAAAGTTGATTTTAATTTTTATTTTTTTGTGGACCCAAACAAAACTTTGAAACGGGAGATTCCTCATTTGGGACTGCCAGTGAAAACCTCAGCTGATGAACTTGATGGATATTTTTTTCTTGATATAATAAAAAATGTTTCTGAAAGTATTATTACGCCACTTAAGAAGCTAAATAATATTTATGAGGACTGTTTTTTAAAACATCCTGTATCTAGGCTATAAGGTGTATGACGTGGGCACTCACTCTTCCCAGGTCACTGGCCATCTTTGTAGCTTTGCACAGCACCACCTGGTGGCCATCACGCAAATTGCACCACAATTTCACCCATGTACGTCTTCCTTTTTTTTTTCATCTGTTAGTTATGAAAAATTCCACTTAATCAGGGTAATCTGATTATTTTTGGTGTGATGAAAACAAGGTTTTGGGGGTGTTATTTGTCTTGTTTCCCTGCAAGTTATTATTGTGTCCTGCATAATATTAGGGTCAAAGATTTTTAAAATTAGTATGAATCTGTAAACTTGGGTTTCTTAATGGTTTTGAATGAAAGTGCATATTAGCCAAGACAGAGGATCTCAGCTTTCTGTCCACAATATATTTTTGTGTATCTTTGTTTTGGGGATATCTTAACTCCTTTCAGTCTCTTTTTTTTATTATTATTATCATGAAATAACAGCTCCATAGTTAATAATTAAGGGATAATTGTTCCATTTGTACTTTAAATAATTTCTAGCAGCATCACTGAGCACTAAACATTTCAAATGAATGTTAAGATTTTAACAGAGGTCATGCAGCAGGTTGAGAGCAGAACGTTTCTTTTTATTTTGCTTCCCATCACCCACCAGACGTCACTGCAAACTATCAATAATTTCCTCTCTGAACTGCACCTATGTCCTCAGTCCCTCAAGCGTTACAGATAATAATTGTTTTTGATAATTTATTCAATCTTGTTTGCTTTTTCTCCATTAAAGACTGTAGAAGCCAAAGACGAATTCACTGTTTTTAATTTCAAACTGTGTTGAAAGGTCAGCTGCAGCTGACAGAGGACATGAAGAGGAGTCCAGCTGCAGCAACATGAGCATGCATCAGGATACAGTATAATACAGGTTTAACATTCTGATAATCGCATGGTCAGAAGCTTCAACAGAACTGCCCATCCTCACTACGACAGCGAGCGTCTGATTTTAAACGTTCAGGATCAGAAGCCTTCCTGGCCCTGAAGGCAACTTTATGGAGTTGTTTCTGACCTCAGGACAGGGCTTACACCTTCAGTCCTGTAGAGCAACACTGATCTAAAGACACGTCTCATCTGCAGCATACGATTATCTGAATCAGTAAAATGTTCACATATTTTAGGATTCGTGTTTTCTGCATATGGTACAGTCAAATGTGATCTGCCTCAGATCCCCTGCTGCTGGTGGCTTGTCTTCCACGTGCGTGGTTTTCTTCCAAATGGTGAGCAAACGTAAACTTTACTGTCCTGATGGCTTCTGCCCAGCTGTTGCTTTGTTTCTTTTGTCTCACACTCTGTGACCCAGTGTTTAAAACCAGTAGTTTTGTATTCAAAAAGCAGGAAAAGTAACATTCTTCTTATTTTAAATTGCCGTTAGCTACTCTCTTGGTTGAGGACCATTGTTTTAGTTTTTCTTGCTCTGGGTGAAGGAAGGAGAATGGCTCAGAGGTGTCAAAAGCATGTTCCCTGACAGCCATTAATCCCCTCTTTCCAGTTGACTGGAGACGTTAGCGTCATTAGCACCTGAAAGCCTTTTGTTTAAGTGAACATAATTGGCTCTACAGTATTTGAATTCTGACTGTCAGTGGGGACAAAGTTGTCTGACAAGGGTGTTTTCTCAAAATCAACATCCCTTAAAGTAGCTTCTTTTAACCAGTGAGGTACAGAAACAGGTTGAGGTTTTTAAACATGTAAAACTACAGGGATGTTTTAATTTTGCTGCTGAATTGCACGTCATTTTCTGTTCCCCATTTGCTTTTTACACCCATTTGTTTACCACCTCTGTATGACACTGTATGTATTGAATGCAAATAAACCACAAGGTGTTTTTTTTTTTATTCACTGAAGGACAGAAAGCTATAAACTGAGCAAACGGTTTTAATAAAAGTTGATTTTTTTCTACTTTTTTCCATTATTTGGATGTATAAAATTCCAAGACATGTCGGCGACTTGCTCGCAGATAGTCAAAATAAAACCTCATGCATATAAACAATACTTTTCTCCACTGCTGTGACGCAGCAGTTAACCAGCTGTGCTGTTGTAAAACCAGCTCAAAGTGAGCAGCAGTCTGCTTTGGGTGAGTTTAATATTGAAGAGTGTTTTTTTTTGTTTTTTTTTTCACTTTGCATCTTTAAAAAATGTCTGCCACTGGCTCTAATTGACAAAAGTAAAAGAGTGAAGTAATGTGTCATGTGTCAAAGTGGAAAAAGCAGCTTTAAAGAAGCCTATTTCTTTTTTTCATTCAACCTTTATTTAGGCAGGTTAATCCCAGTGAGCCTCAAGGACTCATTTACAAGAGATCTTTTCCTTTCAAAGCTATATTCAAATATTGGTGTGTTTTTCTCTATTTTTACATACCTATACAATTATATATATATATTTGTTGGCCATAATTAAAAGTTTTGTCCATACTGAACTAAGAAAGATCAGTTCAAACCACAAAAAGTCTGCCACTCCGAACACCTGCTTGCAAAGAACAGGAAAGTTAAATAAGTTGCTTTGTTCTTCTCAGACATAAAACATGAGACTGGGTGAGGCCGAGGTCGTGCCAGCAGAGACCAGATGTAGCAACGTGTCTCCAAAACGAAATATTTTACGAAGCAAGCACATGTAATGACTAGACTCTATATAAGATGTTCTGTGCGTTTGAGAACAAGAAGCTGTACTTTGTGACACAAAACTGTGTGTGAGTGAACGTGGTGTTCATCAAACAAATTTTAACTGAGTTCTTGTTCACTATACTCTGGTAACGTTTAGAGGATGTGCAATACAGTCTACTAAGTTTATATGATATTAATATGTTGCATTTCTCCCATTGTGCTTCTTATTGTCTGTAAATAGGAATACAAAGTAAAACTGTCATCTTTTACAATGCTGTACACCTACCAGTATTTATACTGTCAAGATTGTTCACATGCAGGCGCGATGCTCAATAAAATGCACAAAATACTTTCTCAAAATGTTTAGTATGACTGTACTTTTCATTGTATTGCTTTTGCTTATCTTATTCAGACGGTGAGTTTGTGTGAGGCTTTTCTTTCCAACACAGTTATTACCAGAAAAAACAAGGAATGATTTATCTTTGTTTTAGATTTATAATAAAAACATGTCTCTCTTGTAAATGAGTCCTTGTGACTCAATGAGACTAACTTGTGCAAATAAAAATTGACTGAACCATACCTTTGAATTGTGACCCCCCACGACCCAGAAAGGAAGAAGCGAGCAAAAACAATGGTTTTGAATGTTTTTTTTTTAATTATTTAAAATCCCTCTATTACTCTTTGTGTAATTTACTATTTTAAACTGTTAAACATAGTTACAGAGTATAAACTCAAATATTGGTTAAAGTCTGAATGTCGTTTCCCCCTCTTTTCTTATAGCCCCCATTCCCCTCAAGCATAGACTGTTTATAGAAATAATGTCTGTTCATCACAAGAAAACAGGCGGATTCTAGACTTTTTAGTCAATGGCACCATAGCTCAGTCAGTTTTAGTCACCTTTGGGCGATTATGGTTTATGTAACAGCATTTTGCACATTATGTAAACGCGCATGAGCCATTTCCTGAAGACTAGAGCCATAGTGAGTGAAATATATTTAAAAGTTGCCACAATGCATTAAAACTGCACCGATTTAACCCTTTGGGTTTTTCAAATCAACTAAACAATGTTCAATGACCGTCAGCGTTGTATTCTGAATGAAGTAGGTCTCCTGGCCGTCACAACAACACGAAGTCAAACGGCTGTCTGCAGCGGGAGCCGCCATTGGCTGACGGCTTTCCAGGGAGGCATCATCCTGCGCTCCGATTGGCTGAGAACAAACAGAGGCGGGACCGTTTCTGTTGCGACTGTCAAGATCAGCAAAGCTACTGGCGCTGAGGTTGCGTTCAGGTAAAAAAAAAAAAAAAAAGGAGCAAACGAAAGGGGGAAGAAAAAAAAAACAGAAACATTCATCCTGCTGGAAAGCGAGAACTACAATGGAAACGTGGAAGCTCATCCTTGCGGCGGAAGCTAAAAAGTGAGTTTTTTTTTTTTAATTTTTTAGTTCGGAGGACAGCGCAACACGTCGGGAGTCTTGGCAGAAAGTGTCGCCGAGTCAACCCATCGTTTGGCTCCTTTGTGGAGCAACTTGGACAGCTGCGCGTTTTCAAGCGCGAGCACCCCCATCAACAAAGAATGAAAGCGTTGAAGCGAGGTGAGCGCCTGAACGTCGCACGCGTTTTGTCTCTTCTGTCTCGGGTGGACACATTAATGTCCGCCTGTTGACTGTGTGGCGTGGGTTTTTTTTTTTTTTGGTGTTCGTGTCTAAATGTAAGGAGGAGGCGGTGTGGGGGGGACAGAGCTAGCCAGCTAGTTATCTCGTGAGGCAGGCATGCTGTCCATCTGGCGGAGCGACATGCGGGAGGCTGTGTCTCTGTCTGCCTCCTTTGTGCGCTCCAGATGGCTCATTTAGCCACATGTTCGCCTCCATGGGGCTTTTATTCTTTTTTTTTCCTTTTTTTTTGTGCAACCTGTAACATTTCAATCACAAAGAAAGATAGTTGTTGTTTTTTTGGGGGGGTGGGGGTGCAACTTTTTTCTGTTGTTAACTAACCCAACAAATGTCCAGCATGTGAACCTGCAGAGCTGAAAACTAGCTTAGCAGTTTGTGTTGTGGAAGCGTTGGAGCTTTTTAATTTAACAATCAAAGCCCTTCCCTGCGCACACATTTATTTACTTGTGTAAACAGAGAGGGGCATCTTGTAAACAAAAAGTTGGCCTGTTTGACAGACTGATTGACATTCCTGCTGCTGGTGCTGGGAATTTTCTTTCATTTTATTATATTATTTTTTAAAACTGTACCACTCTCACTTCCTAATTTTATTTTATTTATTTGTTTCTTTTTTTTTTTTTTTTTTTTGATGATGGAGCCTGAGTGGATGCAGAGGAGCTCTGAGATCACGTACAGCACGTTTCTTCAGAGCTGCAGACACAATGAGCACATTCAGGCTTCAAATCCTTCTTTTTGATTCCATACAAAAAATGTATTTGGGCTATTGAATCATTATATTGTTTTTGTTTTAAAAAAATGTGAATAGTTTCCAAGTTAAGAGGATTTTAGTGCATGAAATAAAATCTGCATCAAAATTATTCCCAGCTTTGTTAGTTGACACAGTATTTAAAGCTCCTAACGGTGTAATAGATTACAGTTACGGTACATTTTTTTTTTTTTTTTTTTTTTTTTTAAGGCATTGTAATATGAGTTACTCCAAGCCTGTCCCAGTCCAGGTTTGAGCAAATTCATCAGAATCCAGTACCGACTATTAAAAAAAATAAACATCACATTTATCTAAAAACAATAATAACAACCCCCCCATTTTTCGTGGGCCACTGACTGCTGTGATGATATGCACACAATCTCCTTTGTGAGGACAGGCGCTGCCCCCGGGGGTCAGGTTTCACCCAGCCCCACAGAAAGACATTTACTGCAGTCTGTGGCCCACCCCTGGGATCAGGCATGCTCCATTTTGTGGGGAGGTTTCCTCCAGTGACCCACGGTGGATGCACAGAAAGAAGTTTGAACTAAAAAGGCCATTGTTTGTACACACAGCACAACTTTTATGTTCTGTATAACTTCACTTGATTATTATTTGTTTTACCACTTTATTTCAAATACATGGCTTCATTTTGTTTCCGTAAGCTTTTCTTTATAGCAAACAACAGATTTTAATGATGATTTTAGCTGCATGATCATAAAAGGTATTTATTTTGTTGAGCTATTGTTACAGGCTGTTTTCTCTTCTTTCAGCCCCGGAGGATGACCATCGCCCCGAGCACGAGCACTCCTCCGCCGTGTCGGACAGTGACGATGGCTCCCCGCTCGACCTGTCAGGAAAGGGGCTCCTTGGGAAGCGGCGTCGCCGCGGCAACCTGCCCAAGGAGGCGGTGCAGATTCTTCAGAGCTGGCTGTACGAGCACCGCTTCAACGCCTACCCATCAGAGCAGGAGAAACTCAGCCTGTCAGGCCAGACCAAGCTCTCTGTGCTGCAGGTGAGGGGACAGGAACCAGCACGGGAAACGTGCTGGTTTTTCTGATTCTGATGGTTTTATTGTTCTGCTCTCACAAAAGACAGCATCGGAACTTTTAGTTGTACGAGACTGGAGCTCTGTCACATTCGAATCATTGATGTCTAAAATCAAAGTAATGATTGGATAGTGATGCACTGAGGCTTTTCTTACAACCGGGTGGGAAAAGATTCAAAGCTTCACGGATCAAGACACCTGGCGGACCACAGGAGCCACAAGCACGACTGAAGTCACTGACAGATCCAATCACATGCGAGCAAATGAAGTTTAGAAAAGTTTGGTCAAGTGCGTGTTTGTTCATTTGCACGAAATAACAATTACATCTCATTACACATTAATACTAAAATAATAATAATAATAGACTCAGAAGCACAACAAAGTTCTTTGTTGAAAAAGAATACATATGGAAAAATTAATATATAACTTTATTTGGTGACTTGTTATTGAAATGTAAATTGTAGCTCCCAGGACACATTACAGGTAGTCCCCGAGTTACAAACGGGTTCCGGACCTAAGGACCGTTCGTAACTCGATTCTGCCGTAGGTCGGACATTTTCGGCCGTAAATCGAAACTGAAACCACCACTCGGCGGCCGTAACGTCTTTTTAAACACGTTTTTTTTTTCCATGTAAAACAACAAATGTGCATTTAGAACGCCGTTTTAATGTGTTTCCAAGCAGTTAGCTGACACAATACCCTAAAAAAAAAAAACATAAAATGCTGCATAAAAAAGCAACGTATGGTGTGATGACGTCACTGGGGGCGGTGCCGTAAGTATGGAACGCCGTAAGTCGATGGCGCCGTAAGTCGGTGACCACCTGTATACTGTACTTTATTTGGTGGAATCCAAGCCTTTGAATTCTGTTTACTGAAAAGCACCAAATTCACTTCCCAATATTCCATCTCCTCACAAACCCAACGTTTTTAAAGAATAATGATGCATCTTGAATAACTTCAGCAGCAGCATCTGTAAAACTGGGATCTGAGCCACAGAAGAGCGATGGCGTCTGAAGCCTCGGCCGTCATTTGTCACGTGACGGGTGTTTTGATGCGAGCTCCGGCACAGTGTTGCAAATCACTCCGTCCCAGGAAGAGCGACTCAAGCTCCGAAGCCTCGGCACCGTTTGCCCGTCTCGCCTTCGCAGCGTCACCCCTGTCCTGTTTTTTTGTTGCATCAGTAGTGATTTCCTCTTTTCTTCTCGGCGCACAGAAGATTAGAGAGTAGTTGGAGGCAGCATGTAGTCAACTCAGCGACGTGCATTTCTTGGACATTCTCTGAGGCTCAGCATTTTCAAGCTCAGATCTTCATTACTTCCAGCTGTGTGAAGTCTGTCTTCTGTTCTTCCCTGATGCACCAGTAGAGGGCGTGAGTCCAGCACTAATGAAAAAAGATTAGAATTAAATCCTTGCATCCTTTTAGATTCTGATTCCTGATTGGAACAAAGTTGTATTTTCGGCTCAAATAATTGAAACTTTCTTGCAATTTATGCCAAAAAAAAATGTATCTTTGCTTTTGCAGATATGCAACTGGTTCATCAACGCACGTCGCCGCCTTCTCCCCAGCCTGCTGCGCAAGGACGGCAAAGATCCCACCAAGTTCACCATCTCCCGTAAGGTGGGTGGTAAAAATGAGGGCCCTTCGTCTACCGGAGGCAGAGCCAGCTCTCCAGAGATAAATACTTCCAGCGGTGCCCAACATCGTCCGTCTGTGATCCGCTCTGCCCCTACCTTGGACCTCAGCCTCCTGGGGAACACAGCCACAGCCATTCTGACGGGAGCGGGCTACCCTGGTAAGCAAGGCTCGGTCCAGGCGCTCATGAAGTTGGACACTCAGAGCCTGCTGAGGGAGGCAGATGAAAGGGTGGCTCCTGCAGCTTGTGTCAGCAGCACAACGTCAGCAGCTAGCTCTAGCAGTGGCCTCTTCAACACACCTCCCCCAACTCCCCCCGAGCTGTACCCCGCGCAGGACTTCAGCGACCTGAGGCTCCTGGTGGACGCTGCTCTGCAGAGAGCCGCAGAGCAGGAGAGACAGAACAAACCCTCAGAGATTGAAGTGGTACTCAGCGCTTACAGCGACGACGCAGGCTCGAACCCACCGCCAGATGAACAAGTCATGGATCCTTCCAGGGTGCAGAGTCTGATGGAGAAGGCGATGGCTGTTCCAGACTCAGCTGGGACTTTAGTTGAGTCTCCGGTCGTCGCACCTCTCTCAGGCTCAAGGATATCTTCTCTTCCATTACACAAAGTCATATGGACCCCTTCAGAGAAAGCCTCTGTCGGACCATCCAACCCAAACCAGCCTCAGCTCCTCCCAGCCCATCACCCAACCACAGTACCAGTGTCTGCCTTAGTCCTGGGGCAGCCAGATGTACAGAGACCAGGTATCGTTCCAACCGTCAGCCCAACCCCACATCTAGATTCATCTCGTCTCGTCTCATCTCCCACCACATGTCCAGTGAGCCCGTCAGAGCCGACAGCAAGGCTGGTTTTAGAACCGCTCGTCTCTCCACCAGTCACAAGTCTTGTCCCAGTCTCTGATGCGAGCTGGGATTCATCCCCGGCAGCAGCCGCCTCTCCTCCAGCCGTGACCTCGCACCAGCCCTCTAAAGAAGCCCCACCTCACCTGCCGTTCCACAAACCCGTCTTGATCCCGGTAACGGCTCCGTGCATGTTGCCTGCTTCATCCTGCGCAGGTCCCGTTTCAACCTCGGGGTGCGCCCCTGCCCCACTTCCTGTGTCGGCGATCGCGCCTCGTCTGGGCCTCAGCACCCAGCTCCCCCCTCTGCAGCCCTCCTCCACAGGCGGCAGCGGCTCTCAGAGGAGCGCAGCCGTCGTGCCCAGTGTTTGGAGCATGGTCCACACTAACGCCAGGCAGGCCAGTTCCCTCCAGGTGATGAAAACGTCCATTACCACCGTGTGGGGGCCGCAGCACAGCATGCACACGTTGAGCGAACCTGTGAACTAGCTGCAGCGGGTTTTGAAGAGTTACGGTGGCGTGCAGACAGACTCTGTGAGACTGGACACTGTACGGGAGAATGTATGTTGAGCCTGAGTCTGCACATCACTAGAACACTGACAGGATGTAGTGTTTGATGCACTGACAGTGGGGGAGCTGATCATTTCATGACATCTTGATGTCGTACCAGATGGTTCTGGTTTTATCTTCACATGTTGCATTAAAAGGGTAGTTTGGATATTGTGCAAGAAAGTTTAGAACAAATAATATCTTACCTGTTGGAGATGATCCTTGAAAATCTCATTGGCGTGTAATTCAGACCAAATTGATGAGCTAATGACTAGTCTGAGTGGGGCCACGGTCAAAGTGGATTTCTGCCATCTTAAAACAACATCTCTGCCAGGGATGGGAACTTTAAGCAATAACACTTTTTGGATAAGTCTGTAAACATTTGATTTTAAATTGTATTTCCCCGTCTTGACGTGTCACTATGCTGATGCAAGAAGTTAAAAAATATATATTGCGACAGTCAAAAATACTTCAAATATCCACAAATCACTTTTCATCTCTAGTCATATTCTGATTTACCTTCACTTTGCTGCTGGTACACCTGAATTTCAAGGTTATTTCTATTCTGTTCTACTTACAAAACCAACTGAACTTTATGTAAATACCTGTAATTCAAAACTGATAGTGAAGCGTTAACAAACTGCTGTCATTTTATTTATTTATTTTAAGACTGCACTAATCTACTTTAATCTGGCTCCACTGACAAATCATGAGCTCATGAATCTGGTCAGAATTAAAACTTTTCTCCACAAACTGAGTTTGTTTAAAGAGCCATCCACAACAGGTAAGATGTTAATTGTTCATAACTTGCCACAGAACCCCACTTCAAAAGATCTGAGCTGTGGAAAAGGAGGAAAGTGTTTTCAGTGGTGCTTGAAAGTTTGTAAACCCTTTATAATTTTCTACATGTCAGCATAAATGTGACGTAAACCATCAGATTTCACTCACATGTACTGGATCATTTTTCCCTCAACAAATAAATGACCCAAATATATTTGTATCATTTGTTTTCAACTTTTAGGACTTGCAAAAGTACAGTATAGACAATTCTCAAGGGTTCACAAACTTTTAATCACCACTGTATGCTACAAAGTTGGACTCTGAGTAGGTATTAGCGCAGCAGAGTTAGCCTCTCCTGCAGCAGCGCTGGACTTGTGAATGTACAAAGCACATCAGTGAAGTCGCTCATCATCCATTTTCCACGTCTAGATGAAAACGTTGTCTTTTCATTTGAACAAAACCAACGACGGTTTGCTTGGTCTCACCAGTTGTGTGGTTGAGCATTGACTGTTTTAATGTTAGTCTGTTCGTCTCTCCAGCACATTTCTTCTGTTCTTGTAGTAAAACTGGGCAGAAGGGAAACGGTAGACGGCAGCGAGCTGGGCCGAGCGACCCGCGTCACTCTTCCCTCTGCCTCCCCATCGCCCGGCCTTTTTATAGCCGAGCGGTTCCTGCGTCGTCATCTCGGCTGCTCTGTGCGTGCCCTCTGCCACAACCTTCGGTTGCCAGTTCTATTCCACGGTGAAACTTCAAAGTATTTCCTGTTCTGATGTCCAAAATAAACGCAGCTGCTACTTCCAGTGAACGGGTCGTGTTCTGAGACACAGCAGCCTGAGTAGAAACATTTAGTGACTGATCCCTTTAGGTCTACATTTCTCTGATGTTTTGGGACCATAGCGTCTTTGTTTTTGTTTTTTTTTTTGTTTTTATATAAATATATGTTTGAACGTCCCATTTGTAAAAAAAATAAGGATTTTATGTGCTGGTTCTTTTAAACAAATGTAGCACATTTAGATTGTTTTGTATGAGATTATATTTTTTTTCCACACTTTTTTTCTGCTAGATTAATCTGTAGAGTCTAATCGTCAATAAAGCTGTAGTTTCTGTGAAACTGTTAGGATAAACCACGACGTGTTGTTGACCTCTCTCTGGACGTGCACTGACCGTGCATAGAGGAAAGCTGGAAAGCTTTTTGCTCGTTACTGTAGCAGGATTGTTGGACAACCCGTCAGCGCTGTCTGATTCTCCGCTGTAGCAGACTTGTGTTCAAACTGTTGTGTTTCGTGTGTTTAGGTTGTTAAGGACAGGAAGAGGTCTGATGTCTTATTACTGCAGAGACTCAAACATTTCAACCATTCCAGATAAACCTACCTGTGTGTGTGTGTGTGGCCTCTGCCTTTTGTTCTGTGAGCCAGTACAAAAGACGGGTTTAGATGGTTTTTCTTACACATCCTGGGTAGGATGGTGTGCGTTTGTCATTTTGCACAGGACGTGTGTGTTCTAGTGACGTTTGACTCCGTCCTACAGCGATGCACTGTGACGGCGCCTCGGCGGTTCTGATACTGGAATGGTTTTATACCCGCAAGGTTTGTATCAGGTTGTAAATGTAAACTGACACGTGTGAGACGAAGATGTGGCGATGTAAATGTGTTGAAGGTTGAGAGCCGACTGACTTTTTATTATTTTTCTACAAGCAGGAGCCTGGTCTCAAAACGGTCGTTCCTGTCCAGCCAAACAAGTTTAGAAACGTCATGTTCGTCTGTTCTACATCACGACAGACTTGTAGCAGTATGATTGGCTGCTGTGCCTTAAGCCTTCTACTGAGGGAATATTTACCCACTTCTTTGACTTTTCTCCTTATTTTTTATTTTTTCAAATATATATGAAAACCTCAACTGTCCGTGCAATACTGTATACGCCTTAAACTTTAAATGTGTTTTGTATGAACGTTTCAAAGAAATAAAATTCGTTTAAAAAAAATATTTTGTCTTTGTAATAAAACAACTTTGTGACAGTATCACTTTTTCTAATTAGCAGCCGGTAAAGTTAACTGGTTGTATAAAGTTAGTTAGGGCGGCTGTGGCTGAGTGGTTAGAGCAGTCGTCCTCCAGTGCAAGAGTTGGGGGTTTGATTCCACCAGCAGTCACATGCC
>JARVGV010001459.1:5465730-5479374 GCA_031762435.1 Hypsolebias longignatus | reverse complement strand
CAATTCCGGTTTACGTTCAAATCGGGTTACGTTCAATGTGTAGGAACGGAACTCGAACGTAAACCGAGGACTGCCTGAACTGATGTTTAATCAAAACTGCAGTGAGCAGTGATTTGCTTCTAGGCTAAAAGGAAAGTGTAATTTACAGTATGTATATAAAAGTAAACTATTTAAAGATGAATTTGTTAAACTTTTAACTCACTGCATCTTTATGTCTGATAAAGAAGTAAAAGAACTCCACAGCCACAAAAAGCTCATTTAATTAATTATTTTTTTTACCCAAAGAGGCCAGCATGTCGTGCAGATCCTCCTTGTCGATGAAACCGTCCCTGTTCTGGTCGATCATGTTGAATGCCTCCTTGAACTCCTGGATCTGAGACTGGTCGAACATGGCGAAGACGTTGGAGGTGGCCCTCTGGGGCCGCTTCTTGGTGGTCTTTCCCTTGGCGCGTTTGCTGGACATGGTGGCAGCTGGTCAGGACCTGCTGCACACAGTTTTCACAGGTTAGAACAAGCTGTGATCAGGAGCAGCCTGGGTTTGTGTTTAATCGTCAATTAATGTTTATTTCAGCATAACGCTGCACAATATTAAAAGAAACATGCATGTGCAAAAATATTGTTCTATACTGCGATGACAATGGTCGTGATAAAACCACGACAACCACATCCAGTCTGATCGGTAAAGTATTTGTTGGTGTATGGAGTGGGACTGCAGGGCACTTTGAATAATGTAGCTTTGGATTTATTACATTACCGGGAATGTACCCAATATTTTTATTTTTATTCATGTCGATATACGTAGTGGGTTGTTCCACCCTGTTTCACTGCATTACAATGAAAAAAATGGATCCTTACTAATTTTCTTTTCTTTTTTTTTTTTTGACACACCTGTCAAACACAAATAACCTGCAATACAAAATAGCTTTGATGATGATGATGATGATTTCATCTAGGGTGTGAAGAGCACATTGACTCATCCAGAGGTCCCAAAAGAACCCAGATCATCATCTAAAGCCCTGCAGGCCTCATCTGCCTCAGTTAAGGTTCAAGATTCAACAATAGGAAAACAAATAAATGGTCTTTGTGAAGGCCAAGGCCACTCCTGATCAAAAAGAACAGGGAAAAAGGTGAAACACCCACACCTGCCTCCACCCTCATTCGTCCCACTCTGGGCCCCTGAGCAAGGCCCTCAACTCCCATCATCTTCTCCCTAACAGGTCTCTCTTGAAAATGAGTTCTCATGGCTCAATGAGACTACCTGGATAAATAAAAGGTAAATGAAATATAATAATAATAATAATAACCAACACAGTATCTTTAAAAAAAGAACAAACAGTTAAAAATGGCGGTGGTAGTGTGATGGTCTGGGGCTGTTTTACTGCTTCAGGTATTTGATGGAACCAGTCATTCAACTTTCTGCCAGAAAATCCTGAAGAAAATGTCTGGCCATCACTTCCTGACCTTCAGCTCCAGCTCTCGGGTCCTGCAGCAGAACAATCTGAGAAATACGGGCCTCCACATTCCTCCACATTCCTCCACATTCCTCCACATTCCTCCACATTCCTCCACAGCCACGTGAAAAACTCATCACTGCAAACGTTTGATCACAGTCAAGTGACCAAGGGCGGCACAACCAGTCGTTAGAGGTCATTTACTTCATCACATAAAACCAGGTTGGTTTGAAAGGTTGTTGAAATAAATCATCTAAAAACTGCATTTTGTAAACACTTGTTTGTTCTGAAACATCAAAGTGTGACAAAAAAAAGAAGAAGAAGAAGAAATCTATTAAAAGGACAAACACGTTTTCACGGCTCTGTTTACTCTGCAGCACGGCAGAACTGCATCCACACGTTTTTAGAAATTCACAAGACCCCTTGCCTTCATCTGCAGATGGATCTTTTCTCTCACTTGCTCTGTGTGTGGGGTGGGGGGGTGGAATCACACTCTGTAAATGTCAGGCGCTCTGATGGGTGTGAAAATGACGTCTCTACAGCTGTTTACTTCCTGTCAGTCCAGAATTAGACCTGTCACTCATACTCATGTCGAGGATTCACCTCAAATAGGTAGGTGTGTGTGTGTGTGTTTTTTTTTTTCCAGGACTGTACACCCCCGTTATGCTGTCGGAGGATAGATGGACAGGCTGTTTGGAGCAGGTGAACAAGGTTGAGTAAGTAAGAATGACATCACATCCTGATGGACGGCAGCTTCTAAATCACATCCATTCATTCACTAACAAACATACTTTAAATTATTTATTCCCTCTGACAGCTTAAGTATTTAGAGAATGATCTTTTTTTAAATAGGTCATACATTTATTATTGTCTGTCACCACAAGAGGTGGATGGAAACATATTTGCTTGGGTGTGTGTCCATGTTCTTTTGTCTGTTAGCAAAATATTTTATAACCATCGGGGGAGATTTCATTAAACTCTCAGAAAGTAAATCACTGGATACATGTACAGCGGATTGGATTTTGAAGTCAACTCATTCCAAGCTAATCAAATGTACCCAACTAGGTCCATTTTGCATTTATTGAGGTAAACTTTGGTGTGGTAGTAGCCGAGAGTCATCCCCTGCACATACGCTGAACTCTACGATGACCGAAGAGCGCCGTGTGTGATGTGGTGGAGAACTACGCACTCCTCCAAATGGTTCAGTTAATTATCAGCAAAGTGTTCATTTAGTCATATTTGATATTAATCAATGAAAACCAAAATCATTAAAACATATTTTAGTGTCTGTATTTACCGTCTTTAACTTAAATGTGCTTAAAAACCCAACATGTTTTTATTTTCTTATTTAAAAAAATGTAACTGAGATGAATGTGCTCATGAAATGGACTCAGATCAAAAACAAAAATGCAGATTTTTCACTAAAACATGTTTCTAAATCCCATTTCTTCCTCCGGTTTTAAAAAGAGCTTTCCCATTTCCACCACGTCTTCCTCAGAGGTCTGTGTGTGACAGTCGCCATTTATTCAGTCAACAAGAATGAAGCTCTAATTGTTTTGCGTTTGCAGTCAAAAGAAGAAGTCTTGTTCTGTTATCTTTCTATTCTGTTATTTATACAAATTCATGCAGCTGAGTCCCATTTGATGCAAATGTGTATCAGTTTAAAGTTTATGGTCCTGATGAATAACTTGACTTTCCTCTGATGGATTTCCTTAAAGACACGAGGATCTGCAGGTCTGGTTCTACAGACAGAGGACAAAAACAAAAAAAGAATGCTAAGTGGAGCAAACACACCTACAGTTCCTGTCACCAGTCACGTCTGTTGGATCTGTCTTTTCACTGCAGTCCTTAATGTGACACTGGAGAAGTCTGGAAGGTTTTAGCCCCTTTTGACACACAGGGAAATAAAAACTACCCAACAAGAGGAATTCCTGAGCCTGATAAGATCTTTTCGGTACAGTTCCCTCACAACACTCCGCTCTTTATCTGCAGACTTAATGGAAAAGTATTTCAATAGAAACTATTTAATTGGACGAGTCCTTGTTTGAAATTGGGACTGACTGGTGTTTGGTTCTCTGTCAGCTGAACAATGTAGATTTATCCACGTCATTTATAAACTTTGAATTAAAAACATCTTTATTTCTACAGGTTAATCCCATTGAGCCTCAGGGACTCAGACCTCACTCAGTGGGTTTGAGTAAAAAAAAAATAAAATGTGTTTCGGTTTAAAACTAAATCAGCAATGAATCTGAAAACAACTTGTTTTGGACACCGGTGTCACATCACTGCTTGTTCCCTGGCCAGACAGGGACAAAGACCCTCTGTCCTCTTGTCCAACACACACACACACACACACACACACACACTGTTAGACATCAGTGAGGCCAGCTGTCATCTCCAGTTTCAGAGTCTGCAGGTCAGCCTCTGCTGGAGGTGGACTGAGAGGAATTCCAAGAGCAAACAGAAGAGAAGAGGAATGTGAGCTGTGTCTGCTATAACAAAAGGTCCTCATCAGAAGTGTGAGCGAGAGGCAACAACATGAACTGGGTCACTTGAAACTCCCCAGACCCACCAGGACACATCATCATGTTGGAGCACATCCTCAACTGGAGGATGAAGAAACCTCTGCAGATTCTTCAGGAGTTCACTGAAGCTCTTTACCTCCTCTTCAGCTCTGACACTAACACAGGGTACAAAATAAACAGCCTCTTCTCACACACACACACACGAAGTGTCCTCAGCTTGTGCAGGGCAGCTCCAGACTCACCTCGGCTTCAGACACAAGTGGCTGGGAGTCCCTCTGCTCCTCTGAGTCTGGCTCCGTCACAGCAGTGGCTAAAGAAACCCAGCAGTCCTGAAAAGTTTGCTTAAAGAAAAGAATCAGACTGCCTCTTCCTCCTCCTTCTCCTCCTCCTCCTCCTCCTCCTCACAGTGGGTTCCACCCCTCCCTGCCTCCACCGACCAATGGAGAGAGCAGCATGTCCCTGTCCACAGACGTCCCACGCAGGACCATTTGTCCATACAAGGCAAAGGAATGCAGGGACTGGTCTGTCCCTGCTGCTCAGGGATGTTTGGGGGGGAAAGGCCCAAATGACAGGAACTGTGATAAGGCAGAAAGGCCTTTCTTGTTTAGAGAAAGGAGTCTAAATATTTAGGAGGAGGAGGCTGTGAGGAGGTGCAGAGCAACATAAAACACAGCTGCTTACCTTAAATAGGCAGCCGGGCCAGACAACCAACACCTGAAAGTCTTCTTTCATTTACTCCCTAATTTCTTTCTTCATGGTATAGTTGTTTTGTCCTGAATGCTTAAGTGTTTTATCAAATTGTTTGCCCTCTTTAAATAAGCAGTGCATAGTTAGGCAGATAATTGAAGATGAATTCATTTAATTGTAATTTAAACACATTTTAATGCTCTTTTAAATCACTAATTTGGTTTTACACCAACAATCAGAAAGTATTTTTATAGGTTTAAAGTCTAATAATAAGTATTTAATGCATGATATAAGATGAGATAAGATAAGGTAGAACTTTATTGATCATGCAGGAAATTGTTGTGCCAGAGTTTCAGTACAAAGGAACATACACAAGGTGTAAAAAAAAAAATAACAGAGAATATAAAAATAAAAGAGAATATAAAAATGCAGTCAATTAAGTTCTAAAACAGTTCAGGGGCAGACATAAACATTAAAGCGTTTTTTTTTATTTTATTTTATTTTTTTAATTTTTGTAGTGCAGGATTATGTTTTTATAGTATAGAAAGAGGAAGGAGTTGATTTAGTACTTATTTAAAGTTTAATAAGAACTATAATGTGTATTAAATGCTTCTTGTTTGGAAATGTAGATAGTGTAAATTTTATTTTAATGAAATGATGTTCACGTTATCTGGAATTTTAGTCAAAATGTTTTTTTTTTTAATTATGAAAAAAAAAGGCTGTTTTAAGAACAGTGAAAGTGCAGGGACGCCCTCTACTGGACACAACTGGATTAGAAAACCTGAATAAAAAAAAAAAAGGCTGGTATGTTCATTTTCTTCGCCCTACATGAACGTTTGATGAACAAAATATGTATGCTGAGCAAATATTTAGCAAAACATATTAAAATACCAAGTAAAGTATATATTTTTAATATTTTAAATTATTAAAACAGATGTTTGCCCCTAACCCAATCCTTTTTAAAACTGTTACCAAAGTTGTTGGTTTTATTTTGTTGATGGGTCAGAAAGAATATAAAGAATTCATCTTGAGAAGAGGAGCCACTTTATGCCATTTATACCTCATTACATTTTGCAAGAAGGGGCCAGGTAATCTGCTCAAATAATCTGACATGCTCTTGTATTTCGTTAAAACTTTAATCTGGTAGCTTTATATTATAACAATATTTTTAAATGTGTATGCGCTGTAATAGTTGTCAAGAAGCATGGTGAAAGCACACAACTCGGTTTATAATGCACATAGATTTATAGTGTTACACGACATACAGTATGGGATGTTTTTTGCTGTCTGTATTAAATACTTTAAATTCTGCTTCCTTCAACGTTTGCCTCAGAAAATGACTGCGAGAAACACTAATTAACCCTTGACCAGTACACAGACACATTCGACACGCTTCTTCTTTGTTTGTTTACCATTTTTGGAGGCGGGCTATTCTTCTAATCCCGTTTCTGATTGGTTTAGAGAAGGGCGTGACGTATGTCTGCGCAGGCGCATTGCATTAGTAAGATGGACTGTTTTTCAAGCTAGAAAGAAGTCGGAAAAGGTGAGTTTTCTCGGTTTCCTTTAAAGCCAAAAAACGACTTTATGTCGCTTATATAGAAGTTTTGGAAAATATTTAGTGTTTGAGTCGAGGAACATATCTTAGTTCTGATAGTTAATTGTTTAGTTACTCAACCCACGGCTCGACTTAAGTTTGTCGACTGAGCTGTTAGTGAAGCTGTGAAGTTTTGGAGGGAGAGTTTTTCTCTTGTGTCAAAGTTTTTAAACGCTCAAGGGCTGTTATTTCGAGCTGAGTCATTTTTACCGAGCCAAAACACAATTGTTGCGGAAGTGGTTGCCATTCATTGACCCATGTCTTCTTCTGTAGTTATAATTCATTTTAAATCCATTTAAAAAGTCCAGATGTTTCTTTGTGTGTATTTTCTCATGAGGTAACAAGTATTCTGAGAACCCTCCTGAGCCTCCTTTCAGGCAAATGATGCCAAGCCTCCCTGTTAAACAAATCTGACCAGTAGAAAACACTTTATGGCACAATTTGTCTCGTTTTTAGTTGTTTCAATGTTTGTTTTGCATCTGAAGTAAAAACAAAACGCACGAAACAGAAGATGGCTAATTAAAAATGGTTAAAAACACTTACCGTTACATAAAAGTTTCATTTTAATGTGATGCTCACTCTGAATGTGTTGAGTGTAAAAGTGAAGTTGGGTATTCTGTACTTTTAGGGTTTCAGTGAAGGTTGTCTTCACTATTTACCAGTTCTGAATGGACATGAAACAGAAGAAATTATTAGCTGTATGAAATATAATTGCTCTCCCTGCTTCTTTTAAACATAAATATCTAAAATTCCTGACATAAATTACGTACACAAGCGCAATGTTTTTCCACACTCAGAGCATCTACAAAAAGTGGGCGTTGTCACCATAAAGTGGTTTAGTTTTATTTGTAACACAGGATCAACAATGCATTGAAACATTCAGGATGAGAAGAACCGATTCGACTCCCTAAAATACAAGAAATACTAAAGCATGCAATAAGGGTACAAAATAAAGTACCAAAAAATGAAAAATAAATATAATATGTACAAGATCCTAAAGAAATACAGTATAGTAAACAATAACATTGTAGAATGTAACATGCAAGCTGGATGAATTAGCATGAACAAGCATTTCACCATAACGCACATGATATATATTGCATATAATCAACATAACTACACATGTTGTGTGACAGGTTATTGCACAGGTAGTGAGAAACATTGAGATGAATTATGGTAAGGTAGTGACGTACACGATACAGCCACACTGCAGCAGCAATAAACATATGAGGTGGCACAGATGTGACTTGGTGCAATGTTATTGTCAATTGTTCATATTATCAATAGTTCAGTAATCTGACAGCTTGTGGATAGTAACTGTCCTTTAGTCTTTTAGTGCGTGATGGCAGACTCCTGTGTCGTCTTCCTGAGGTTAGTAGATAGAAGAGTCCTTGTGCTGGGTGGGTGTGGTCCTTAATGATGCTGCATGCTTTACACAGACATCGGCTGTGGGAGATGTCCTGCATGGTGTGGAGACTGCTACCAGTGATGTCCTCTGCTGTTTGCACCACCCTCTCTAGTGCTTTCTGGCTCTGACTGGTGCAGTTCCTGTACCACACTGTGATGCAGCCTGTCAGCAGGCTCTCAATGGTGCACCTAGTTAGTGAGGATGCTGGTGTTCAAACGTCTTTAATTTTCTTAAAAAGTAGTCTATATCAGGCTTTCTTGACCACAGTGTCAGTATGTATTTCAATTAATTGAAATTGATTAAAGTGTGCATGTATTTAAATTGTATTTTTATATGTATTTATCTACCACTTCAAGCCTTGAGTTCAATGTTTTAGTCTTCAATAACTTGGATTTTTCAGTCCATCACAAGCTAGTTAATTTGTTTTTTGTGACTAATTTATTTTACTTATTCAGATGAGACTAAAACAAAAATGTTAGAACAATAATCTTAACTATGAACACAACGTTGACTGTACATAAGATTTCTGTCCCCTCTATAGGCAGGGGTAATGTGGCACTATGACTAATTTGCAGCTCAAATAAAATCCTGTGCATTAGTTTGTTGATCTGTACAAACTGTGCTATTACTTTGCATTTCTGGCAAATATTTAACCAAATCAGTATATAAATAGCCACAATACAATACATTACGGTATATGTTAATGATTGCGTTTCAGAACAAGTTAATTTACAATGACTGGTAATGTTTATTGTTTTAAAACATCACAAATTACATTAATCTAGAAAGATTTTAGAAACCTTGGCATTTACACCTAATGAAGTTATAAAAACAATATTAAAAGAATCATTTGGAAACTGCATTTTCCTTCTGATTTAATGTTTGATCCATGCTTGTGTCTGTTAGACTCATTTTATTTTTATTGTTATCATTATGATCGTTTTCACAGCTTACAATAGTTCAGTCAAGGTCTTTTATTAAAACAACAAATGACCGAAGACGGGTGTAGTATTTCACAGCAGAAGGCTGTGAGTTGAACACCGTTCTGTATTTCTAGTGTACAGGAACACGCTGATGTTCACTGAGGCCTACCTTTCTGTAGAGGTCACCTCAGTGAGCATCTTGAGCAGTGAGATCTATCTGGATCTGAACACTACAGTATTTGCTTGACGTTCTCCTTGGTCAGCTAAGATTATGTTGGATTTTCCAGCACTGGTGGAGCATAACTGCTGGAGAGAGTCCCCTCGTTTCTGATGGCCCAGAGAGCTGCGGTCATGTCCAGAAACTGGGTTGCCTGTGTGTGTGTTTGTATGCGTTTTCACGCCAGGTTGGTTTTAAAAGCCTGTCAGAAGCTGCTAGTCTGGCTGTCATATGCGCTGCAAAAGGGGAAGTATAGATTCAGCGTGGCAGTGGGCTGTGTATATGTCGTGTACCTGTGAAATCGTGTGAGCTAGAGGAAGCATCAGTGAGTGTATGTACGAGAACTCTCTCATAGATGGCTGGATTTTGATGGGCAGTGCAGAGCAGAGAGGACCAGACCATGATCTCTGCTGATCAGGTGGAAGAATCCCATTTAGCTGAGCTGTAAACTGATTTTATAAATGCTTGGAAGTACTGTATGTCTCACGGCTAAAAAAAACAAACACTTGACGTCCACTGACAGACGCGGTTGCTTGATACATCTTTAAACGGCAGCTGAGCATGAGGAGGAACAGAGCCATGAGGTTCCTCAGGTAAACATGGAGGTAAAGTTACACCTGAGAGAGTTGGTCAGTTTGTGGATTTGGAAAAGCCTTAGTGGTGTTGCTGATGGCGGAGGGGCGGCAGAGGCAACGCTGCATGGTTAGGAAGCGACACCTGCCTCCATCTTTCTGGGTAAGACCTAAAACTAATCAAGTAGCTTCTGGACGTGCAATAGACCAACACACACACACACAAAAAAAAAACATCTTGTGGGGATAATTTAGGTCATGTGAGGATTTTGGGACTCTGATGGATCCTTACGCACCATATTACCGGTAGGTCTAATCGGTTTAATTAATTTAGTTTGTGTTGACCAGAGCAATTAAAAAAACAAAATTAAACAACGTCTTGCTTTGTGCTGACGTGTTTTCTATACTGTATAGTTTTATTCTAAATCATTTTGTTTCTTCTAAGCTTCTAATTTATGCCTTCGTCTTGTTGCAGAATCACTTTTCACTTCAGAGGTGACGTCAGACGTACAGCAGCAGCTCTGATGTTCTTTAGGAACAACCTTAATATGAGTAGAGCTTGTAGATCTAGATTCACTTGGATTTTAATCCTGGGGGGGGGTGGGTATTTGAAAATGACGTCAACAGTTTCTCCTGTCCTGCAGTATTTAACATGCAGGTCTCATCTGATACTCTCTCTGTTGGACTTTTAACTTTTTAATCATGACTGATTCCAAAGGTCAATAACTCAAACCTCTAGAAATACCAGCTTGCCAGTGATTCTTTGGACTGACTGTGTTGGAGGTGGCTTGTGACAAAAGGTTGGAGTGTTCTTGGTTTAAAGCTTTTTAGCTATTATTTTTATTAGTCAACAGGGTGTAATTATTATATCAAATCTTAGTACCTGAGAGACAAATGTGTAAGAATACTGCACATAGTAAAACCACACAAAGCTTTGCTGTATTTGTTGTTGTTGTTGTTTATTTTTGCTGGATGCTTCCCCGTGTGACTAGCTCTCAGTATTAACGTGGAATCAAGAAGTAATAATTAACCACAGACAGCAGAAATGGTTGATTGCACACACTTTATCTTCATGTTGTCTTCTGGTGCGCACGCGTTCTCACGTCTTGTTTTTTTTTTTTTTTTGTCTTGTTTCTAGTCCCAAACCATGAACATTGTGGGCCAGCTGGCAGAGACCGTGTTTGTAACGGTGAAGGAGCTGTACCGGGGCCTTAACCCCGCCACTCTCACCGGAGGGATCGATGTCATCGTGGTGCGACAGCCTGATGGATCTTTCCAGTGCTCCCCCTTCCACGTGCGCTTTGGGAAGCTCGGCGTGCTGCGCTCCAAGGAGAAAATAGTCAGAATTTGACTGGTTTATTTGAATGTCTTGCACTCGTTCACGGCTGCATAGGGTCTTCTGTCTGCCCTCGTTAAACTCTGAATGCACTACTGTAATTTTAGGTGGACATTGAGATAAACGGAGAGCCGGTTGACCTGCACATGAAGCTAGGAGACAACGGGGAGGCTTTTTTTGTGGAGCAAAATGAAAACATGGAGGTAAGCTGATCAAAATGAGTGTTTTCAAAGTTAGCACAGTTTCTGTTCACTGTACATGCTTCTGTTTCAGGTCCCAGCCCACCTGTGCACCTCCCCAATTCCTCAGGAGGTCCCCGAGGAGTTAGAGGAGACAACCGAAGGGCCCGCCTTCGCCGGGTCTGGAACCCGCAGGAAGAAACGCCGGCGCAAGCGGGTGCGTTCCGATTCCCACTTGAGAGGGGAGGCCAGCTCCTCGTCAGAAGAAAGAGGCCGAGAGAAGGAAGCTGATCCAGCTCAGTGGGACAGTACCACGTCAGAGGACACGTCCACACCTCTGCAGCTCAGGTCAGTGAGCTGAACCTGCATGTTCATGTTCCTGTGAGGTGAAATAAGCAAGAGACTGATGGAGTTTCACAAATGCAGCAATCTCTGACAGACATTAAAGTTTCATCCCTGTTGGTTCTGATTTAAAACCGTCTGTTTATCATTTGTTTGTGTAATTTGTGTTCATTTTCCAGTTTTTGCTCTCATTTTCAAAGCACGTTGCTACTCCAGTCACAATTATCCTGCCTTTTCGCCTCTGTCTCACTGATCCAATGTTTCATTAACGCATTTAAAAATGTGTCTCGTTTTCAATGGTGACCTTACTTTGGTAAAGAAGGTGCAGAGTTCAACATGTCAGCTATTTAGAAAAATGTCTTTACCTGGACACACGTCAGGATAACTTCTAGTCAAAGCTTGAAGCTAAAGCTTTTGTTCTGTATTTGTGTTTAAAGTAAGTCTGTGTACTACTCCATGTCTGAGGAGACTAATGGAGAGCCGGGGCCGTTGCAAACCAGAGAGCAGCATCCACATTCTGACGGAGAGCAGTCATCCACAGAAAAGTGAGTACAGAGTTGATTTTAGTGTAGTTAATATACATTACATTTGATTTTTAATATTCAGTTCCTCTCTGTGTGTTTCTCGTCCTCAGCAGTGTGTTCTACAGCCGGCCAGATTCTCCTAAAAGCGACTCGGAGCTATTGCTTAAGTCCCAAGATTCATCTGGGCCTCAGATGCAGTGGAACTGGGGAGGTTTTCCTCAGGTGTGCCAACACACACACACGCACTCACACTAAGATCTGTAGTGCTGTAGAGTAGTGCTGACTGCTGGTCCTCACTCTCACAGGTTCGTTTGCCAGAAAAACCACCTGCAGAATCACCGACCGTCCCTCCTTCAGGCGTCTCTCATTTCCGCACCATTGAGAGACAGAACTCATTTGATTTGGGTTGTGAGGTTGTGGTCGGCTGTGGGAGAGCAGGCAGTGTAACTGTTGTGAAACCACAGCCTCGGACTTTAGATAACGGCTCCATGCAAACCAGTTCTTTCACCTGGGAGAAGAAACCCCAAGGTGACCTTTCTACCCACAGGGACCTCTTCATGTCTTGTGTTTCGTCAGTGGATGTAGATTTACAGGAGCCACTTGAATACAGTGTGGGACAAGAGCAGAAAGGACACTTGTCTTCTAGTTTAGGTAGCAGTGGTCCTAGTCCCCACCTCTGTAAAGAAGGCACGATGAGTGCTGAGCATGTTTGCTCTGTGACTGATGCGATCGGCCCACAAACTGAAAACGGTGTGGACACTGAAACCAAAGCAGAAGACACTGAAAAACAGATTGTAACAGAAAATAAGGACTGCACAGCTCAGAGAACACGTCAGAGGAGTAGAGAACTGTTAAACCCGCAAAGCCAGGGTGTCCTTTCTGAGCAGAGTGAACAGGGGTGTACCAATGGTGCCCCCATCAGTGGAGGAGACGGTGGAGTAGATCCTTGGGCAGAGGGAGGAGATGAGGACGGTGCAGCTGGAGGGACTGGTGGACCATCTTCTGAGAAAACTGCAGCACGTGCAGAAGGAAAAGGTGTTGGAGTCAGCCTGACAAAGTCCTCTGAGGCATCCTCCAAACTGGAACAAGATAAGAAGAAAGGTGAAGTATTTCTTTAATTATGCTTTCGATTTTTAAAAATTGATTATGCTGACTTTGTATAACCAGTATCTCACTGGCAACTGGTGACCAGCATTCGTGAGAGAACGTCCGCAGTGTCTCCAACTACCGTACTTGTAGTGGTTCACAATTTCCTGACTGGCGGTCTTGTCACGTGAATTTTGAACTCGTTTAAAAAGTCAGTGTGACCAGTTTTCCTCTCAAAATTGTCACAGTCGTTGCTGGTGTCTCCAACACTTTATGATTGTGTTGTAGGCGATTCAAGAGCTGTGTTTTGACACCTGCATGGGAGCTGCTCCTCTGGCAGAAGACAGATCCAGGCCTAAAAACCACACAGATGATAAATGTTCTTTACTGGTTCAGATTTGTTCAGAAGTTGATCAGAATCTCCGTCTCGCTCCAGCAGATTAAATCCTAAACACTTCAGAGGTTGGCACAAAACAGGTAGATGTGGACAATAAAGTACTGTAGTGTGTACTGCCTGAAGTAGTTTTGCACGCTGCGCACACAAAAAAAGGTCACAATTAAAAAAACAGACCATGCACAAAGCTGCCACATGGCTAACTGGTCACTTTGTTACAACACTTGGATACCAGTAAGATTTTAGAAAAATCATCTATTGTCTTGCAGTATTGAGTCAGCAAGTGGCCCACTGGTTACTACCTTAAGTATTTTGTCACTATGGTGTGTCTCAGCTGGAGCAACAACACCACCAGCCTGATCAAGAAAGCTCATCAGAGACTCTACTTCCTCAGACGGCTGAGACG
>JARVGV010001459.1:5440344-5456744 GCA_031762435.1 Hypsolebias longignatus | reverse complement strand
TATCATTCTGTGCTCTATACATAACTAACAAAATATTATAATCAACTAAATTGTAGAATTTCAACAGTTTCGTTTGATAAAATAATACAGTTGATGGATGATTGTACTGCTTTCTTGTTGACAGAGTTATAGTGATTTTTGTGTTAGCTAAGGTTGATTAGCTTTGGTGTCCACCTTGAATCAGGTTGACTCCAAAAAGTTAACTTGTAGATATACTTTTAATCATTATGTTCAAAATGTTTCATAAAAATTTGCCCACTGGTTTATGGTATTTTGCTAACAGACACACAGACATAGGTAAAAACATGACCTCCTTTCTGTCAGGTGGGTTATAATGACAATATGGATCATGTTTTCAGTGGCTTCTGAATGATTGCGCTCGTATTTTATTCCTGGGAAAAACCAATGCAGACGTGTTCTTGTTTTTAGATTTCTACACCGCCTTATAACCTAGCTGGTTTTTTTTTTGTTTGTTTGTTACATTTTCTTTTAAATACAATTTTATTTTCACTTGTTAAAAAAAAAAATCTCCATTTGTACGCATCCTTTATGATTGTCTACTGTTGTCTTTGTTATCCACTGTTGTCATCACTCTGTTAAAATCAGGTCTCTCTTGTAAATGAATCGCCGAGGCTCAATGGGATTAACCTGTCTAAATAAAGGTTGAATGAATATTGATAAAACCATGCGGCAGGTTTGCACACTCCTGTTTTGTGTGTGTGTTGCAGGTACCATCACCTCAGTGAGATGGTGGAGCATTTCTTCCCCATGCTCCTCATTGATGGCAGCACGTCCTCTGTGCTCGACTGTCCCGAGTACAGCAGCTTCTCCTACTGGAAGGAGCCTCTGCCAGACGTTGACCTGGACAATCTGCTTTAAACTCATGACACTGTGCACAAATTCATGCTAAAATAATTACTGTACGTTCTCAAGTTTTACCAGCACGGTTGCCTTTTGTCTGAGTTGCCCTGTTGAAACGATAACTGTTGCTTTGTGCACTCAAAGGGAGACTCTAAAGAAGTCAAAAGAATGCAAACAACATAAATCATCCCAGGTACCGTCGACCAGAAGTGTACTTCTTGAAAAAAAATTATATCACTTGTTGGTACTGATTGAAATCATACATACCGGTATGCCAACATGATTGTGCCCAGTTTGGAGCTGAGGAAGTGTGATCTACCCAAGCTTGCACTGTTTGAACATTTAAGTTCATGTACCAAGAAACTTCATACTGTTTAAAAACATATTTGCTAGGATTTTGATTTTTTTTCATAGTCTGATTTTTAAAAAAAAAAACACTCGATAAATT
The DNA here is from genome assembly GCA_031762435.1 of Hypsolebias longignatus. Lineage (NCBI taxonomy): Eukaryota > Metazoa > Chordata > Actinopteri > Cyprinodontiformes > Rivulidae > Hypsolebias > Hypsolebias longignatus. The sequence continues at coordinate 5,455,435 of JARVGV010001459.1, read as the reverse complement.
AGATTTATTCAATGTGGACTGAGCAGTTTTTGCATGTTGTGAAATTGCACTTCATTCAGATGAATGATATCTTTTGCTTGATCTTTTATCAGCTGACAGAAGCCTGCAGGTCAAGTCTTGTTTATATCGTCTTCAACGTGTAAGGACTACTGAATCTAACAAAGTGACGGTCACTGTGATTCCACAGATTTTTAAAATCTGCTTTCAGGTACTTTCCAGTACCACTTTTGAAATAACACTACACACGAAAGCAGTTTTGGAAAAGAACTGGATTAGTCAGCACAGTTTTTATTTTTTTATTCTCAGTGTATTTATGCAAGTTTTTTATCATTCAGCCAAAACACTCCAAATCAGATTGTTCTGTACGCATGATGCACAGGAATAAAAATGCATTCCAGATCTTATATTTGATCCTCAAAGTAGTAGTAGTATTTGTTCTATTTATTTTAATAAATACTTTAATTTTTTTTTTTTTTTTTCATAAAAAATGTTTTAGAATTTTTTATGGGTCCACTGAACATTTTGATTGTTTCTGTTGTGTTGTTCTTTTCCCTTCAACTAAGGGAACTAAATAAACAAGATCATTAAAAGCTGTAAGACTCTGGCAGGTGCTCATTCATAATGTCACCAAGGCTCATTTTAAGCTACGCATGTTTTATGGATAAAATCTAAAGTTACAGCTGGCTGTCTGAACTTTTTTTTTCTCTCTCAATTTATCTAATTGCAAGTGCTTTTGCCCATTTCTACCAAATACAACTTTCAGTATCTGACAAGGATTTTTATTTTATTTATTTTTTTATTTTTATTTTTTTTTACAATTTACTGAAATTTTAAAGTTTTATAAATAAAAACAAATAAAAGAAGAGAACACTGCAGTTGTACATGAACAGATTTTGCATGTTTGATTTGAAATTTGAACAGTATAAAACACTTTTTTTGGTGTCAAAGTACAAAAAAAGTCAAAATTGGAAACTGTACATGACTTTTTATTTTGTTTGTTTTTAAAGTATCCCACCTGTCTACAAACAGTCTCTTCACACTTTATAGTCTTGGTGGTAACAGTAAAGCAGTTCCTGTCTGGCTGCAGACACAAGCCCACATCACATACCTCACACCTCCAAGCAGTGCTCCTCTTGCAGAGTTTGCAATGTCATCAATATGGCATACATCATCGCCCCATGCTGACTGAGCTGCAACCTGCCTACTCCTGCTGGGGACAGGTACAGGTGTTTACCACCTCGGGTCATCTTTTTCAGTGAACTTTCAAGGAGGTGTGCTGCAAGCTCTTTCTGGAAATTGACGTCATAGGCTTCTGACACAATCTGGCACAATGATCTTTGTGGATGATTGTTTATAATTGCCATGTCAACCAGATGGAAAACAGCTGAGGATCTGCTGGTTTTCCAGTAGACTGTGCTTATCATCTGGTTTGATGTGCTCACTCCAAAGTGTTGTGCTCTGTAATGGTGGTTGGCCTGGGAACAGGGATCTTTTGTTGTGCACGTTGCCTGTCTTCAAGCACTGCACTGTGTCTCTAATGTGCACTGAGTGGACGGTGGAACACATGGACATTTCTCTAGCATCCACCCACTTTACAAAAAGTAGATCCCCATGTCTGATGGGGACTTTCTGGTGAGCGCATTTGCTTGGGTGGTGGGAACACCTTCCCTGTTTGAAGGTTCCACAAGCTCTGAATCCCAGATGTTGTGAGAGGAGGGGATTGGTGAAAAAGTTATCTGTGTAGACAATATACCCAGACACCAGGTAGTCTTTAATGATCAAATCAATTATGATATCGAAAGAGAGCCTTTTACCTGATGCTGTCTTGGACTTGCCCATGTAGAGCTTGACGGTGTAGCCTTTCATGCCAGCAAGAACAAAAAACATCAGTCCCAACTTGGTTGCCTTGGCCTTATGTACAGTTTGATTCCAAGCCCAGCTTTGGTCGCAACTCACAACTATAAGTGTCGTGTTGGGTAGATGATTATGCATCTCATGCTTATCATCTCCATTACAGGCCTGATACCATGGAGAGGGTCATAAATCTCGGCCCCTTTTCTCATTATTTTTCTTGTCTTCCTCTGGACCACTTCCGGGCACATGAAGATTACATAAAATTGTCATGAACTGGTCTCCAGTCACAACGGTGGCAGGGAATGTCACATGGAAAATTGTTTCCCTGTGCCAAAAGTCAGTGAGCTTCAGCAGACGCAACACTGACATGAACAGCAGCATGGCTGTAAACTTTGAACTGAACTGCTCCAGTTCCTGTACAAGTCCCAACCCCTGTATGCCACACTGGACTCAGCACCTTCAGTCGTAGACTGAAACCACTGAGGTGCTCCACAGAATGCCACAGGAAGTCCTTCCTCCCTGTACTATCAAACTTTTCAATTCCTTCCCCTTTCTATAGGACAAGTGGTTAATTTGAGCTGGATCCTGCTGGAACAAGATCTGGGAACTCTCTCGTTTTGACTGGGTGCGTTCCGGCAACAGTTTGCTCGGATCTGGCAACTCAAATCTCCGTTAAAAGTTCAAAATCATTGTGCATTTTTAATTTGATAATTTATTAAAAATACAACGAGAGGAGATGTTGCCCAGTCTGTGGAGTGGATGTTCCAGCCGCAGCCTGTGCACCAGCTCGCACACATGCTCCTGCCCAGGCTGGAAGGAGCAGGAGAGGAGCCTCTGGAGGAGGCAAGGTGGGACAGGGCAGTCACGTTTACGCACGGAGGTGCTGCAACGGAGTCCTTCTACTCTTCTCCAAACATTGTTCCTCCTCAGCAGCACTGCACACTAAAAAACACCCCCTCTCCTCTCAGATCCCCCGATCACTTAAGGATTGGGTGGGGGGGGGGGGGGTGTCCAGCTGACAGGAAGCTGCTGAATTGATCTGTTCAACAACAAACAATCATTTATTCAACAGAATGAACAAGAAAATGTATTTCATGTTCATGGATGATTAACAGCTTGAGTGTCTGTTAGAGCAGAGTGAAACGCAGACGACATGTCCTGTGAGGAAGAAGCGTCTTCCAACACATTCAGTGGTGCGCCCTGCGGACAGTGCATGCTACACACAGGAGCATCTCCAGACACTCTTCTCCAGCTGACAGCTCTACACAGCACACGCACAACTGTTGATGTGTCTGAACTCCTTCTATATTTCAGACATAATAAATAAAAAAGCTTACAGTAAAAAATAAAAATACAAAGAGATAAATATTTAATGTGTTATTTGTCCAAATAACAGCAATCAAAATGTCAAAAAGGCAGTCCAATTCACTTCAGTAAAATAAATGGATGGATGGATTGTCCCAGTTGGACAACAGAGAATTGAAGCATGCTTCAAAATGTGTCAGTTTGAGATTGGAGCAGGAGCAACAACCAGGACTGAATTCAGTGGATGAGTTCAGCTCAGAACCGTGAAGAGAGGGGAGGGAGGGGCGTTAGGACACCTGACAGAGCTGCTGTATTCACACACAACCTGATGTTGCTCTTCAAAATAGTACTTTAATCAAGTGTTTACAAATGTAGGTAAATGTAGATGTTTACCTACCTGTTAAAATACGCCAAAATGCAAGAAATGACATCTCTTTTATTCCAAATTTTCTGTGGGTCCTCCTACAGATCCCTCTCAAACACCCCACCCCTGCACCCCAAATGTTGCCCGTTGCTCTGGCATCAATCAGTTTATAAATTAAGACTTGCATAGGACAAGGCCCCATTTACACGGTGGGGAAATGTAGTTTTTTTTCAGATGTTGATTCGAGGGAAAAAAAATTTGCGTTGACACGGTGCATATTTTATGTTTACATGAATCCCCCGAATCCGCTATAGTTGCCATGCCAGGTCATTAGTTGGCGCTGTGAATTTTGTACATTCACCTAATGTGCATGCATGCTGCCTGGGACTGCTCTCAGTAAGGACTTTCAGCCCAGCTAACAACAATTTAACAAGTTAAAGCTGGATTTTGGATATGTGTCAGCAGATTTGACACCAACTGGGACCGCTTCATCCAACAGCTCGACACCGGTCGCTGAGCAAACCAGCACTGACGAGAACGAAGTCGGACTTCCTACTCCAGTGATAATCAATAGCCATCTAGCCCATTTACAGCAGGTAAATTCTTAATATTTTTAGCTTGTGTTTACTTCGGTTACACAACAACCGAGTTTTTATTTTTCCTGCGAGGGAAGCTGTCCTCCCACCAGAGGTGGACCAGTTCCGAACAAGCATACACCTCGGCAGTGAAGGAGGACGTTGAAGAGAGATGTTGGATCAATTATTCGCTTAAAATTCCCCTCCGTTCTTTTTTCCAATCCATTCAATGCTGCATCAAGCAAAGAAGTGACAGCCTGAACAAGCCAGATAAACAACATGGCGTCGTATCCAGGATGATAACAGAAAGTAAGGGTCCAGTTCATTCATATAGTTTACAGTTCGGTTAACATGTTTTTATTGGTGTGTTCAGTTTGCTTATAAGTGTTTGTGTGACATACAGTTTGTGGTGTTTAATGAATAAATAAAAATGATTCCTGATGTCTTCATTTTCAACTTAACACACAGGTTTTGCATCATTTAAATCACATAACTTGAATTACATAATGTCCAAATAGCTTCATTTAGCTCAGATAGCTTCATTATACAAAGTATATCCCTCCACTAAAAGAAATACTGTTTATTATTACTATTATTATCCAGCACATTTAGTATGTTATAGTCCAGCGCAACGCGTGAAATATAAGCCTGCCTCGTTCAATAAATTTTGACATTAGAACTGGATCTGACTGGCATCTCTTCCCAACACAGATGTCAGTCACAGCAGCTACATTCCAGCATAGATTAACTACTGGGACCAATGTTGTTGATAGAAATATGCCATTGGTCTGCAGGTGTGTAAAATATACGCCTGTTGAGCGCATGTGCTTTCACATTTCTACAGGAAATGTTGACATTATCAGCAGGTGGTCTCCCGAACACCTCCACTCTGAGAGATGGGTTGAAAATCTCTGGTTCATCCAGCACTACAATAAACACTTTACTGTTTCTGTCTACACCTGACCTGTTTTACACCTTAATTGTTGGCATTTTTATACCTCTCTGTTATTTTTATATTCTCTGTTATTTTTTTTATATACTGTATATATCTTGGTTCCTTGTGTATGTCCCTTTGTATTGGAACTCTGGCACAACAATTTCCTGCGGGATCAATAAAGTTCCATCTTATCTTAATTTCCTCTGGAGTCATTTCAGTGCAGGTGAACTTTTTTCATTCTCCTAGGTTTTTAGCTGCATTCCTATTTGTGATTTTACAGGAGTTTATAAACTTCAGCATGAAAAAAAAAGTGTGAAAATATTTCGCCCGGTGGTGGTTTTCCCTTTGTTGAGTGGGGGTGTTGACACCTGGACTGCGTTTAGGGGTGAACATTGATGTTTTTTTTTTTTTTTTTTTTCAAGAACTCTTTATTAAAGCAAATGACAAGTAGCCTATACAACAACAACAACAAAAAGAATGGATACAGACAACACTTATATGAACACACAACCAGGGGTGTGATTTTTAAACAAATATTTGCAAAGATTTACTGATAGAAACTGTCCTAAGGACCTTTTTGTTGGCAGAGTCTGTTAATAACTTTACATAGTTCCATGTCCTTAATAAAATGAAGAAAGCATGGCGTTTTGTTAGTAAATTTACATTTATGAATGAAAAATTTGACCAAAAGAATTAGCAAGTTTATTATTATATATATTAAAAAAACATTTAGCATCCTTTCTGGGGAATCTAGAAAAACAAAATAAAACATTTTCCCAACGTAAGGAAAAGTTCCTTAAAATATGGTTATTACTAAACCTGCTAAACTCCTTCCAAAATCTGCGTGCGAAAGGGCAGTGCCAAAAAAGTTGTGTCAGTTTCTGGGTGAACATTGGTAGTTGAGGGGCTCCATCGTGGCACTGTCTCAGTCCTCCATCTTGGACGATGTGGTAAGCAGCTTCAGTCTCTGGCAGCATCACATTCAGCATCCCCATTATCTGTCCCCCTACAGCCCTGAGTACACCTATACAAGCAAACACAACTTGGTACACCACTCAGCACCACCAGAGCCATACTTTGCACTGCACAACGCTCATGTTTACACATACAAAGTACAAATATACATAAATTGTATAAACTTACTGGTATACTGTTCTAGAAAAGTCATCAAACAATAGAACAGTCTATTTAACCAAACAACAACGTATAAATAAAATCAAGATACCATCGAGTATCATAATTAGACTCCCATCTATTCCAGAAGATCAGTGGGTTTAATGATAACTTTCCTGCAATGGCGCAAAATGAAATTATCTTAATAACTCAAGTACAACTGGAAAGCGTAACTTTGCAACCACAGGAGTTTCTCCAATAGCGCAAAAAGTTTTGTAATTACGGTAGTGAGCATGTGAGAATGTGTCGCTGGCTACATGCTTGGTTTCAAAGGTAAAGAAATGTTGCACATAAACACATTTATTAAAACATATATTTAAAAAAAAAGCATTAAAAAGTTTTAAAAAAGCATTAACTGAATCTGAATTATTGCACTAATACTGTACTGTGTACAAACGCTTCATCTACAGTATATACCCATCACTGCACCCTTTACTCCTTGGTCAGTTGGTCATCATTATCTACATGCAGGCTCTCCAGCGGCTCTCACACTGGTCCATTTCATCTATAAATCCCTCGGTGTGCTACATTCTTATATCTTCTCCCACAGGTCACGTCAGCAGTGCAGTTACAACATGCGCTCTCAGGCCATCATTACCTGCAGTGTTTCCTCAGTGTGGACTGACATGGCAAAAAGTCCTTTTCCTACTCAGGTCCTTTTTTACCTGGAACATCTTGCAACAGGAGCTGAAGCTATCCACTTTGATTTCTTTAGGGGTTTTAAACCAAAGTTCATAGAAACCAAAGCAAACATGTTCTTGCTTTTAGTATTTTACCTTGTTTTACAGCACCTTCATTTATTGTTTTATACACTACTTTATTTTAATTGCATACTTTATATGTTGTGTGTCTAAGACTGGTCTCTTTTGTAAATGAGTCCTCGTGGCTCATTGAGACTAACCTTTATAAATAAAGGTTGAATGGAAAAAACAAGTTGTTTATTGTTGTTGTGCTTAGTATTGGTTAAACTTATAGGGGGGAAACAGTTATAACATAAATTAAAATAAATTATGTTTTATTGCTCCCACAGGAAAAATTGTCCAAGGCCACAAGCTGCTGCACAATACATGACAACATACACAACCAAGTTAACACAAAACATAAGCCTGTTAAGGCCCTATAGTTTCCAACATGATTAAAACTAGCCATATGTTTAGAAATATTATTTATTAGTTATAAATAACCTAGCTGTTACTGTCCTGTTAAGAGTCGTGACTTTAAAATGAAAAAACAGAATTGCAGCACAGATGAAGTGAAGCGATTAAAAATAGCAGAGGGATAAAGTTACCACATCATGTTGCTGTGTGTTTGTATCTTCAGAGGCTCATGGAGGCAGTGGAGAGTCCATGAGCGCGCAGACGTGCGCGTCAGACCTGATTCTTATCACGAGCAGGAAGAATCGTCAGTAACCCTTCAAGCTGACAGCAGGTGAGTCTCTGACTTATCCTTGAATTAAATACAAACATGTTTCTGTTCTGTTTGTTGCGTTTTGGGCGCACGCGAGGAGCAGAAGACGCACTAACTGAGGGAGAAAACCTTCATTACGTGTAATTATTTGTTAGTAAAGAAGTGTTTATTAAGTTGAAGGAAACGCCCGGATCCTGTTCCCCGGAAATACAAACTGAACAAGTCGCACGCGCTGCGCAGTGACTATAAAATGACGCAACACGATTCTTTTCTTGTTCATGAAAGTCATTCTTTAGCTGCTGCAGTCTTCTGTTACACAGTGCGTGACGTTACATCTGGACCCGTCACAGCACAGCTGGGCTCAATGTTTATTTATTTATTTATTTATTTTTTATATATTTTTTATTTATTTAATTAATTTCTGAATTTAAAACAAGAAAAAGAAATGACAAATAACAGAGAAAAAATAAGGGGAAAAAAAAGAATCTAAAATGAAAGGTGGCAGAAGAAAAAATCTTATGTCTGCCACCTTTAAAAAGAAAACGAAGTCAATTCAAATAATCAATTCAAAACAATGATCATCTATATATTGTATAACAGAAAGAAGAACTCATCACACGTTTACATATTCTGGAACATTTCATGTTAACTAAAATTTATATACTGTATATATTTTCAACAATTTAGTTTTGATCATTTTCTTGAATACTGTATAGAAATTGACTTAACTTTTTTAACATCATTTTCCAAGCTATTCCACAAGCTTATTCCTTTCTGTATTGAGGTTTCACAAAAATGTCTGTGCCCTTTAAATTATAACAACTTTTCTTTTGTTTCAAAAAGCCTTTGGATGTTTGATGGCAGTGTAGAATTCTGAGCTTTGTACATTACTAACAGAATATTATAGTCCACCAAATCATAAAACTTCAAAAGTTTCAATTGATGAAGTAATGCATTTGAAGGATGATTGTAATTCTTTCTTGTAATAATCCTTATAGCTCTTTTCGGTTGAACAAAAATATAGGCTTAGTAATGGTTTTACATGCTCTTCCCCATATAGCAACACAATAAATGAGGTGTGGGACTATGATAGGCCTTTTCATTAAATAAATCCTTAACTTTAAAAAGTACAGCAGTGGCTCTAGAAATTTTAGTTTTTACAGAATTAATGTGCTGTTTCCATGGCAATTTATCTTTTGTCTACTTCCACGCACAACTGTTGTTCCTAACAGCAGAAAAATGTTTAAATCTATTTTACAACATGAGAAGTCATTTGATAAAGTGTGAAGGAAAAAAAAAAAATTAATATAAGCTGAGATTTAAACCCAGTTCTAGATTTGGTTTGGCTTGACTTTTACATCAAAAACGGAGAAGAAACATTTGGAAGTATTCATTAAAATTTACATTTTCTTCACAGATATTAAAAATAACAAGGCACTCCTTGAAAAAGTTCATATTACCAGCTCCTGTCATGCAAGAGTTTTAAATCAAGTTAATCTTGTAATGAGAAATAAATGTGTTACAGTTGTGAAGTCTAATGTTGTTGATCTGTTAATGCTCAGAGCAAGTGTCAGGAATGACTCGCAGCTACAACACCAAGTTTTAGGTCAAGGTCGAGGTTTGTTTATTGTCATTCTCATCAGTACATGTGGTGGAATGAAATTGTGTACACAGGGCCCCAGTTAAACCCAACAATAGTTTAAATTGTAAAGAAAACATAGTAAGATATGAACTAAGAAATACGCTAAGCACTAGTAGTCCAAAAACAATACACTGAACAACAGCAGCACGAACATGAGTCTGTGTGAGCAGATGAGTGCGAATGAATACAGCAGCACGAGATACATCAGCAGCATGAGATCAGCAGCATGGATAATCAGCAGCACACATCAACAGTCAAATGGTGTTACTTTTTTTCCCCCACAGTGATAATCCTGGTTAGACATGAGCTTCAGGGTAGAAGCTGTTGCTCAGTCTAGTGGTTGCAGGTGGCCCTCTTCTTGCATCTGGAGCTGTAGATGCTTGTGATGGTGTGGAGGCTAATATTTCACCCTAATTTTTTTATAATAAAATAAAAATATATAATTTTACCCTAATATCTATAAAACTGACAGAGTTACAGCCATTTATGTTGTAGCTAATGTCTACTAGCTGTAGTGGCCATCTTGACTTAGGTACCTCTAAAAGTTAATCAGATGTAGATGTGCATCTAATCATTACTTTTTGAGAGTTTTAATCCGACCTGGTCCTGGTTCACGAGATGTTTTTCTAACAGACTGACAGGGTTTTATGCCAACAGTTCATGCTAAAAGTTTTAAGCGAATATGTTGCACATTGAGTATTTGTTGGGGGTGATGCTCAGCTACTACCACACCTAATTTTAGCTTAAAATCTGTCAAATCGGCTGAGTTGTTGCCTCTTTTGTTTGGACTAAGGTGAGTTGTGATGGCTATCTTAAATCAGGGTGACTCCAAAACTTAAAAGTTGTAAATGTACACTCACTGATTACGTACTAAAAATGTTGTTAAAATGTGTCCTGCGGTACGTGAGATATTTAGATAACAAACAGACCAACTTGGCTCCAACAATTACTGCTAAATTATTTAAATAAATAAAAAAAGTGCAGCATGCATCGTTTGAAGTATGTATTGGAGATAATTAGCTACTACCACACCAAGTTTTAACGTTGCTAAATTAAGGTCATTTTTGTGTTTCCCAAGGACAGTTGGATGTGGCAGACATCTGGAATTAGGCTGGCCTGAAAAATGAATTAAATGGTTGATGTGCATCTAATGATTACTTTCTGAGGGCTTCTTTAAAATCCACCCACTGGTTCACAATTTGTTTTTTTTTGCTGCACAACCAAGCACACACAAACATGGGCAAAAACATTTATGCATTTGCATTTAATGGCAGATAATAACATTTCTTTTCCATCATATAAACTTGATCATAGTCCTTCAAAGACACATGTTAAGCCAAGACTGTTTTGTGTTTCTGAAGGTTTCCACCATCATGTCTGAGACTGAGGACAAAGCAGACATTTCCATGAAGGCTCGGTCTCAAGCCTTGGCTTTGGAGCTCACATGCCCCATATGCTTGCAGCTGTTCTCTGAGCCTGCGTCTCTTCCCTGCGGCCACATCTACTGCTTCGGCTGCCTTCAGACCATGGGAGAGGGCCTTGACCAGCACAGCTGTCCAGAGTGTCAGGCTGAGTACCACGGAGCCATGGGTCTTGTTAAGAGTGAGAAAATGAGCAATATTGTGGAAACCTACAAAGCTGCTGCTGAGAAAGACTTCTCCACCGCAGACTCTTCTGACATCTGCCACAGAAGGTTCAAGGATAGCTCAGTAGACAAATCAGCCACCAAACATCTCCAAGACATATCATCAGCAGGAGAGAGCCAAGAGGATGGAGCAGAGTGCAAGGAGAAGGAAGACTTTAAGACTGGATCAGGACCTGCAGAGCCCCTGGTTAGTGTGGCTCACACAAAAGGCAGCAAAGAGAAACTAGACATGACTGAACCCAAGATAAAGCTAGCGTCTCTAATCAATGACTTGAACTCCAAGCTGGGGTGGGCAGAAAGAGTCCTGATGAAAGAAAAGGAACTGGAACGTGGTGTGACCACTGCTAATTCTCAGCTGAGAGAGACGGTGTCCAGGCTCCTGGGGCAGATACAGGACCTGGCCCAGAGCTACACAGAGCAGGTGTCAAAGATGATTGAAGAGGAGTTAGGTCCAGGTGAGGCTGGGATACACCGCCGAGTCAGCCAGGCCTCTGAGCAGGTGGAACAGCTCAAACAGGCTGTGATCAGGTCCGAATCTCTGCTCACTGAAGAAGATGAGACGGCCTTTACTGCCGAGCTTCAGAGGCTCCAACCAAACATTGTGGATTTACTGGCAGAACCTAAGACAGAAGACGAGGACTTGGTCGTTGCAAACGTCGACTCTACGCGAGCTTGTTCCAAGCTGGAGAACATGAACAGCGAGCTGAGGGAACAACTGGGAGAGATGCAGCGCTCGCTTCGAAACACCCTCAACCCATCAGAGGTGACCTTTGACCCAGAAACAGTCCACCCTAACCTCCTCCTCTCAGAGGACTTGAAGACGGTGACTTTCAGCGCTGTAAAGCAGTCCTACCCATCGTCCCCGCTGAGGTTCACCAGCTTCTTCCAGGTCCTCAGCTCGCAGATCTTCTCAGAGGGTGAACACCGCTGGGAGGTGGAGCTCGAAGGCTCTCCGTGGATCATCGGCGTCTGCTACGGTGGGAAGCTGGCACGCAGCGGGCTGCCGTCTGCCCTGGAAAGCAGCCAGAGCTCCTGGTGTCTGATGTGGTTCAATAACCTGCTGACTGCTTTTGAGCAGGGCCACAGCACGCCGCTGAAGAGGACCACGGTGTCACGCAGGCTTGAGATCAAGCTCAGCTTCAAGACACAGAATCTGAGCTTCTATAACATCAGCCCCACCAGTGGGAAAACTCACATCTATACCTTCAATAATAAGCTGGAGGAACCAGTGCATGTTGCCTACAGGATGATGTCCGGGCACCCCAACGCTCGGGTCACAATTTATTCATAATCCAGCTTTGAAAAATGTGTGCAAATGGGAAAAAAATAATTTAAATACTAAAGCAGAGACTTGATTTGTGTAAATGAATATTGTTGCCTTGCTCAAGGTTCTTATTTCATAATGAATGATTGCATTGCTGTAAAAAATATAAGTGTGACTCAGTTGTTTCAGTGTGTATAAAACACAAATTTCAAACAGAAGCTTTACAGTAGGATTTTATGTTTCGGTTTTATCCAGTAATTTCAATAAAATCATTTTGTTGGCTACATTCTATTTTTTCTAAATAAAGTTGTGTTATTTCATGTTTATTATTATTATTTGTTATTATTCTTTTTTGACAGATACCATGATGCCATCCATCCATTATCTTTACCCGCTTCTTCCATTTTGAGTCACGGGCGTCGCCGGTGCCCATGTCCAGCAATCACTGTGCGAGGGGCGGGGTACACCCTGGACGGTGGCACAACTGGTAGAACTGCTGCCTGTCAGCGAGAAGGTTGCCAGTTCAAATCCCAGTCCGGGGGCCTTTCTGGGTGGAGTTTGCATGTTCTCTCCATGCATGTGTGGGTTTCCTTCGGGTACTCTGGTTTCCTCCCACAGACCAAAAACATGCATGTCAGGCTGATTGGTAACTCTAAATTGTCCCTAGGTGTGAGTGAGAGAGTGAATGGCTTTTTGTCATGTTTGTCTCTATGTGTCCCTGTGATGGATTGGAGACCTCTGCCTGTCGCACAGTGATTGCTGGACATGGGCACCAGCGACCCCCGTGAGCCAAAGTGGAAGAAGCAGGTATAGATGATGGATGGACGGATGGACAGATGAATGGATGGATGGACGGATGGATGGATAACAGATGGAGGGTGTTTCCACCGAGTTAGCATGTGTATCTGTGAATAACAGCTTTCTGAAGACTTGCTAATAGGCTAAGTAACTAGCTACATTAGCTTGTAAGGCTCTAATGCTACTGTACAAAGAACAGAAAGTCAGAAATGATGCAATACTCGGTGGAATAAGCACATTTAAATCGAATACCAATTTTAAGTCGTGTTTATTTTTGCTTAGTTCTTCCACCTTTGGATACAAAAAATCATTTAAAAATGGCCTGCTGGCTCTCTAGTGTTTTACCTGACACTGATTTTAATTTTACCCACAAAATATGTGATTAAATTAAGATCTCAACATTAACCTTTAAAATATCAGTAGCTGATGACAACAGATGTGATACTGTGGTATTTTTGCTCAAGGTTATTATACAGTCAGAATCTCATACCCGCCCCTGCCTATTCATCACAAACCTGCTGTTCTTTATGAAATCTTGCCAAGGAGTTTACTGGAGTGCATAGTTCTGCATAGGTTTGGGAATGTAGCCCGTGGACTTGTGGGCTGTCTGTGATGAAGCAGCCCTCGGGCCTGCCTGCACCACCCTCATTGTGCACACAGCATGGTCTAGAAAGCAGCGCTTTACCAGCGATACACCGAGTCAGCACAAGCAGCAGGGTGGTTATGTGCTGTGGCTGGTACACCAGCCGATATTGTCATGTGCGATTAGACCTGCGCTCACGAGCCTGTGAACTCATTCTTGTGGCATCAAAGTCAACACCACCTCCTACTCTACTCCATTTATATCCTCTCTGCTGCCCTCTCCTCCTTCCCTGCATTGTTCCATTTTACATCTACCACTTCACCGTGCACCCTGAGCAAACCTTTTTCTTTGAAAAGCTTTGCTCTGTTGAAAACAGATACCGAGTGAAGCTAAAAACATCAAGGAGGACTGGTTTGATTTTCAAAACATATCTCTACAGTCTAATTAACTCCATCCACAGAGGTCAGCTATAAGTTCAAATGAGCCAGAGCGACAAAGACGCCACTGGTGCCGGTTGTTTTGTCTTCATACACCTCATCTGATCACAAAGCTGATAGAAAGGAACAGAGCAAGGCTCTGAGACAACAGACTGAGGTCGGTTATGTGGAAACATCAGAAACAGGAAACAGATTAGAAAATGAGTAACACAGAAAAATCCTGACCTGTAACATTTCTGCCAAGCCCTCCTTGTCCTGTCTTTGGGAGAAAAATACACACCACACTGATTCTGTTTTCCTCGCATGGATCCATGTAGAGCCAAGAGCCAGCATTGTTCTCAACCATGCACAAACTCAAATGGACACAGCAGCAACACAAACACACACAGACACGGGTTTAGAGTAAAAGATCCCAGAGGTGGAGATAACAAACATGCTGAGATAAGAAAAGGAACCAAAGCTAAAAGAAGAAGAGGAGGAAAGAAAAAAGAGCGGGGAGAGTTGAAAAGATGAGGGGAGGCTGGAGGCGCCTGGGCAGGCCTGTCAGACTGGAGGAAGAGCTGGTGCGCAGGCCTGCAGGTAAATGGAAGAAGAAAGGCGCCTGCAGGCTGCCTGAGGCAAGCCTGGGCCCTTCTGTTCTATCATTTAGGAGACAAGTCCTCCACTGATTCTCAATTAATATTTAACACTGCACAGACAACAAGGCACTTCACTGCAGAACACACGCCAACGAGGGGAGGGAAGAAGATGGGAGTGTAGAAGAGAAGACGAAAGCAACCAGGGACACATAAAAGGATCCATTTTCTGTAAGATGAAACGGTATTTTGAAAGATTGAATGTCAGCGAGGTAGGTTTTTAATAGAAGCAGCACGTTTTATTTTTAATCATTGCTTAAATCTGTCTTCGTGGGACTCCAGTGATCAACTGATTTGATGCTTTTGTTGGCTGAGACTAGAAGAAAAGTTTTGAGTTCACGCCAAAGTTGGACACTCACCCTCATTTCGCTAAAAAAAAAATCAGGAAGAAGGACAAAAACAACAAAAAAGGTTGAATCATGTCATCTGGACTTCGTTTTTTTGTTAAAAAGAAACGTTTCGCCCCTCATCC
>JARVGV010001459.1:4848946-4860084 GCA_031762435.1 Hypsolebias longignatus | reverse complement strand
GGACACTAAACAAATTGTGAATAAAAACTGAATGCAACCCCCCACCTGAGCAGTTTGTGTTGAAGGGCCCTCGCCCGTCTCATCCCTCCTCTGTGATTTTAATGAGGCGTAGATCTGTCGAGCCTTCTCATGGATCACGGACAGACTAACGGGGACGTCTCTCTGGTTTTGATCCTCCAACCACAGAATCAACAGTTTCTCCATGTGCACAATGACACCGCTCCTCTGCTTGGTTATGATCGTGGACCTCATTGGTACTGATCCACGAACATGCTCCAGGATCCTAGCCTTGTCCGCGATTATTGTCCCAACAGTGGAACGCACTAAACCGAGCTTCTCCCCGATAGCCGTCGGTTTTAATCCATGATCGGACATTTTAATAATTTCTAATTTCATCTCTATCGTTATAGCTTTGCGTTTCTTATCCGCCGCCACGCTACCATCCGTAGACTGACTCGCTCTCTTGGGGGCCATTTTAAAAGTAACGCTAGCTAGCTCAACAATCGCTTATAAAAAAATCGCACTCTTCTCTTTGTTCGCCAAACTCAACCACGCGGCAAAGCTAGTGCCGTTCCCTTAAATACCTTTAAATTCTGTATCACTCCGCCTTTGTCTCTCAGAGTTACAGTACACCCTACTGTAAACATCCGCTGCAGACCTTCCCGCCTCCTGCGGACCCCTTCAGTAACAGCGGGAAATTTCCACTCCATTGCCTCGACCAAGTGCGTAGTGCGCGCTATAATGACGTCGTAACTGACGCATTTACACCGTAACTCGATTGCATTGTTTTTAATGGGCGTTGTTCGTAAGCCCGAGTTGCTGTAAGTCGAGGGCGCCTTAACTCGCGGACTACCTGTATCTTGATGTTATTTTAACCAATTCTAATCTAAGTGATCTTAGTTAAACATACATGCTCTCCAGTCGGCTGTGATAGCCAATGGTCTGACCCACGCTTTCCCCTCGCTCAGCTGCCACTCTCTCAGCCACAGCGATAGCAGCCAGACGTCTGGGCTGCGTGCAGAACATCCTGCAGGGCTGACCATTCTCGCTGCAGTCATCTAACAAAAACTGTGGGATCTGGACAATTCAAAGATATAGCATAAGATTTATTACATTTTATTTAATAATATTTTTGTTTAAAGCGCTTCAATAGACATCTTCATCTCTTTACAACACAGAAAGTACAGAATGGCTACTGAACATCTTCTCAGTCAAATCCTCCAATAATTGTTGAAATATTTTACAAAATAAAGAATAATACATTAATAAAAAGATAAACAAATAAATGTAAAAAATGTGATTTGCCTGAGGATAATGGTGTTGGTTATTTAGGAACAAGTTTCAATTCAACAGTTTAGTGTAATATGGTTGGCTTATTTTTGAGCAATCTTTGAGGGACAAAACAAAAACAAAGCTAATTGATAAAGACGTGGGGTAAGGCTGGGCAATAATTCAATATCGCCATATACTTTTATTCAATAGCAGTGATATGAGTTTTAAGCACATTTTTGATATGATTACAGCGTTTCACTGACCATTTCTTTTTCTGTTCGGGTTGAAGCGGCCACTTCAGTTTCAACCTGGACAGAAAAAGGTGCGAAACAACTATGTAAGTGCGTGGTGACGTAGATATTGCGCAGAGCTAGAGTCCAGAAGGAGTCATTGGTCGCAGGCTAGGCTAATCCCCAACATGAGTTAAGTTTTTGCTTCAAAATGAGTGACCATGACCGTCAGAATGTGACTGGACAAGCTTTCACATGCGAAGAGGAAGCAGATGACATAACTGATAAGAGAGGAAAGTCTAATTCGACAGTGTGGAAGTGGTTTGGCTATCTACAGCCTTTTTTAAATAGCTCCTCTTCAGCCTGACTTGACTCAAGATCCGATAAACTGCAGGTTCTAGTTCGTATAGGTTTTGCCCTTTAAGGCTACTGCTAGTGGGTTTATCCCTTCGCACGCAACGCAGCATTGAAAACTTTAGTCCACGCCCTTTGGCTGTGTGAGCCCCACCCCCTGTCCAGTCCGTATAAAGGAAGGATGCCTGGGTCCCCGTCACAGAGACCTTGCCACCTCCTGCTGTTCCTGTGAGCTCCTTCCTCCAGAAGAGAGGCAAAGATGAGAAGCCTTTCTCAAGGCTAATGCCGAGGAGATTTTCTCTGTGGCGGGAAACTACTCGCTGGATGACGCCATCGCCTTTTTGCGACACAGAGCTGCGCAGTGAATCGGATGATTCCTCCGGGAAAGGTGATGCTAGCAGCAGCCCCGCTGCTTCTTTCCACCTGGAAAACATGATGGCGGAAGAAGGACAGCTGAGCGGATGCTCAGCCACCTTGGGTCTTCCTATGTTGGCGACCACTCCACTTCCAGCTGTTAGCGCTCTCCTCCTAGAACTGGCCGGCATAATTCAGGAGGCCGCTTGTGCAAAAGGACTTTCCGTCCCTCTCCCTTCCCCGCCCTGATCGGATGATTGGGCGGGAAGATTTGGCTTTTCCCCAGCTCGTTGCCCTGACCCCATCTGGCTCCGCTTTCCAGCTGTGACATCATGCTGGAATAAGGCTGCAGCTGGGCCCAGCAAGCAGAAGGCGCCCGTCTTCATCTTCACCTCCATCACCAGAATGGAGGGGTTTACTGAGCGGAGTTTTCCCTCGGTTCCCTCTCTGGAGCCAAGCATTGGGGGCAAAAACTTCCAGGATAGACCAGCAACCTGTCCCTCCAGGGAAGCACAATCAGCTGCTTACAAAGTTCACCAACCAAGCCCATCAGTGTTCCTTCCAGTTGGTTGTGGCAAACAACGTCACCCTGCTGGCTTTCAGCATCTCAAAGAGACTGGAGGGAGCAGACCTGCCAGTGGAGATGAAGAGCTCCCTCTACAAAGCCGCCGACGCCATCCTCAACCTGTGTACCACCTCTGCGGTTTGTTTATCCCACGTCACCACCTGGTTGACCATGGTCCCTCTCACCATCCGCCGACACCATCCTCAACCTGTGTACCACCTCTGCGGTTTGTTTATCCTGCGTCACCGCCTGGTTGACCATGATCCCACTTACCATCCATGCCCGAGAAGCTTAAGAAGGACCTGCTGGAAGGCCCCAGATGTGCTGTTTGGGGCCAACTTCAAGACCATCCTCGTAAAGTCGCAGAGGACCGAGGAGGTCTCAGAGACCGTACGCTACCTGGTGACACCACAGCCCGACCTCTGCTCCTACCGCCCCTCCAGGGACTGCCATGGCCAACAACAACAGTAGAGGCGCTCTCCAGCTGTGGCAGCGGCTTCCTGCCCTGCTCCACCACGGAACAGCCCCTCCCTGTGCATCAACCCGCGACCCAGCGCTTCCCCAAAGGCCTTCAGCAAGTGCCACCCTGGACCAACCAGCCGCAAGGCCCACGGAGGAGACAGTCCAGGAAATGACTCCTTGGGGGGAATGTATGTGATTCTAATGATGTATGTTTTGAAATAAAACAAAATCATCTCTCAAAACGCAAACTCTCAACAGATTCCAGCTTGCCTATCAGATCAACTGATCTCACAGCCCCACCCCCCCCCCCCACACACACACACACACATATTCCCCACAAAGAATGAGCTGGTAACCTCTAAACAGCTGTTTAGGAGGCACCACAGCTCGACGGGTTTCACAAAGCACTCTTCTGTCACATCAGAACCCATCTTATTTTCTGCTGCTCCTGCCCGCTCACCGCACAGCGGGAGTAAACGTTCTTTTTCACGGCAGCAGCAGCCTCCTCTGAAACAGCGTCTCATTCCCAAAAGCGTTGACTCCCCCTCTGAGTGCGCACCAGCTCACCTCAGTTCTGACGAGCCCGCAGCCCCACTGTCTGAGCCCCACTTGGGTTCCCAGGCTGAGTCTCCAAGGCGGGTGATGGCAGCAGGGGCTCTAACTTGGTCCATGAGAACCATGACTCAAAAAAAATAAAAAATAAAAAAAATGTGTGCCCGCTCTCCGAGCATTACTCAGAGTGGTAGCGAGTATGTTCCCTGGACAGGCGGATTATAGAGATAGTTCTGTCATCTCCAGAACAGAGTTCATCTCTTCAGTCAGAAGTACAGGAACTCCTGATGAAAAACGTAATTTCCAGAGTTCCCAACAGAGAGGAAAACACAGGGTTTTACTCCAGATATTTCCTGATGTCGAAAAAAATGGGAGGGATGAAACCCATTCTCGATCTGTCCATGTTCAACAAATCAATCATGGAAAGACAATCCCACATGCTGACAATCAAACAACTGCTGGAGAACATTCACCAGAATGACTGGTTCACCTCCATAGATCTGAAGGACGCATATTTTTACATCCCCATCATCCAGAAACACAAAAAATGTATGCGGTTCTCCTTACAGGGGGTCCCATATCAGTACAACCGTCTGCCATTAGGTTACTTTCTTGACCCACACATGTTCTCCAAATGCATGGAGAGGGCTCTGCAGCCATTACACATGGCCGGAATGAGAATCCTTTTTATTTGGACAATCTGCTTTTGTTAGCTCGGTCCAGACAGGAAGCAGCCGTGCAGACTAAAGCTCTAGTTGTACATCTGCTACAGCTGGGTTTTTCCATAAACTGGAAAAAAGTTCCATTCTTCCGTCCCAGATAACTGTTTATCTGGGAGTGGAGTTCAACTCAACCACGATGAGAGTCCAATTATCACAGCCGAGAGCCGATGCTCTGTTAGATCAGCTCCGCCATGTAGTGACAGCTCTGTCTGTCATGCGGCTCCTGGGGATGATGTCAGCTGCTCATGTGGTGGTTCCACTGGGCCTGCTTCACATGAGACACCTTCAGAGATGGTTCGCCTGTCTGCGCATAGACCCTATGCGCCAGAAAAGACAGATGATCTCTGTCCTCCCCTCCGTGGGAGCAGATCTGAATCACTGGGGAAAACCCCTCACCCTGTCAGAGGGAGTTCCCATCAGCTGGCCTACGTCACACATCTAAGTGTTCACAGACGCGTCCCTGTCAGGTTGGGGGTGGGGGTGTCTGTCCCAGGCGGTGGGAGCACAGTGGTCAGACCACTTCTTTTCACATAAATGTGCTGGAGCTTCTCACAGTCTGGAAAGTGGCTCAGCATTTTTCTTCTCTGCTGCGGGATCAGCATGTTCTGATCCACACAGACTACAGAGTGGCAGCAGTTTACATAAACCATCAGGGAGGCGTGAGCTCAGCCCAGCTGTTACATGTCGCGAGACAGCTGCTGTGCTGGGCACAAAAACACCTGCTCTCCATCAGAGCATTGCACATTCCTGACGTCCTGAACAGAGGAGCAGACATCATGTCGAGGGGTGGTCTTCACCACAAGGACTGGAGCCTCCATCTCGAGCTGATCTCTCGGATTTGGGGCAGATTCGGCCGAGCAACAGTGGATCTGTTCGCCACACGGGATGAACCACCGTTAGGGGTGGATGCCTTCGCTCACAGCCCGTGACCAAAAATGCTCTTATATGCTTTCCTTCGGTCCCGCTGGTCCTACAGGTACTGGATCGAGTTCAGGAGGAAGGGCTGTTGGTCATTCTCGTATCTCCCGAGCGCAAAAACGCCCCGTGGTTCTCGAACCTGCAACAACTGGTGTCGGGCCGGCCGTGGCAATCGCCGTTGAGGGAGGATGCGCTCCTCCAGGCAGGAGGAGCATTCAGGAGCTACCCAGCAATAGCTCAGCACCTCTGGGTTTGGCTGCTGAACAGATCCACTTAGAGAGTCTGGGCCTCCCACAGGATGAGGTGCGTATGATCCAGGGTACACGAGCCACGTCCACCACAGCGCTGTACACATCATAGTGGACAGCTTTTCAGCGCTGGTGCACGGAGAAAGGCGTGGAGGCCATTTCATGTCCGAAAGGCTGCGTGCTGTCATTTCTGCAGCAGCTGATGGACAGAAATTTAGCGTTCAGCACAATTAAAACCTATGCTATAGCTATTTCTACCTGTCATGGGGATTTCAGTGACAGAACAGCTTTTAACCACCCACTGATGAAGTATTTTCTGAAAGGTGTACGGAGACACAGACCTGTGTCACGCCCACTAGCTCCACAGTGGGATTTAGCGCTGGTTCTGCACGCACTGATTAAAGCTCCTTTTGAGCTTTTAGATCAGGTTCCACTCAAATTCCTGTCATTTAAAACAGCCCTGCTGTTAGCTCTGACACCTGCAAAGAGAGTGAGTGATTTATGCACTCTCTCTGTTGCTCCCTCATGTCTCAGAATTCAAGTTGACGGCAGCTCGGCCGTGCTGCGTGCTAACCTGCTTTTACTCCTAAAAGCATCACAAGTTCATTCAGATCGAGAGTGATAACTTTGGATGGTTTTCACCCTCCTCCTCAGAATTGTGAAGCCACACCTCACCTCCTCTGTCCCGTGCGTGCACTCTCATGTTATGTGGCGCGCACAACTGCACTGCGCCGCTCTCAGCATCTGTTTGTGCATTACAGGGAGAGCTCTGCAGGACTTCCTCTGTCCACTCAGTGCCTCTCACACTGGCTGTATGAGGATATTTCAGAAGATTATAGTTAGTCTGGACTGGATCCTCCAGAGAATCTCAGAGCTCACTGCACCAGAGAAATGTCACCCTCCACGGCTCTACATGGAGGGATGACAGTGGAAGATATTTGTACGGCGGCTGTGTGGTCATCGCTGTGTTCATTAATTTGTTTTTATTTACATGATGTTTCCACTTTCTCCATGACCCATTCTGTTCTCAGGGTTCTGACAGAATGATTTTTTTTTTAATTGAGCCTCGATTTGGGTTCCACCTGCCTGCATGCAGACACAGTTTGAGATGTTTATTATTAGTCACAGTTCATGACTGCTGATGTTATTGATCTGTTTATCCTGAGGAGTTGTTTGACCTGCTCTGTTCATCGTTACACTGTTACAGCTTGTAACCTCCCTTGTTCCTATTCACAGCAGCAGGTCTGTTCTCAGCCCTTCTCTCACCAGAGATTATTCGTTTCTCTGGTGCGCTGTTGCGCATGGAGCGCGTAATTACGCACACAGAAGGCTGAGTGACAAAATGTGTTTGTGTGAGCAGGTGCTTCATATTTGTGTCTGGACGGACCCAGTGAGGCTTAGACTACATCCTGCTTCACCTTTAATCTACTAGCGATAGCCTTAAAGGGCGAAGCCTATATGAAATAGAACGTTGGTTATGTACTGTAACCCCAGATTCTATGCGTATAGGCAAGGCCTTTAAGCTCTGGGCCTCACTGGCTCCTAAATGGCTGAAGAAAAAAGCTATTTGGGAGCCGATTGTCCAGTCTCACTGTAATTTATACGGACCGGGGTGGGGCCCACACAGCCGGTGGGTGTGGACTAAAATTTTCAGTGCTGTGCTGTGCGCGAAGGGATACACCCACTAGTAATAGCCTTAAAAGGCTGCGCCTATACTCATTGTCTGGGGTTACAGTACATAACCAATGTTTCAGTGTGTTGCACAATGTGATGGAGAGTCGTTCCAACTGCAGTGGGAACACATCTAACTTGTTTCATCTTAAGAATTTCCACTCGAAATAATATGATGAGTCAGAAGATGAAGCACAATAAGGTTTGATTGAACCAACGCATCACTGAAACAACACTCCCAGCTGTATCAAAAGAGAAATGCAGCAAATGCAGAAGTTTGCTGCATGGGTTGCTAGGTTATGTTGTTGTTTAAAGTTAAAACTACAGTATTAATATTGTCAATGTTGAGAGTTTTATGTTTATTTGACAGTGATTTCAAAATTTTTTGAAGGCTAAATACAAATAAAAGGTGAACATTAATTTGTTTGTACAGTTTTTCTGAGGCTTTTGTATTGTTTGTATCGATATTGAATTATATCGTTATCGACCGAAATATATTGTGATAAAAGTTTTGGACAAATTGTCTAGCCCTACTCTAGACCAGCTACTTGTCGTCTCTATTTACACCATTTTTTTTTTTAAATACGTTTCTTTAGGGATTGAGAAATTAAACAGGGTTCAACATAAGTGGTTTCCAGTTGTTAACCAGACAACTGTCAGACCAAACAACCAGATCTCAACTCGAGGTTGTCCGGTGGACCATCAAGTGAAATAGACATGGATTAAAGTTCTCCGTCCGCAACTGATTTCCATCATCAGCAAAAAATGAAAGAGGGGGGAAAAAAGTGTTTTGTTGTGGTCTTGTTAAAGCTATCCAATCCAATATGATACAGAAATTAAACTGGTGCTGCTTTCAACAAATAAAGAGAACGAGAGCCACATTTTGACCCAGTCAGAGCATGGCGTGTGTGCGCTGTGCTTCTAGAGACAGACAGATGACTGCACGTCAGAACACCAATGAGTGTTTCCTGTACTATTTTCCAAGAAAGATACATCTCTACCCTAACTGAAGGTGATGACATGTAATGAATTATTAAATGTCTATGATTTAAAGGTAAGTGTTCGCACATGACCAATTCACTGCAGCCACAATTTTCTCTCTGTGAGTCAGTTTCAGGTGTTTGTAGTTAATCATCCATCCATCCATTATCTTCTACCCAATTCTTTCTTTTTGGGTCGCTGGTGCCCATGTTCACCTATCGCTGTGTGAGAGACAGAGGACACCCTGGACAGGTCTAAGTCCATCACAGGGACTGGAGAAAACCCACAGAGAGAACATGCAAACTCCACCCAGAAAGGTCCCCTTGACCTGGATTTGAACCGGGGCAACCTGTCGCTGAGAAGCAACAGTTCTACCAACTGTGCCAATCATAATATCTGCAATTTCAATTATTCTGTTTTAGTAACAACAAGGTGTTTTTATAGTTTGGGAGAGCTAAACTTGATTATAATTAGAACCAAACTAAGATGTAACTGTACTGTGATGCACGTAATTTAACAAATGATCAAATATGAAAAATAATTAATATTAAACGACTACATGTGTACAAGGAACAGGCAGGAGGAACAAAGAAACACGTTTGACACCTAATGTAAATTTAAAATCAACAGTCAACCTAGCATGCATGTTTACTGTGGGACAATGGAGGAAAGTCACACATGACAAAGGAGAACATATGAACTACACACAGAAGGACCCAGATGATTTTGAAAGGTGACCTTCTTTATGTTGTGTGATCATGTGATACCAGTGCACCAGCATCCACCACAATTGGTCTAACTCAAGAAAATAAAAATCCAGGCAACTATTTCAAAAACACTGGACGCAAAAACACATTTCAACGCCCAGTTTTCAAATGAATCAAGCTATTAGGGAAAGAGGGTCATTCCACAGTTAGAGGCAAAAGCAGATTAAATTATGTGAAACTGTTCAAATAAACATTAATAAAAATCCGGTGACATCCTGAAAGATGTTTGCATGCTAAGCACCTGAGTAATCTCACAGACACAAAAGGTTTTTACAGATAAAGGTGTCACAAATTCCCCAAACAAGAACTGTGCTGACTTTTGTGTCAGGTCCTTTGACCATCTGACTGTTTCTAATGTATCAGACTCACCTGGGTAGTTTTTCCAGAGCCTGTCTCTCCCACAACAATTACCACTCGGTTTTCTCTGATCAGTTTGACAATCTCGTCTTGATGTTTATGCACAGGCAGAGAGCACCGAAACTTGTCCAATTCTGATGGAGTCCTCTTCTGAGGGACCATAGGAATGCCGTTGTTTAGGCCCCCACATGCCCTGTTCTTGTCATAAGTGTGTTCTAAAAGAGGAATAGAAGATGACAGTACACATGAATACAGTACGTATTAATAGTTAGTACATTAACTGCAGTAGACAGCACTAAAAAGTAATTATGCAGTTTTAGAATATAAGAGAGGAAGTCTTGTGAGGGAAATCAAGCTAACTGCTTAGGGTCTGTTTTTGAGCATATTTTCACCAACAAAAGCAACATAAACCTTTCATAATGGTTGAATCAAATAAATCATCTGAAAATTTTACACCTCCCCACTCCAACTCATTGTCCATCACCTTTGAGGCTACAGTTTTAAACAAAGAACACTGTTCATTGTCTACTGCTGGGAAGATACTGGCTACAACTACTCCACAGAAAAACATTTAAATACATTAAAAATATCCCTTTAAGACTTTGTAATTTGAATTTGATTTATGAATTCCCCTAATCTAATACCCCACACACATAAACACTCACTTATTTCTATCCTGTTTAGGATATTGCATTAACTTTCACTCATTTCTGTATCCTAGCTCAAACCATAACCTTAACGATTACCAGTACAAGCTTAGCCTTAATCATGACTCAAGAACTATATTTAAATTATTTTTATATGTGTTATTTTGCATGCTTTCCTGCCCTAGATACTCTCTTTCATTCCATACTAAGCACAGAATACAACTAGCAAACACACAATAATAATATAGCTGTGAGTACATGCACCTGTGCATACATGCACCTACCCAGATGTTGTGTAACATTGATTACACCAGACGAAGTTCATTTCAAATAACCTAAGAATTAACCTGATCTCAAGTTCAGCATGCCTTCTGTTGGTCTCCATACCCAACCTTGAGCAGCCACTGGGCATCATCGAAGACTACCGACAAAAATATGAAGAAAAAAAGTAACCTAAAGTCAATTTACTCCTAAACATAACCTCGCCTGATGTTCCATATTAGACCCATGCCTTGGTTCGCATAGAAACTACTGGTCCTGTACACACAAATGCACAATTACCAGTTTCTGTAGCCGAGGTCATGTTGCTTCTGAGCTGCATGTCTGCACATTCCTTCTTGTTGATGGGAAACCTCTGAAGGAGGCTGTAGATGGTATACAAAGAACTGTGGGAGATTGAGAGGGAGATGTTTGGTGGTTTGTCTGAAACATCCCTCTTCCTCACAGTCAAGAAGCGATTGGATCCCTTTCTGGGGAAAAAAGAAAGAAAAAAAAAGCTTCTGTTAATGTACTTGATTAAAATATAAAATACAATTTTACATTACTATGAATCTAACAACTGTAAATGGACTGCACTTAGTACCCTGATGCATGCTCAATAATCCAGGTAGAAAAACCTAAAAAAAAAAGTTAAGTCTGATCCTCTGGACATTCAAAAAACAAAAAAACAAACAAACAAAAATTTTAGAAACGTTTTGTCTTTCGTCCGAAAGACTTCCTCAGTCTGAGATGCTGTATTCAGCTCAGTCTTATAAATAG
>JARVGV010001459.1:4815720-4831778 GCA_031762435.1 Hypsolebias longignatus | reverse complement strand
GTTTGGTAGGAACAGATACACAATGGCAGGTCAAGAATCACATGTTAAGATAGAAATAATATCAAATGAAAACTATTTAATTTTAACAATTCATTTAAGGAAATCAGGTCAATTTGTCCTCTAGTAGTCTACACTTGACAGCATTACAAGCCAACCCCAATTATAAGATTATTTGTAAAGGAAATTCTCCAGTCCAGTCTTAAAACTGGTCAAAGCGTCAGCCTTACTGTTGGGGGCGGGGGCTATAAAGGAGCAAAACATTAGCTAAAAATAGTCAAATGCTAACTAGATGCTAAAAGCAGCATAGATGAAAATATAAATGCCAAAAATTGAAAATAAAATACAGTATGCTCTAGTAAATTTTTAAAAAGCACAATGGTTTAAACAGTTCTGAAGAAATCTCAAAACAATATATATATCTCTATATCCATATCTATCTATTTATCCATATATCTATATCTATCTATATATCTATCTATCTATTTATATATAGATGTACATATATCTCACAAAATTAAAGGGAACCCTAAAATAACACATCTTAGACCTCAATTAATTTCAAAGTAAATATTCTCACTGACAAACTTTAATATTAGCACAGTGGAAATGATTGAGAAGAAAATAACACAAAAATTATCAATTAAATCAAACATATTACACCGTAGAGATTTGGATTGGATTCATACTCAGTATGAAAGTGGAAAATAACATGACAGGCTGATTCACCGTCCATGAATATTCCTCAAGACAAGTCTAAATGAGGCTCAGTAGTGTGTGTGTGGCCTCCACGTGCCTGTATAACCTCCCAACAACGCTTGGGCATGCTCCTGATGAGACGGCAGATGTTCTCCTGAGGGACCTCTTCCCAGACCTGGATTAGAGCATCACTTAGCTCCTGAACAGTCGGTAGTGCGATGTGGCCTTGGTGGATTGACCAAAACATGATGTTCCAGATGTGCGCAATTGGATTCAGGTCTGGGGAATGGGCAGGCCAGTCCATAACATCAATGCCCTCGTCATGCAGGAACTGCTGACACACTTCAGCCACATGAAGCCTAGCATTGTAAGGTATTAATTAATGAATTAATGATATTTCAACATAAATCCTCAACACGCCAGTGGTATACTGTATGTGTTGTCTTGTAAAAACTCTTCAAGGACACATAGTTAAACAAGACATGCAAAGTCTTTGTGCTTGCTGCTGACAGATTTTTTTTTTATAAATGAGGTATATGATCATATGATTGGATTTGACTGACTGTTATTGAGCTGACACCTCTGAGGTACTACCACTGACCTTACACCTTCAACATGCTTTACTGGACCAACATATATAGTGCAATGTCAACCAATCAATAAGAGCAATAACTTAACTTTATGACTTGAGTTATTATTGATTACATTCAACATCCAGAGAACGGGAAGGTTCTGATCTTCCCTCTAGCACCTCAGCCTGCAGCTCGCTGTATAAATAGACAAATTAAGCAGTGCTGCCGTTGTTACACATTTACCAGCTTACAATGTAATTTATTTAAGAGCTCTTAATTGGACTAGTTACTCATTTGGCCCTCGTCGGTCCCACAGCAGAAAGGGGCTCTATCAGTGCACGCTGAGGCATGCTGGAATATGGAGCTGGAGACACGCTGCACACAGCCAGCTGTTTGATGTCTGTAGCAAGCGGGCGTATGCTACACCATGCAGCATAAATAAACACACAATCCCCCGGTGAGAGGACACATCGACACACAGGAGACCTTATTTCAGGCTAATGAACTATTAATGCCGATTTAAAATTCAAACACTTTTGCAGGCTCGTCTCCGCAGTTATTCCTGGCTCTGTGTGTGTCTGAGGCAGGAATAAAGAAGGCAGCAACAGACTAATTTGGAAGAAACCGTGCACCACATCCTCAACATCCCCCCAAACAGCTGGACCTAGATCTCAGAAGACCAAATGCTTGGCTCCGTATTAAATGAGGCCATATAAAATGTATGTCAGTGGGTTCAGTCTGGCTTAGCGCTTGCTACAATAACTGCTAATGGAATAACTGTAAGACGTATAAATGAATCCTGCTTTAATTCATAATAATGTTGAACCCCATTGCCTGCCCATTCAGCCCAATAGATTATGGAAATGGCTGTAATGACTGCTGGAACAATGAGCCAAATTAAATGATCTTTTTAGGGCCACGTCAGCTTTGGAACATCCAAAAAGTCTTTTCATCCTTTTCACTGAAGGCCTGAAACAACAAAAGCCTGCGTTTGATTAAAGCCAACAAGAATGAACAATGAAGCCTAAACTCCACACATCACGAACATACGTACTCCGTTAATAAGGAAAGAGTATCCACGTCAAAGGTGAACGAGGATCTCATATTTCTTGTTTTTAGATTACATTGTTCATTTTAGATGGGTTCCTCACTATACACACTCTGTACTTCATAGATAAACAACAACAAAAATCCAGTTAAATGTTTTATTTTTAACTCAGCAGTGAACCCTTGTGGCAGCAGGTTAAAGCAGCAGCTCAAATCTGTGTGAAGGTAATGAAGGATGAATATTTTACACGTTGAAACAATTTAATTCAGTTTAACCAAGTTGATGAGATATCAGACAATTCAAACAGTGTGAAGATCCATGTGGACTGCTCAAAACAACTCCAGTATTAAAAATGTTCAAGGTTCTTTCCAATGCCGTTTTATAAACCTTTTTACCAGGGGTGCCCAAACTTTTCCCTGAGAGGGCTGTAGGCCACATGCAGTAATATAATACATGAAATGCAAATACTTCTTTAAGTAAAGCTCATTCATTTATTATATAGTTATTTAACCTTCATTTCTGTATAAAGAAAATTACAGAACAGGCTGTCCTCCCCCAGGGAATTTTGATTAAAATAGATGCCATTTCCTGCATTCTGGTGTATTTTACAAAGGTTTATTACAGTAGATAAACATGTAACAAACTATGTAAACTCATTGAAATCCCTGACTGCAAAAGCTGTAGCTCTGCAGGAGAGGGGTGTTCACTTCAGGATAAATTTGAGGTTGCCGACATGCTGGATTGCTCGACTCATGCAAAAATCAAAAATAAATCATAGATTTTATTGGTCTGTTTGAGACTGTCATAATTTATTCCATATTCAATATTTTGGACTTGATGATGTGTCCATCTCTGCTGTCATCTTTGGATTTTAAGGATGTATATTTAATTGGATTTATGATAACTGGTTCCTGCTTTTTGGATTCGGTTGGTTCCTGGTTTATCAACAAGGAAGTCGTCGGCAGCAAATCTGGATCTGGTCAGGCTGCCTGCCTTACATGATGGCTTGGTTCATGTCTCGAGAACCCAGACTTATGGCAGAATGGATCAGATCTCAGGGATTATTCTCAGGCACAGTCCATTGGTGTGGTCATTTAATTTGGACGTTTCGTAACCAAGTGGACTGACACAGACTCAAGGTAGATGTCATTAAAGTTCTGCCTGTTCCCAAAAACAATGTGTTTATCTGAATTGGGTTTCCTGACTGGCCTTGACAGGCCGTCTTATCTCAACCCACCTTTTGTAAACTTGATGGCTCTACCCCTCCCTCCGAGAAATTTCCATGAACTTTTCAGAGGGGCCCAGCTGAATAAACATTCTGTCATCATTTCAGGACTCTGGATTTGTCTCTGGTCGTCCTCAGCACGGATCTCTCCAGAGGGAACTATTTGAACTGGGTGATTTTATCTGAACTCTGCAGTGCCTCTGTGTGTTGTCTTTGGATATGCTCACCGCCCTTACGTCCCCCATCTTGCATAATGTCTGCATCATTATGTGCTAGGGTGCGAGATTTTTTTCATTATCACACTGTTGATCTTCAACCAGAGGTTAAAAGGGTGTTAGGATTATTTTTTGTCTCCAAACCCTGTTATTTTTCACTTCTTATTTTCTGTCCAAACTGATCTCACTTGTAAATGAGTCTTCGAGGCTCAATGTGACTTATCTGTTTAAATAAAGGTTGAATGAATGAATGTTCAAAAGCCTTCTACAAACCCCACTGCAAAAGATTTGAACTGTCACTTTTCAGCCAAAAAACTGTTTTGACATTCAGATCGCAAGATCTTACTTGAAAGTATCAACATGTTAACCAGGAAATAAAAAGGCAAAAAATGACGCAGATTTATAAAACGTCATACTATATTTTAGAAGTTCAGCAAAAATATTTATAAAACAATGCCATGACAAAGCGTTTTAATGAATGTGTGCATAGCTTGAGTAGTTAGTACATTGCCTAATACATCTTAAAGCATGTGAACAGGTTTCACAAAGCTCTGCAACAGAGGGCAGAGACTGGACTGCTTTAGTTACAGTGTAACTTTTTTGCATCGTTATAATATTCAAGGAAAAAATATCTGTTCAGATTAAATATTTAGGTCAAATCAGTTTTCATATTAAATGAAAACTGAACCTAGTTTTAATCTGAGCGCACATAAGCCCCATCAGATCTAATAAATCATCTTTGGTTGTCAGATAAACTCTTTATGCTGGCATCAGTGACTGACAGGTTATGTGCAAACTATACAGTAAAGCAGGGCTATTCAACTAACGGCCCGGGGACAAATCAGGCCCACGGATAAACTCATATCGACCCACTAATGGGTTAATTTTAAATAAAACTAGATTTTAAACCATAAAACAAACTTCTTTAATGACAATAACTGCTAGATGTCCAGCCCCTGAGCTCTTGGCTTTCAGTAACTCTGGACCCCTGAGCAATTTAGTTGAATAGCTCTGCAGTAGTCTTCATATGTTAAAGCCTGCAGGTGAAAACAGGTGAAATAGCATCATCTAGTGGTTATTAAATGACAATATGTATAGCATTTAAAAAAAAAAAGAGTGCAAAATGCAGCATTATTTCTAAACATCAGTGATATCAGAATTAAAGTGATAGAAAGATCAGATGTTAATCAACAGTTTTATAGTACATAAATATAAAATTAAACACGTCCAAAGACAAGAAGCTGTAATGCACTGGCCAAGGACAATTTAATTTTCTTTGTTGTGTTTTGTATTTTGTTTGTATACAAGTTGGGAATTTAGTGTGGTCATCTGTGGCCGAGTGGTTGGAGCAGTCGTCCTCCAATGCAAGAGTTGGGGGTTTGATTCCAACAGCAGTCACATGATGAAGTGTCCCTGGGCAAGACAATGAACCCCTCATTGCTTCCGATGTGTGTCCCATCAGTGTATGAATGTGATAAAGCTCTGACTAGTCTCTACAGGTTCAGATTAGCTTTGTATAGATATAGTAGAGTGCTGTATGAATGGGTAAATGAGGAAACAGATTGTAGTGAAAAGATCTTTGAGTATCTTGATTAGATAGAAAGGTGCTATATAAGTACAGTCCACTTACCATTTAAAATCACACAAAAACAAACAAAACATCAGAAAAAAACGATCGTTAGGAAAAAGAAAAAAAGTTTGTGTTCATTTACTCTTAATGGTTTCTTGCTCATTGAGAGCCTCGTCTAATCACGTTAAAGTTATAGATTTTATCAGGAATAAATATCAAAGATCAAACAGAGAAAGGCAAATAGAAATCTGGTATTTTGAAGGGGAAAAAAGGTGAAGAAAGTGAAAAAAAAAAAAACTACAATAATGAAAATGTGTTACAATTGCACATTATTATTTACAACATGATTATACAAAAGATATATCCAGTTATAGACGTAACATTCAGAAATGTCAAAAGTTTTTCTCTTTGCCTTCATTTCAGCTGTGGAGAAGCAAAGAATTTGCCCTGCCGGTGAGAGCCAGACGTTGCTTTGCTTTTGCTCCCAAATCTGAGGGTGAGAAGGTCAAAGGTTGGAGAGGGCAGAAAACGTTTGAAGTTTAGGATTATAAAGGAACATTTGAAAACAAAACAACAGAACCAGAAATCTGTTCTAAAAGGTGGATCATTTTACCAAAGTTCAAAAAGTTTGTGTAGTAGTTCAGAAATAACATTAAAAAACATAGTTCCATTGTGAATCTGAGTCATTTTTGCTTGATATAAAAATACAAACTGCTAACATATTTTTAAGTAGTATGTATTAGTACAGTATTCACAATATTTCCTGTTATTTAACTCCAAGTAAAAAGTGTAAAAAAAAAAAAAAAAAAAAAGTCTAGTCAAGACAAAGACGAACCAAAAAATAGGGAATGGTGGAAAAAAGTCTAAGTTTTAATAAAAACTTCTGTTCTGAACTTATTTACAGATAAGGCTTAAATTAAATAATCAGTCTTTGTGTGACCAGTGTGTATGAAGGTTTGTGCTTACATGGTGGTACTGGACAAGGTCTGCATCATCCGCTGAGACATTGAGCTGGAAGAAGGGGTTTTGGTCATCGTCTGTTGCTCTGGAGTCGTCACAGGTCCCAGGATGCTCACTACAGCATAAAGACCAACAGAGTTTAGTGTTCACTATACTTCCTGCTTCCCTTCAGCAAGGGTCACCACAGCGAGTGAATTCACACCTAAGGTTTGGCAACTGTTTTAAACCGTAGGCTCTTTCTGCTGCAACCTGAGCTCGAACCTGCAGCCACAAGATTACAAGACTACAACACTGACCACTGAGATATTGTGCCTTTAAAGCGTTCAGTGTAAATGCTCAAACATGGTGAGATAAACCCAGCATCCATCTATAACCTAAGGCCAAACTAATCACAGATAAAACTGGTGATTGCCCTTGAGTGCATGCGAGTTTGTGGCTTGTTCCATAATGTGATATAAAATGAAGGTGAACATCCAAACATAAAACCATGTACCTTTTAGTTAACCTGTGGTAATCATATTTATTACACAAAATACTATCAAAACTAACAAAAACATTTGTGTATACAGTATATCCACATATATAGAGGAGAGAATGCAGTGGCTTAGTGTCAAAGTGTCACAACCTTGTAAACTGGTACACACAAATAAACTTCTTGTCAGATTTCTCTTTTACATCATCCATGATTGTGTACAATATAGCTGATGGACGATCACATACATACATAGAGAAATATATTGATAGAGATATAAAGATATAAAACGATATAGAGCTAGAAATATAGACAGATACGATAGAAATAGAGATAAATGTAGAAATATAATGATATAGACTGAGAATCTTCACCAGGATATAGAAATAGAAATATAGAGATAGAGATAGAAATATAGAGATAGAAATAAAGATATGTAGAGATAGAAATATAGATATAGAGATAGAAATATAGATAGAAATATAGACAGATATAGATATATATAAATAGAGATATATAGAAAGAAGTAAAGACAGATATAGGGATAGAAATAGAGATTGAAATATAGAGATATAGATAGAACTATAAAGATAGAGATAGAAATATAAACAGATATAGATATATAAATATAGAGATACATAGATAGAAATATAGACAGATATAGATATAAATATAGAGATAGAAATATAGAGATACAGTATATAAATATGGAGATAGAAATATAGATGGAGATAAAATATAGAAATTGAAATATAGAGAGATATAGATATGGAGATAGAAATATAGACATATATAGATATAAATGTAGAGAGATTTGACAGAAATAGATAAAAAATATAGAAAGATATAGATAGAAACAAATATATAGATATAGACAATGTCTTGGCTTTTTTGTTGTTGCAGCCTTGCACTTAGTTTTACAACACATCCTAAAACCAACATATTTCATTCATTTTATTGCACCAATGGAGTCTGTGAAAATAGGTTTGTTAGAGCACCATCTTTGTCAAAACATCATACAAAATACTTTACAGGCTCTTTTAAGTACTGTCAATATACATATAGGAGAGGTTTACCCAAGCGGTTTGGAGTGTTGGTGTGAAGATCCGTTTCCATCCCTGCGTTATCTGGATGAGCAAACCGGCTCCAGTAGCTTTCTGGGATACTAAGCAAGCGCTCTACAACCTAAGAGAACAGAAATAAATCCTGTGGTTGTTGTCAAAAAACTTTAGGACAGAATATTTTAAAATCACAAACATCATCTCAGCCGTGTGATACTTTTAGAGTAGTGAAGTATATAAACTAAGTACTAGTGTTTCAAATGAAAAAAACAACATGATTATTTCTCATTCCCTTTACCCTCGGTTGTCTGCTGGTGTCGTTCAGGATGGTCATAGGGTCTGGGTCAGGAACAGCATGGCCCACCAGGGTAGGACCCAGCACCCTGGCCAAGTTGTGCAGATCCATCTTGGTATTTGCACTTTGAGACACTCTGGGGGAGAAACAAAAGGTGCTGAAAATATCCTAGTCACTTAACTTTGAAAACTGTTTGCAGAAGGTTATGGCATAAACAAAATGTAGGTTAAAAATATATACATACTTCTGCAGGTGGATCATCAGGCAGGCCAGCGTGTCTCGGTTGGGTGGAGGAAGTTCACTGACAGCTTGATATAACATGGCAAGACAGTTGCCATCGTCTTGGATTTCTATAAAAATACAGTACGTATGTACATATAATACTGTATTTATATTCTATTTTCTCTATTCCCAGGAGGGAATTCAAAGAAAATCAATTTCATCAACAGGGTTATGTGACCTCTACAAATATAGCAAGTACCGGTACCGGTAATTATTTGAGACTCAAAAGTCTCACCAGCTGCTTCCATGAAGGTTTTATTGAGGTGGAAGGTGAGCAGCGGCTCTGGGAGGTTTCTAAAGAAGTCTTTGAGGACGCCTGTTATCACATTGATGTCTTCCACTTTGCTGAGGAGAGGCAGCGTCTTTCCTCGAATGAGCTTCTCCTTCAGGTCCTTAACCATACGCTCCTGGCCAGAGACTCTGTACAGACCAACCTGCAGCAAAATGGAAATGGAAAAAACAAACATCTGTTATTATTATTTCAAACGATGAAGCTCTGTCAGCTAAAAATGAAGCGACTAAAACCAGGATTAGCGTCAAAATAACGTTAAAAAGTAAACAAAAACATTACTCGAGCCTGCCTCACCTCATGAAGGCCTCTGCGTTCGATCTCTTTAATGCAGTAGATAACCAAAGCTGGGATCATCGGGGAGGTGGTTGGAGCAAAGTCAGCTAGAGTGACCTACACAGAAATATTATTACTTAACACACGATTAGGCTGAAAATAACTGCAGCAGCTATCTAAACGAAACCTAATGAAGACAGACGTACCTCTGTGCCCCTGATGAGAGTCCCAGAAGCTGTTGGATTACAGGGCAGAGGACACTGCTCACGACATTCAGGGTGCGTCACAGTCCTGCAGTCCTGGCAGCGGAGACACAGCTTGCCAAACTTTGTCCTTCTTCCACATGCTCCACAGAGCTCAGACTTGATAACCTTGGTGCAGCAAAGATGAGATTTATTGCAGTTAATAGGCATCTTATGTTTTAAAAAGTAGAATTATGGTTTCAGAACTTTTTTTTTTTTACTGTTTTGGATATGAAGCAGTGCTTCTTTCCTCCTTTGGCTCGGGGAGTTTGAAGTCGAGCTGGAACGTCAGACACTTGTGTGCTGGGAGCCTCACCAACAGTCTCAGACGGGTCAGTAATGATCGTGCCCCCCAACACTAGAGAGACGATCATTAATTGAGTAAAACGTGAAGAAATCTCAACAGGAAACATGAGTTTATTCATATTTAGATTTATTCAATCAAGCAACATCTAAGGTCCCATAAAGAAAATAAACTACTCTCACCACTCTTCTTTCTGCTGCGTGTCCAGTAAGGCACAGTTTCAATGGTGGAGACGGTTTCAACAACACCACCACTCGCAGGCAAAGTGATCGTTGTTTTGGCCACGATAGACTCATTGATCTGAATCCCCTGAAAGAAAAACATTTGTGATCTTTATCATTCTAGGTCTGAATAACCTACAATTAAAAATAGTTATGTGTTATGGAGCCCTGTCAGCTCCAGGGGGTAGCATTACCCTATCTGGTGCACGCCCAGTCGAGCGTGGCTTCTTCACTGCCTGCGGAGGAACGTCCGAGACTTTTCTTGAAGAACGCTGCGGTTTAAAATGTTATTTTTCAAAACAAGAAACAAAGACACATCAACAGCAGCTGATCAAAGCAACCATTGCCTTTAAGCCTCATCTGAGAGAAACTGTCTAAACTATGAGAGCAGCAGCGTGGGAAAATGAGGCTTTTATGCGGAATGTGAGTAAAAACATGACTAACTCGTTTCTGTCGCCTGCGGAGTCTCATATTCTTCATTCCAGAGGAATCCCACTGCTAAAAATAAAGCAGTGAAACAGTTTAGTACAATAAAAGCTGGTGTATTATTTCTGCCTCCTAAATTAATTTAATGTCACTGAAACGTTGACAAAAGGAGCATCTTTACCAAAGAGTCGTCTGTTTGATCATAGCTGATATCTGACAGCAAAGACGTAGATTCCTCAATTCTTGTTAATCTGCAAAACATATTAAAGTCATTTACAAAAGGGCGTGCACAGCTTCTTAGACAATGACATGCTTTGGGAGACTATTCAAATTTTCACAAATCACAACTGATTCATAATGCACGGTATCAGGACAAATATGCACAAAAATATGTCACAAAAGAGAAACATAAGATGAAAAGCCTATATTTAACACCACCAGGCTTGTAAATCCCCACAAATAAATGCAACTGTTGCGTATGTGTTGGGTGCAGTCATTGTTTTATGCTCATGTATTACTGATATAAGTAGGGGTGCATCGATTTATTGGCCCCGATTTCCTTAATTTTGAGAGATCTGCAATCGGCCAATGCGAGAAACCAATTTTACTGATTACTTGTAGTTTTAACAATTGTCTAAACTTCATTTATATTTCAGAGCACTGACTCATGGCCAGTTAAAACAAGTTTGTACTGTTTCTAGTATATTGTTCAAGGGTATGTTTTTCAGTAAAATAATATTGGAAAATTGTAGGTGCATTGTGACCTTATAACACCAGACAGTGTCGCTTATAAAACTAAATCAGAATTGGCAGGTCAGGTCAGTGATTGGCCAGAAAACTGCAGTCAGATACATTTTAATTTATGAAAAAGGATTAGAGCCATGGCAGAAAAAAAGAAAAAGTTTTTTTTTTTTTTTTTTTTTATAAGTGTTACTTAAATATAAGAAAACAGAAAAAGAAAAATAATGTTCCATAAAGACCCAAATCCTCTTTTATACAATACTACAACAAAAATTATCTCTTTTGTCAGGTACAGAATATGTACTAAGGAAAAGTTAGCCATAAAACCCTGCTCTGTCCTTTGAGTGCTTAAGTATTATTACTGGTAGTTAGCATTAATAATTAGTCATTAATATGGTAAATAAAATACACAGATAATCATAATAATAATAATGTATTGAATAATAAAAATAAAATAAAAAATAAGTAAATTAAAAAATATATAACACATTATATATATATACACAATATATATATATATATATATATATATATTAATAAAAAAAAATAAATTAAAATGTATATTCATAATAGGTATTGTTATTAAATATTACAGTTTCGTTAAACACGTCGCAGTCATTTCAGAACTAGGTTAGGTGAGGCTGACCTTCGGCTGGACCTGCGGTTGCTTTTGGCAGCTTGTGCTGCCTGGGAGTGGGCGCTGAGAAAGGCCAGGGCTGACCGCTGCTCCTCACTTAAGTGGACACTGCTTCCATTATTCTCTGAAATCAGCAGCTCCCGGATCAGCTGTAGCTGCCGTTCCTATACAGCCAAAAGGCAGCACGGTGACAGAAACAGGTCCACACAGAAAAATGTACATTTATTATTTGCTGATGAAAAATGTTTAAACAATTAAAGAAAATCAAGACACAATACATCTTTGTTTTGTTTTTTTTAACTCAAAAACAGTCACTTGTTTGTCAACAAATTTGCGTGGCACCAACCAGCTTCTCATAAACTGCCTCTGCTTTCTGTCGCCGCCGGATCTCTACATCCACCTGATTTCGAGCGTGTTTTAGTTTAACCTCCAGGGCTCCCTTTTCTGTTTCTGCTTTTGTAAGCATTTCTTTACAGGAAACCAGTTCGTCACCAGACATCAGCCACTTCTTACGACATTCCTCAAAGTTCACCGCCATCTGGAGGAACTCTACATAGCAAGACAACAGAAGGAGGATGTTGGTGCTTTGCACAATAAATTGCTGTTGACATAAACGAGGACTAGGCCTATCAGAACACACAACATTTATATTTCAATAAGTTTAGTAGCAAAGCAAAATAAATATTTTCAGAAATAAATTAGGTGGCAAATGAGTGAAAGTCCCAATATGTGAAGTAAACAGCAACTTCTACTGTGTTGACTACATCATCTGTTTCTGCCACTTGTGTGTAGTCTAGGAAATATTACTCCTTATTTAGCAAACAAGAGGTTCTCACTGGCTTCATTTATGCACTCATAAACTGCAAATATGTATCTATGCTTGCTAAATTTGCTTGATTAAAAGATACACACAACAGCAAATATTAACCTTTCCACTCGTTTTCTGCCGCTGCAAACAATCCTAACCCAACAAAGCAAACTATCATGGGTCAGTGAAAAACTTGAAGATATGGCAGATACCACAGCAAAGTGAAGAAATAACTTACGAGGCTCAATGCTCTCATTCAGACCGTCCACCTGAGTTCTCAGACTCTGAAACTGGTTGTACAGGTTCATCACAGACATCTCCATTATGTTTCACTGCAGCTCTGTTATACCAAGACATGCGCTTAGATTAGTAGAGAGAAATGTGTTTGTAATTTAACCTTTTTATTCAACATCCAGGAGATGAAGGGCCTGAAATATACTTTGAAAAATACTTTCTTGAATGCAGGCATTCAAGAAACTTTCTTGAAAGACCGCATGGAATGCAGGCTTTCTTTGAAAGCCTGCATTCCATGCGGGCTTTCTTGAATGAACATGAATTATTAGTTACAGTACAAAGATACAGCAAATTAAATACAGTAGCTTTACTTGCACTGTATACTACTGTTATGAAAGCTATATGGCAATAAAAAAAATAAGGTAAACCAGGTAAAAACGTTACGCTAAATTTGCGACGTGCTAACAACTTCGTGCTGAACACGTCGCTAAGTCAGTCAAAACTCAAAATCATAAAGTTTAAAACAAGTTACCTTTGCGATTCAGGTTCAGTGATAGCCAGCTGGACAGGTAAAATAAGAACGTCCGATCTAATGTGCAGAGATTAGAATTTTATTTGCAGCATCAACAGAGCCACACACCTACTTGTTCGCAAATTCCTTTAGTTCAAAATCAGCGCCGGTTTTCTTCCTCGTCCGCTAAAAGCGGAAGTTGATGTGCTTTATTGCCCCCAAGCGGCAGTCTTTGTAACTGGAACTTTTTATTTTTTTAATTTAATTTTATTTATTTATTTATTTATTTATTTATTTATTTATTTACTTATTTATTTATTTATTTATTTATTTATTTATTTTGCACTGTTGGAGATTTTTAACAAAAGTTATTTATGTATTATTTATTTATTTAATTTATTCATTTCAAATTTAAAACACAAAGACAATTTCAAAATACAAAATACAAAAAAAAAAAAAACAAGACAAAATGAAAGGCAGCAGCAGAAGAAAAAATCTTACCATATCTGCCCCTTCTTAAACAAAACCAATTCAAACGATCAATTCAAACAATAATCATCTATAAATAATACAACAAAAACATAACTTATCAAATTTACCATTTATAATTCATTTGATATTAACTAACTTATATGTACAGTATCTTTTCAACTAAATAGTCTTAATCTTTTTCTTGAATATAAACATTGATTTCACTTTTTTTTTTTTACATCATTGTCCAAACCATTCTATAAACATATTCCCTGTTGAAGTAGATTGACCCTTCAAACTGGTTCTATACTTTGGTTTTTACAAAAATAGCCATTCCCTTAAGATTATAACAACTTTTCTTTTTCACAAAATGCGCTTGAACGTTTGATGGTAATATGCAATTCTGACCTTTATACATAACTAAAAGAATATTATAGTCTACCAAATCATAAAACTTAAGTAATTTCAATTGATAAAACAAAATCCTTGAAGGATGACAGTAATGCTAAGTTTACTGTTTTATAGACTTCATCCTGGGTTAATAATGTCTCAGAACAGTTAGTATGAATCCTAATAAATTAAACATTGTTATTTATTCTCACAAATGACATTAAAATTAAAAAAAATATTTAACAAGAACGTTGAACTGAAAGGTAAAACTAATGTTTTTTTTTATTATTGATACACTGTCAACAAGTACGGTAGTTGAATCTTTAAAAAGTTATACGTTGATTTCATGTCTTCATTTCTATTATTTTCGAATTATTTTTCTCTCTCTCTTGCCTGTGCCTTTTTCAGGGTCACCACTTCTAGTCATCCTCCTCCGTCTCACTCTGTCCTCTGCCTCTGTCCTCACTCCAGCCATGTCCTTTCTAACTGCATCCATATATCTCCTCTGTCTTTCTACATTTCTAACATACTTTTACTAATATTTTATCTGATGACTTAGTTTCATTATTTCAACCGTAACTCTTTATCTAGTTAACAGCTCGACAGCAGACATTTCTGACTGTAAAATCTTTTAAAATATTGCAACAGTACTTAAAAAAACTACATGAAACCTTAATAATAACAATAAAATACAATAATAAACATTATTGCATCTCTGTTCAAGCTGTACAAATGTTTAGCTGCATTCCAGTTCAGTCAGAGTAACACTTCAAATTACAACCGTGCAATTCTTTGGATTATTTTCAGTGATTCTTGAATGTATTACACTGCATGGGAATTTATACTTCTTTTTTTTCATACTGTCTTTGGGTAATTTTGTTCCATTTTGGTTAAGTGTGTAAAAATGTTAGCAGATCGGTAGAAAATTCTGAATAAAATCCTTTGAAACAGTCTGTAAGTGTGTGTTGTCGTCATCCTACCCACGGGATGCACGCAGACGCATCATTCATCAAACACTGCTGGCATATCTGGGTGCAGCTCTACTTTTGCTGTGCAGTTCTTAAAGAGGATAACACACTGAATCAGTTGCAAAATGTACATGTATACGCAGCTTCTACATCAAATAACTAAACAACAGGCATTGGTCATTTTGTGCATACCTGTTTGATTTTTTTTTTACTTTAATGGGTATATTATTCGATGGCATTACACTCTG
Source organism: Hypsolebias longignatus (assembly GCA_031762435.1). Taxonomy (NCBI): domain Eukaryota; kingdom Metazoa; phylum Chordata; class Actinopteri; order Cyprinodontiformes; family Rivulidae; genus Hypsolebias; species Hypsolebias longignatus. Next base: position 4,816,616 of record JARVGV010001459.1, on the reverse strand, counting down.
CCCCAAGTACCGTACTGCATGTATGTCCAGAGAGAACTGTGAGTCCATTATGGCTGAACTGAAATAATAGGATCTGTCAGTCAATAAAACCTTTCTGTTTTCATCAATAATTCATGTCTACAGGTACATTTCTTTCAGTCATGGATCATTTAACTCTTAACACTCTCTTTTACGGCAGACATTGTCTGCTTTTTTCTTCAGCTAAGTGGACTGTTTGTGCTATCTATAAATGTAATCCCAGACTTGACCAAGAAAAACATAAAGTAATTTAAATTGTGGAGCAGTTCCTCAGAAAATATTGTTTTCATTTAGCATATGTGCATGTTTTTACCTTTCAAACCTTCATATATGATGCATGATAATAAAAAGTTCATGGGAGATTTTTCAGACAGGCAACATATATCATCAAGTGACATTATATGAAGCAGAGTAAACCCTTCACTATGAGACCCGTACAGACATTCAGTCTCTTTCAAATGGTTTGTAAGATAAAGTTTGGAGGCCAGCCTGGAGACAAAACAATTTCCACATTTTAAGGGAAATTAATTTTAGTGTCTCAGGAGTGTAACTTTTATCAAGACCATCCAACGCCTTGGTTCTCTGACTGCAAACATAGTTTTAGTTTTACATACTTTCACATTTTAATACTTTTGTTGGAAATAACTGGGACCCTGTGTACAAAATTTAGTTCTTTAATACAAGTACTACTGGTGATGATCCATAGGATCCTCAAGATCCGTAGTGGTACTCAGAAGAAATCAAGCATTCTTCTTCTTTTGGCTGCTCCCATATTCAGGGGTTGCCACAGTGAACTAACTTGCACAAACACAAAGTTTGTTTTCTCAGTCATCCAGGTATATAACAACAAAAAAGGTTGAATCATGTCATCTGGACTT
>JARVGV010001459.1:4788713-4807858 GCA_031762435.1 Hypsolebias longignatus | reverse complement strand
AAAACTTTTCTGAACAACACTGCTGATCTGTTTATCAAATTTAAAATCAGACTCAAACTTCACCCCCAGATTGGTGATACAGTCCCTGAGATAAAATGACAGTGAGCTAAGGTCTATGCTGGGAGAAGAACAGCAACTCGGTCCAAACATCATAACTTCAGTCTTGTTCTCATTAAGACCAAGGAAGTTTAGAGAAAACCAAGCTTTAACATCATTAAGACAGTGTAAGTTGCTGGAGTTTATCGTTTTGTGCCAGGGGAAGACAGATCTGGCAATCATCAGCATAGAAATGAAAAGAAATGCCATGTCTCCTAAAAATGGAGCCGAGGGGGAGTAAATAAAGAACAAATAAAAGAGGGCCAAGGATTGACCCCTGGGGTACACCGTGTGGAAGAGGAGCAGAGGAAGACATGAAATTGTCCATTTTTACACAGAAACTCATATTGGTTAAATATGACTGAAACCAATTGAGCGCGACACCCCTGATGCCGTGCTCAAGACGAGAGGTTAAAATCCTGTGGTCAACAGTGTCAAATGCAGCAGACAAATCTAAAAGCATTAAAACAACAAACTTTTCAGAATCTGTTAAAAGGAATACATCATTTGAAACCCTCAAAAGTGCACTCTCTGTACTGTGGTGGGCTTTAAACCCAGACTGAAATGGCTCAGTGATACCATTGTCCTCTAAAAATGGTAACAGCTGGTTGTGAACAACCTTCTCTAATAGTTTAGAAATAAAAGGAAGATTAGCGATGGGCCTAAAGTTGGACAGACAGAGGGGCCAAGGCCTGTTTTTTTAAGTAGAGGGTGTACGAATGCATGTTTAAAAACCTCAGGTATTACACCAGAGGAAATATTGGTACTGTATTAATAATCTAGAGTACACTTGGTCCGATTGTAGAAAAAACCTCCTTAAACAAACGAGGTGGGATGGAATCTGCAGGGGAACCAGAGGGCCTCATATGACCAACTGTGTCCTCTAGAAAAGAGAAGGACACAGGCTCAAACTGATCAAAGACAGATGAACAGTGTAGAGGAAGAGAAGGATCATAGGAAGGCTGAGAAATAAAAGCTCTGGTTGACACAATTTTATCAGTGAAGTAGTGAAGGAAACTTTCCCAAACTTCACTGGAGGTATCAAAATCAACAGACTTAGGAGTGTGGAGAACAATGTCTATGATTTTGAACAGAACTCTGGGGTTGTTACAGTTAGAAGAAATGATGCCTGAGATATATTTGTTCTTCTCAGCTTTACAGTTTTTTGACAATGTAACAGGCTCTCTTTGAGAGTATCAAAAGAAACATGCAGCCTGTTTTCCACCCGCGCTCCGCTCTCCTGCACCCGCGCCTGGCAGCGCGTGTGACGTCACTCATCCAGGGCTCGGGGGCAGAATTGGTGCGCCGGCTCGTCAAAGGAGCGATTGTGTCCAGTGTTTGTAAACAGAGTGGAAACTGGAAACCAGTTCATCAATATTTGAACAAAGAGAGTCTTCAGAGTTATCCTCACAGAGACCAAGAAAAGTGGAGGAGAACAGGGCTGGAGAGGAGGAGTTAAACATGTGACAGCACTGAGGAGGCGCACGAAGTTTAACTGGACATTGTGCTGGAATGTCAAATATGATCGGCATATGATCCGAGAAAACAGCATCACATATGTTCAAATTGGAAACATCCAGACCGTGAGACAGGACCAAATCCAGTGTGTGCCCGAGTTCATTAGTCGGACCGAACACGGACTGCACAAAGTTAAAAGAGTCAATAACGTTTAAAAAGCTCCTGGAGATGGGCTCTTCAGGACAACACATGTGAATATTAAAATCACCAAGTAAGAGAACAAAGTCATATTTGAGCAGGATGTCAGCCAGAAATTCTGAAAAGTCATTTATAAAATCCTTATTGTGCTTGGGTGATTGATAGATGACGACACACAAGATGACATGAGAGCGGCCGATTTCAAATGAGCAGTGTTCAAAACTTGTAAAAGACTGCAGGCAGATCTGCCGGCATTTAAAATAGTTTTTAAAAACAACTGCTATTCCTCCTCCTTTCTGACCCGACAGGCACGGGGAATTAAAATAGCAGCAATCATGTGGTGACAGTTCAATAAGAGCGGCGGGCTCACCGATTCTCAGCCATGTCTCCGTCACGCAGAGAAAATCCAGATCACGTGATATGAAGAAGTCCCTCAATATGAAAGTTTTATTTGACAATGATCTTGCGTTAACTAGGCCGAACCTGGCAGGGGCCGGCACATCCGAAGCTGCAGCTGTTTGTGGAGCACGACGCAGGACTCGCAGATGGCAGGGGTTTACACCACGCCGGCAAGGACAGGGAGAGCAGGAGCCGTGGGGGTGGACCACGTCATCCGAACCGACGACACACACCAGGCATCTGTCAGCAGGGTCCAGCTTGTATTCACTCTGACAGAGGAGCTAATTTTGAGAGCTCCCTCATTGCCGAGCTACTCCAGATGGCCATTGTTCGTAAGAGCCATACAACACCATATCATCCTGCGGGAAATGGCCAGGCTGAACGTCTAAACCGCACTCTGGGTAGTATGATCCATGCGTTGTCTCTTTGAGCAAAGGAAAAATGGCCTCAGATGCTAAACACACTGACTTTCGCCTATAACTGCATGGTTCACGAAACCACGTTTTCCACCTATCTTTTTAATGTTTGGGCGAACCCCTAGGTTACCTGTTGATGTGATGATTGGAAGTGTTCTCTTGGATGGAGAGACTGCTGACATGGACAAATATGTTCAGTTGTTGCGCACAGACCTCAGGGAAGCAACAACTTTGGCTCAGTGGCATGCTGAGAAGCAGCAATTGAGACAAGCTGAGGTGTATAACCGAAAGGTTAAGGGACACTCTTTGGAGAAGGGAGACCGAGACAGAGAAAATGGAAATTGGCTGATCATTGGAAGGAAATGGTTTACATTGTGGTTCATAAGAACAGTGAACTGAACACTTATGTTATCCGTCATCCTGTCACAGAACGAGTTAGGACAGTTCATAGGAATTTAATCATGCCTGTAAACTTTTTGCCTTTGCCATCATGGGATGACTCCGTATCTCACGCTTCTTTTTCAAACACAGTTTCAGAGGGTGAGTCGTCAGATGATGTGATTCCAGGTGAGCGGGACAGTGATGCTCGAACAGCTCACTGGGTTTCCACCCTTCCAGAGTCTAGTGTGGTGATGACCGCAGGTGACGTGACAGTACCTAGAGAATCAGAAGCCGTTGGAGGGAATGATGGTAGTGTTTAGGGTAGAGGGATCATGTCTTCCTGTGTGGACCATAGGAGTGTCTTGGATGGGGTAACTCAGGGGTCGGAGAGCTCACACTCTGAGGATAACATTGGTGACCAGTTTTCAGACTCTGTCGGCATGAGCTTACGCCCGAGTGACATTATTAGTACAACTAAGGTCGTTAGTGGTTCACATGTGTCTGGACGTGACTCAGTCGTTTCGGTTGCCCAAGGGGGAGGGATATGGACAAGACTAGGTAGATTTATCAAATCTGTTAACAGGTTGATTCAGACAATGTCCACCCAAAGAGTTAAGATTTTGTCATAGGGCCATTTATTCTGTGTTATTTTTTTCTTTTCTTTGTATTGGGACTTCTTTCACTGGGAACTGGCCATGATTTTATTTAGGTTGTCCATTGCACTGGACACTTTGGGTGATTTGGGGCATACTCTATGATAGATGTGTAAGTGGCATGTCTTCTATGGTGAGGTGGAGACTTAGCTACCCCTCATCTCCCCTAATTCTTTATTGAATTGCTCTTTTCTGGTTGACCATTTTGGTCTTGTAGGGAGGGTATACTTGGGTTACATGTAATGTCATGGCCAGATTTGTTTTTTGGGGGTAAGATGCCCAATCTAGTGTAAAACCCTAAAACTTTATTTTTGACTTTTATTTACGTAAAATTGTAAATAGTTTATTTTTGTTTTTTTCAGTTTTTTAATTGGAATTGAAATGAATAAAGAAACAAACAAACAAAAAAAGAAAACAGTGGCGGTGAATGTAGTAGTGTGATGTTGTTACACTAGATTGTCAAGTGAGAAGCTATTCCGGTAGGAAATTATATGAGCACCGGCAGCTTTTATTTTGGAAAGACATCAGATCCATTTCAACATAGCGTGTAACTTCCTGTTTCAAAATTATTATTTTTATTTTAATTTAATGTGCTGTGAATGAAAATGTGAATTATTATTGTTAATGTTGAACATTTTGAGTTCCTGAATTGTTGTTTTGAGTGTCAGTTTGGGGTTAAGAAAAAGAAAAATTAATGGATCATACCATTATAGTTCATGAAGAGTTTCCCCATGCTCTCCATCACGCTCTTTCTGTTCGGATTCCATGGGAGAAGGTATGAAGTTATTTTTATTTATTTTTATTTTATTTATTTATTCATTTTATAAAATAAATACATAACAATAAATAACAACAATCACATATGTTTTATGAAAACAAAATATAAAATGAAAGGTGGCAGAAAGAAGAAATAATTTTCTATATTTGCCCCTTTTCAAAACAATCAATTCAAACAATAAGTATCTACAGTATAGTAAATTATCTTTGCCATGTGAAAGTAGTGCTGTGCCAAACCAAGTTTAGTTTCTGATACATTTATTTTTGGAATACTCATTTTCCCTTGGATCACTTGGGAGTTTTATTTTGTTTGAAAGCAGTTATTTTTGGTTCTTCATCTGTCCATCTTCTAGCTGGTTATTGCACCATTTTACTCCTCCATTTACCATGAATCAAGACACTTACAACTAGCCTTAAAACCTGCCCACCCACTTATCCTCATAGTCAGGCACTTGCATACTCACTCATTGTTCTGCATTCCTTGACTCACTGTTAGACCTTTGCATGGTGTTTGGTGCACTGCCTCAGGGCCTAACCTGGTTGTTCTTTCAAACAAATTGCTGGGTGTTCACGATGTTGTTTTTTTTTATGCAGAGGCCCTTTGATTGCACTATTTACTTAATAGGGTGAAACAAAACTTGTGTTCTCGCAGCAGGAGCACCAGGTTATGCAGAAGTTCAAACACCTGGCAGAAAGCAGTCCTCTGGCATGGATGCACAACGTACCTATGCGTATGCATGAATGCACACACTCACATGCCGAGATATGCTTGGCTGAATTTGTGACTTTTTTGTTGGTTTACTGAGAGAGAACATATGTGTAAGTATGTCCTGTAGAGTAAACAGAGCAAAATAAGAGCTTTGCTGTTTACTTTTTGCAGAGACAAGCTTACAGATGTCTTCTGCTACTGTGTGCCACAAGTCTGCTTGTTAATTTAAAAGTTAGTGGGGGAATCAGAACTTAAACTGATGCCTTAACACCTTACAGGCTTATTACAATGTTCTTGTCAAATACTACTACCTCAAAAGGCTATTGTAAATTTCCAATTAAGACATAACTTTGTTATGATTGATAAGTGTACAAGGTGTTCTTTTTTTTTTTTTTTCCCTTTTATGTTCACTGGAATGTTTTGACGATCATATAATTGCCTCCACCTATTCCTGCCCAGTTCATGTGGTTGATAATTTATGACTGTTTTAGTGGGGCGTGATCGTTGTCTTACGTTTGCAGAGTCCACTGATGTCATCTTATCTTGATGAATAGTGTCATCGGCGTGTTGACATTTTGTATTCAGTTTAAATAAAATGTCATGTTTATTCAGGTTTCCTGCTCTTGAGGACTTTCCTGTTTGCTCTTGTGCTTAGTTTAAAGAGAACACAAAATTTACTGTCCCTCACACCATTTCTCTTGTAAAACAGTTTTATACACACAATTCTGAAACCCAACACCTCTTGTGCAACAGTTTAAAGCTTCTATCTCACAAAGGCTTGAAAGCTTAACCCTACAGCCCCTGGAGCTAGAGCAATGACTTGTAACTAGTCCGTTTAAGTTACAATAGACTATAATTAGCTGGGTAAGTTTGCCTCACCATTGTCACTAGAAGACAGGTGGGAATTATGTCTGTGTTAGATTGACCTTATCATGTGACTGTGGTCAGGTGTTGTCCAATTGCTTGGACCTACTGCTGTTGAAGCAAGCCTCATCCATCATAAGCTTTATTGCACCATTCAGATGATGCCCACAAGGTGCTAACACTTGGCCAGGAGGGACTAAACATGCGAGGAAAGGGAGGGATAAAGTATAAAAATGATCGTTTTACAATATCATCCACAAAACAAGTTTTCACAGCAATGGCATGCAATTGCCTTGGAAAAGCAAGAGTTAGTGCTCCCAGTGCCACATTAACTATCTTCCTGATTCGCTAACAGCAGATTTACAGCTTTCCAATGCCGAGCTGTGAAAAAGTGCTATCACTTGCAGCTCATAACCCTTTTTACGCTCACAATCAAGTCTTCTTATTGCTCCATTTTCTCCCAAGGGCTTTATAAATAAATTTCATCAGGAAAAAAAAAATCAGTGTCTCTTCAGAACCAACTTTCATTGGTTTGGTCTGTATCCTTACAAATGTTTCACTGCAGTGTTTTGTCACATTTGGTTTGTTGAGGAGATCAAGTTGAATAGTGTGTCCATTGTCATGTCGTGTTAATCACTGGTGTGTACCTGCGAAAGCTCACATTTATTTATTTACATGTATTTATTTCACTTTCTTTACTTGTACTAAATAATCCTGTAGCCTGGCACATGTAGTTAGAAGACCAAAAGCCACAACTCTTCAACTTTGAGCAAATTATCTCCAATGCGCACACACACAGAAATACTCTGATCCAAACGCATGAGCACACATGGACTCAGAAGCCTCAGGGGGTGATCTGTCTTTTCACCCCTTGTCGGAAGAGTAAACGACCAGAAGGACTCTATCCATTTCTCCTGTTCCTGCCTCTTATATATGTATATATATTAAAACGGTTGTATTGAAAATGTGTGCCTGTGTTGACATTACGCCACATTCCATCCCATAGCCTCAGGGGGGTTCATGGGTGTTCCGTAATTTGTTACACTAAGCACCTAATGGATGTCCACCTGGTTTTTCAGAGTAGTAGTTGCAGTTCAGGGGCTTGTCTCTTGTGCTCTTCAAGCCTGCAATAGTGCTTTATTGCCTCCAATTATAAAGTATGTTTAGAGGCTGCATTGTTCTTTTTTTTTTTTTTTTTTTTTCTGTTACATCTGGTTCACCGTACTCCAGACAGGGCAGCCAGCCAGGCCACATCAAACACTTTGGGTGTGAAGCAGGCAGAGACTGCAGGTACTGCAAAACATTTCTATTTCTGCCCTAGACTGCCTATTTACTGCACAAGGACCAGCACAAACTCACGATTGTGGCCTTACAACTACCTTGTGATGTCTGTAATGAGCCTTATTTGTTTCATGTGGTTTATTGAGTTATACAGACTTCAGCTGGTTAAAAGGAGACCTCACAGAGTGTGAGGAAGGGCCTATTCCACCCACAGGTACTCATGTACCCCAAGAGTCATTGTTGCCAGAATCAGAAGAGCCACAGTGGCACGTGCATGGAGAGGTGGGAGTGTTGAAAATTCCAAGCAGCAACCACTTTGTCTCCTAACCTCATCTTGCTAGTGCTTTTTTTTCTTCTCTGTGGTTACCAGAATCATTAATTGAAGGAAAGAGTGCATCAGATGTTAGTTTTATTAGCCTATACTCCTTAGAGAAAATTAAAATGAAAGGAACATATGCCATGCATTTAAAGATACCCCCTCCCTCTCTGTCGTTCTTAACCACTATTGCCCACCACATGCACAAAGTTTACAGTCAGCAGCTGTCTGGATACACAATAGCATTTGATTGATCCTAAAGAAACATTTAGGCCTCAACTCTGCCCACACTTTATTTCCATCTGGATGCATCAAAGCACTTTACATTTAACACTCAATGTGGCAGTGATTGGTATAGCATGTACTTGGGACACTGTTAAGGCATTTGTGGTCCTAGTTGGACTTTCAACTCTGTGGAAGTCCCTGGCATTATGGTAAATGCTAAGTGGTCCACACTTACATAGCCGCCATTTTAATATCTTCAGGTTCTGCATAGTTTCCTTTTAATTCATACACTCATACAGTGCTTTTTATTAGATAGTCTTCACTCTGTATAAAGCATTTATGCTCTCACTTATACACCAGTAAGCATATTGTTGGGCAGTAGGAATTACAGAGTCTTCCTTGGGCATGCTGCAAAGGCTGAGGATTGAATCCCTGATCCCTGATAGGAAGATGACCACCCTGCCTCTGAGCCAAGCTGCTCAAAAGGACCCTAATAGTGTACACTGAGATTCAAAGTTTGACGCCTTACAGGTTGAACCTGTAAGGTGTACTTACCTACATAATTATCTTTCTGAACTCAGACAGATAAATATGTAGATCAATGAGATCTGACCATCTTCCTTTCTACAATTTTACAAAAAAAACAATGACACAAGAACAGATGTGCCAAGTTTCTAAATTTTATTCACAATGTTTCATACAAACAGAATGTACATGGATAATAAACCTCAATCATTCTTACTTTCCCTTGAAGTATGACTGCATACTGTACTTTAAGAGACATGCTGATTTATGAGAGACATATTTGTTTGTCTGACTTGTTTGATTGCATTCTCAGCTATACCATACCATACCATTTTATTTATAGAGCACTTAAAACAGTGACAAGCTATAGGGGAATCAGGCTGCCAACACCAAAAAATGATTTTTTTTTAAATTATTATTATTATTATTAAATAGAAGTTCACACCTGAACTGAATTCTAAAGTCACATGACATACAAGCAAAGCATGAGAAAGTGGATAATTAGAGGTGTTTTACTTCCTTTGATCAGTGTAAACGTAATACAGATCAGATACTAACACAGTTGATTGATTTATGCTTACTAGGGATGTAACGTATACGTGAGTGTGCCGAACCATTTCGGTATGGCATGTTCAGTTCGGTCCACGTGGGAAACGTTTCAGTCATTTTTTCACTCATTAAATTTTATTAATGAGAGATTATACGCCGTGGAACTCAAATTCCTAAGCGTGTTTCAGCACGGCACTATTATCTTGCAGCACAGAGCATTAGCAGCCTAGCATCTTGTTTTGATCATAGACATAAACAGTATGAACGTAAACGTATTTATGTCTGTGGTTGCGGTCTCCTGTTTGGGAACATTATGGCTTTGTTGTTAAAAGACGTGAACAAATCCGAAGCTGTGTGTGGACGTTGTTTCATGGAGATTGGATCTGCAGCAGACAACACATCTAACTTTTTTAACGCACTTGGAACAACATCATCCGAACATGAACATCTCTTCTACAAGCAAGAAAAGCAGATTTTTCAAAGACCGATAGCAGCAGCATTTAAATAAACTCTACGCCTGAATGTTGTTGATGCACCGGCTTTAACGTTATTGAGCCCCGCTACGACATCTATCACATCATCACTTCAGCCAAAAAGTTCAGCACTTTATGAAAAAGCTAAAACTGATATTGTCAACAAGCCCTGGAGCCGATTAAAGCCCTGCCCTGATGATGATGGACATGGTTAAATGATGGAAACTTAAATAATACATATATTGAAGGATATGAATTTCATCATATTGACAGAAAAAATAGAAAAGATGGAGGAGTTGCTTTATTCATAGATAAGAAAATAAAATGTAAATTAATCAGTGAAATGTCAAGAGTTGTTGATAATGTGATAGAAATTGTTACAATAGAATTAATAAATAAAAACAAAAAAACTCCATTGTAATAAGTTGTGTTTATCGATCACCATGTTCAAAGATAGATATTTACTGATAAAATATTGGAGTTATTAGTAAAAAGTAGAAATAAAAAAGTATTTTTATGTGGAGACTTCAATATTGATTTAGGAAATAAGACTGATTCTAATAACATCAGTACTTTCATAAACTCAATGTATAGTTTTAATTTTTATCCGTTAATATCAAATCCGACAAGAATTACAAGTAAAAGTGCAACAATAATTGATAATATACTGTATTTACAAATATTACAGACGGCGAGGTGATAAGTGGTATTCTGATGACAGAAATCAGTGATCATTTACCAGTTTTCACTATTTATAAAAGTGATGATAGTATACCAAAAACAATTATAAGAAAGAATAAAATAATAAATACATCCAAAAAGCATTAGATAAACTTAAAGATGATTTAGATAAGCAAAATTGGGAAGAAGTTTATGTTGATGAAGATTTGTATAAAACAAATTGTGTGCACAAGAATTACATAAGAAAAAAAAAAACACAGGGAGCGAACCGTATGAAAAATATTTTATTCATCCTAGCTTGTTTACAGTAGTGTATATGTGTTTTACTTAAAGGAAGTGCAAGAACACAAGAACACAGCAACGCCAAGAAAATAATGTCCCCCACCCCCTGTACAACAATCCAATACTGTATAGACGTGCATTTGTGCAAACAAAAGAAACTTTTATGTGACATAAAAGGTAAATTAGCCCTGTTTTGTTCTTAAGGGAATGGCAAGAACAAGCCAGGCAGTGCAAAATACGAATATGAGAAGATATTGACACTTTTGAACTGGCTCAGTATCACTTTCAGCAAATGCTGTCAGAAAAAAAATAGACACTTAAATCATTAGTTATTAACTTCCTTTTGCACAAACCTGAAATATTAAGAACACAAATCATCAACTAAATAAGAGAAAATGAGGACGAAATACCATGAAAATAATTCACACAACTGAGGCCTAAATTCTGCTTTTCTGCTGTAAAAGCTTTTAACAAATCATGCAGAGAAATGTAAGAAGTATGAACTGATCATCAGCCTTAAACTGTTACAGCCTATCCTGAATTAGTCCTCGTGCTATTTCCAAGATACAACAAATAGCTGCTGATAAATATGCCTAAACAATTAAAATGGGTGCAAACGTTTGGTATTTTTTAAGTGATCTTTTTTCCCCCCTGTTCATTTTCAGGAATGTATCGTGCAAATGGGAATGACAATAATGAGGATGATTGCCACTGCAGTGGCAACAAGTGCAAGCAGTTTGCAGATCTTGAGTCGACGGCGGTTAGCCTCTTTTCTCCTTAGAAGGGCGTCGTAGCCCGGAGTGTAAATGTCGTCCATCCAGAACTCTGTGTTGTTGGGGTTCAGAGACTCCTGACCCTGAGGAACAGAATTACTTATGAATTTGTAAGATGAGCTATGAATGGATTTTAAATTGGAAAAATATTTCAGTACAGTACTACCTTTGTTATACAACATAATGTCTTTCGTGTTCATATTGAGACTATACAGCAACAGAACTTTAGGAGATTCTTCTCACCACTTTAGTCCTTCTAAAGTCTATATTCCTCACCTGTAAGTCCAAAGGGGAGATTCGTGCCTCCTTTTCATCTACAGTCCATATGGGTCTCCCTCTTCTCTCAGCCAGTCTGGGGTCAAGGGCCTTCCCAGAGCCAAGAGCCCCTGTCAGACTGTTGTCTTTGTGCCGAAACAGTGAAGAGTTTAACACTTGTTCCATCACACTGGCTGGTTTCTGGGAGAGTAGGTTAGTGGTACTGTCTGTTTGATCTGCCTAGAATATGAATGGACCAAACACAGATTTTAGGTGAACGGCATGGTATTGCTCACAATGTTTTTACTGAAACATAACGGTTAAACTGAAAAAATGCATACTACCATGCATATCAATTTGAATGAAAAAAGCAGGTCTTTGTAGATTTGAAGCACTACCCACTCAGTGAGCCCATCACACATCCAAATAATCAAATTTGTTTACTCTGCAGAATACAGGGAGAGATAGGCATGGTATATACATCTGGGTCAGCTGTGGCTGAGTGGATAGATTAGTCGTCCTCCAATGCAAGAGTTGTGGGGTTCGATTCCACCAGCAGTCACATGCCGAATGGGCAAGACACTGAACCCCTCATTGCCTCCGATGTGTCCCATCAGTGTATGAATGTGATCTAAAGCACTGACTAGTCTTTGTACAAAACTAGTAGAGTGCTGTATGAATGGGTAAATGAGGACACAGATTGTGTTGTAAAGCACTTTGAGTATATTGATAAGATAGAAAGGTGTTTTATAAGTACAGTCCATTTACCATTTATATACTGCGGCTAGACCTTGCTACCTAATACACTATACACTTCATACCAACTGTATTATTGCCTTCAAAATTATTTATTGTTTGGTGATTTAGTTACTCACCTCTCATTAAACAATTACATGTAGAAATTATATAGAGTAAAATTAAAAAAAATGTTCAATACAGAAACAACTGTAACAGAAGACGTTTCGCTCTTCATCCGAGGAGCTTTCTCAATTGAGAAAGCTCCTCAATTTACAAATAAAGTCCAGTTGTTTCTGTACTGAACATTTTTTTTTATTTTATCATGTCCTCGATGACTGAGAATCTTCACCAGCATATATAGAGTAAAAAATATTTTTTAAAAATGTGCACAAGATGTAGAATGTAAAAGTTGTCTACCTGTCCAATTATCCGTTGTGATGCTTTCCCATCCTTATTTTTGGAGAATGCCACAGTCCAGTCTCTTGCAGAGTTAGAGTTATTTATCTTTTTGGTGTCAGACAGACTTTTTTCTTCAAGCTGTGTTTTGGAGGCTCGGTGAGATGATGCATCCTTATTTCCTTCTTTTGTTCCTTTGGAGTCTACCTGACCTTTGCTGGTTTCCGTCTGATCTCCAGTGGTGTTCCATCGGCTCCAGTCCAGACTACTTGTGCTTGTCCCAGGAAACAAGTGTCCAGTTGCAGACAGAGGCTGAGGTTCTGATGAATCAGAGGGAGTTATAGGGTGACTCATAAAAGAGGAGACACCACTGAGAGGCTCAAGCCATCTGCCACCAGTGCCCTGTCCACCGTCAGCAATGGGTTGCTGGATCTTTTCGTCCAGTCGCTGCAAAGCAGAGAGTACCTGAGAAATCTCAGCCTTCACATCGTTCAGTGACTCTAGTTGTCTTTCTATCTGACTCATACGAAGCAACAGCTTACAGACACTGGCTTTTAGCCCATCATCACTGCTTTCCAGGGAATGAAAGAGTCTTTGAAGTTGACCCAGGCGACCACGTCGAGCCTCAGGAGTGTCCTGGGTAAGGTTACCATCGCTGGGGTGCAGAACTCCTGTAGATCCGCACATGCTTATATCATCTAAGAAATGAAAGATTGCACTGATGTCATCCTCACAAAACTCTGGGTCATCTAATGAGGTCATGAAGGAGAAGCGATCAGCGTGAACCAGGCTACGAAGTCTCCGGGGGTCTGGTGGGTCAGTTTGTGTTCCTTGAGCCTTCCTTCTTTCACGTCCATTTGGAGTTCCACCATCTGCACTCTCTCCCCCCAAGATGCTGATAGCAGGGGTAGATTGCCTCGGAAGTTGTCCTGTTTGGGATTCTATCCCCATATCAATGCTGTCCACACCTATCCGGTCCTCTAGACTGTGACTCTTATTGTTCCAGAGGGGTCTTTTTGCCCTTGGTGGTCGAAGGTGCCGTGGGGAAGGATCCGGGACTGAGCCTGGCCCAAAATAAGTTGAGTCTTGCAGATCGTCGATGCTCTCGTGTTTAGCTTTAACCCGCTGCTCTGGTGAGAGATGAATTGCTGTAGGCGATGGATAAGGGTTGGGGATTACTTCAAAGCTGCGATTGTCGAAGCCCAAATGCCCTGTTTTGGGACTAGGAGACTCACTGCTGACAGTCACCTGTGGTATTAGAGGTGGCTGGTTATGGAAGTCCTTCTTAAAAACATTTCTCTTCTGATCAACTGCTGTTCCTGGTTCAGCGTCAAACACCTCCATTGTAGCAGAATCTCCACTAGACTCACTGTCTGTCTCCAATGGCAGGTAGATATTTTTCATAACCTCATCAAGATTTGGACTAATGGAGTATGAGTGTGTAGTGTGAGGTAAGTCAAAAGAAACAGCTCTTGTCCTGACAGGAGGGGAGGGCACAAATGAGATGGGATCTGGGGGAAGACTTGCTCTCTTGCGAGATGAGTAATTTGATTTAGGAAACAGCAAGTGCTGGTCGATAGACCTTCCGCTGGAGTCAGAGTTGGCACGTGCTCGTTCTCGGCCAGAAATGTTCAGGGGGTGGATCCCAGGTAGAATGGGGCCTGGGGACTGGTCAACAGGCAGAACTGTCTGGCTTACCATTGCACGGTCATCAGAAACCCCACCCGTCATCTGAATAAGACTGAAGATAGTTACTATGTCTGCAGCGACCCCTATGGGTGAAAGTCCCTGGCCTCTTGTGGAGACCCGGTCCCTGAATAAGGTGGCAGGAAAACAGGGATCCCTGCTGGCAGCTGCAAACAGCAAACTCCTGAGTTCGATAAGATGGTCTAGGTCGAAGCGGGTGCTGACCATACGACAAAGGTCCTGGAAAGTTAACCACTGGCGCATATGGGCCAGTTCCTCCAGAATGACCAGAAGAACTCCAGGGTATTCCTGCTGCAGGTTAGCCATTGTTGCTCACCTGTCAAAGAAACATAAAAAAAAAAAATTTAATAAAATATAATCTTAACTGGCCATCTGACCCAATGATGCTGTCACACATATTTTCCTGCTCAGGTCATCTTTACTCCACTGCCATTTACACAAAAGTGACAAAATGTTGTTTTCTGACAACTTTGATTGTTGCATACATTTTGATGTGGGTAAAAATACAATCATCAGTCTACATAAAAAGGTACATTAAGATCAGTTTTTGTTTCTTCTCCCAGTTATGACAATAGTAAGACTCACCTGCAAATGAACTGGTGGTTAACTATTACTCTGAAACAACAACAGATGGTCTCCATCTCTCATCGTACTTACCCAAATCTACTGGAAAGCATTAAAGCCACACTCGTGTCCATTAGGAAAATCCTCATTTATGATGTAAACAAGTCCATATTCCAGAAAAAGACAACCGGTTTGCTCATCTCACACTCCTTTCAGGCATCTTGGTTTAACAAAAGCAACTAGCCCAGAACCCAGGCAGGAGAGGAAAAAATTAGAAATCAGGTCATCTTCCCACAAGTCACTGCAGGTCCCTGAGGGATCTCAAAATACATCCAAATGGTTTCCCTTCATCACAGATCAGCTGCAACGGCACTCGCAAAGTCGATAGGAAGACCACATTTCTGATAGTATGCACACACACACACACACACTTGGCAGGTCACCCTGACATGTTTGTGTGTCTGAAGCAGTTATGGCTCCAAGGTAAGCACACAATTAAAGGGCAGATTAAAAATTGATGTTTTTTAATTGACAAACATAAAATGTCCACTGACAGGAAACCCAACGGTCCGGGCTAAATTTCCCGCTTGAATGCTGCACACAGAGCTGTCTGCCAGACTCCCAGACTTTTCACCATTACTCTACATTATCATTCATAAATGGGGTGTACTTAAAACCCCATTAGAGCAAGAAAAAGGGCGAGGCTTTCATCGCTGAGTAGCAGCACTCTGCTACAATCAGGAAGGACATCTCTAATTCATCTAACAACTCGCTGAGAGGAGAGCATCCATCATCCTCTGCACTCAGGAATCAATGCAGTGAATGAGCCACGGTACGGGTGAGTACGGTCAGTAATGCATTACTGTCAGCACTGCTGTGTTGCAGTTTTATTAGCTAGTTGAAAAGAAAGAACAACACATGCACAAAAGATCACACAGCTTTATAAGTTTTCAGTGCATAAAATTATTACGGTACATTTTGAAAAATGGAGAACACAGGATAAAACTATTAATTTGCTTTACAAAAAGCAGTAAAAAAAAAAAAGTTTTTTTTTTTTTTTTTTAACAAATTTTATTTATAAAGAGTTTAGCTGAGATGAGACTCTCCCTCTTTCTTCTTTGGTTTTGATTTCACTTTTGGCGTTACAAAAGATGGAGTCAGAGACGGATTGAAGGCTGGATCTAGTGCTGGGTTCAAGGCTAGCAGGTCCAGTGTTGGAGGGCTCAACTCACCTGTCAAAGCACAACACATGATAAAATACAAGAACATGTGACATAAACAGCTCAGGTTTCACACTCAAATGCATTAAAAATAAAAAGCTAAGCCACCATGAACTTAAATAATAGAGTCAGGTAAACAGTTTGTTTAATCCTGAGTGGTAAGTGTTGGGAAATGAATATTCACTGAAGACAACAGTGGTGGCTGCAGAATTTTTCTTATAAGTTTGTCATATGCAGGTTAACACAAGGTCAACAATGAAATGAAATGTTTGAGAACCATTTCTACTGGCTAAAATAACAAGAAATAGCAAAGCATGCAATAAAAGTACAAAATAAAGTACCAAAAAGTGAAAAAGAAATTATATTTTATTATATATTGTATAAAAAGAATTAAACATCTTCACAAATCAATTCTTTCATCCACAAATAATTTTAAGAGACAAACAGAAGTGACAACAATTTAAGTGAAGATTTAAGAACAAGTCAGATTAGATCTCTATTAAAACATTTTAAAAAGTTCTGTCAATTATGCTACCAAATTACCATCTTAAATAAATGTATTTATTAGCTAAACAGCTGTACTTTTTACTCTGATTATGCTGTGGTAGTAAATACTCTCAAAACAGAGCTACCTTTCATCACTTTCAACCTGTATTTAGAAAACGACTAAAATAATAGTTTATTTCAGAATATTGCTAACAAAAATGTTTTGAGGTCACTATATTTCCACAAGACATGATCAATTTCTTGCATATATATTCTTTTTCTGAGTAAAATTGCTTACCAACATCTTCATCACTTGGTTCCGTATCTGGACTGTGGACAGAGACGTGGGCCAAAGCTGCCAGCTCAGTTATGAAGGTTTCTTCCGCCTCCTAATGGACACAGCAACCAAATGCTCAAGGAAAAAAAAAAACGTGTTGCATCTTATATACTGTATATTAACTTATCTGTCAACAAGTGGAGAAGAGTAGAATATTAACCATTAATTCAGTTTTGATCCTCTCCACTGTTTGATCAAGAGCTACTTTTCTCCTCCTCAGCTCCTCATTCATCAGCTCCTGATCCAAATCAAGCTGCTTCAGCACCTTCTTTTTATTTTGTTCAACCCTAACATGTACAAAAACAAGAACGATCTATGAGGCACTCTTGTATGATGAAAATACTCCACCTAAAAGTACTATTACTGGCATCAAACCTTTGTTGAAACTCAGCAGAAGCAGGTTTCCTGCCCCAATTCTCAAGCTCTCTCATCAAGGTTTTGCTCAGCTGACTGCTGCAGTCGTACCTCTCACTGGTCTCTGATAAAAGTTTACAACAGTAAACTTAACTTTAACAATCTCTGTGACATAAAGAATTGTTTTTATTGTCTGTAGTGATATAGTAAAGCAACAGAATATGCATTAACAAACTACAAAGACACACATGCGAGAAAAATTCATCCAGGATGAATAACAAAACACTTCACTACAGGTACTAACAGCATTTGTAGAGACAGGAAACAGAAACTTCACTCAGGTTTTAGACAGTCATATTACCCTGATTTATATTTGACAGATCCTGCTCCAGTTTACTGGTTATGTCTTGAAAGTGGGAATAGTAGCTTCCAACCAGTGCTGTAAGAGAATCTTTGGTCACGTAAACGCTCTCCGCTGCAGCCTCTGTCAGATGGAGCTAATATAGTGGAGGAAACAGAAAAATTCTGCATCTCAAATAGTTAAAAGTTTTTGAGCAGCTCATGCATTCACTATTTTATAAACCTTTACACTACTGTCAGTTTTGCACAACACAGTGATTTCAACAGAAATATTAAATTCCTGCAGGAAGTGGCACTGCAGCATCAGAAATGCAACAACTATCTCCAGCTGCTATTTGTACTGGTAAATAATGATAAAAATCTATTTAAATAACAACGTTATGCAACATTTACTATGATGTAAAAGTTTAGAAAACAACTTTCAAGAATCAATGTAAAATGCTGGACAGTGGAGTCATTTTAATACAGCAGCACTTCACTTGTCTTGGCCTCATCAGACGAGCTGTTAGCTCATTAATCAGGTCAGATTTACACTCCGTGCTTTTATTTCAACGGCTATCTACAATGGGTAAGATAATAACCGTTTATAACTTTCCCACAGAACCCCATATCTAAATGCCCAAACTATGTCATTAAAAAAGCTCTTACGATCATGCCAGCATCTTGTTTAGGGGAGGTGTGTGACTGTGTGGGCGTGGCCTTCATCTTGTGTTGAATGGCATGGCTGAGGGCGTTGCCCAGCACCAGCTGTGCATGGCTCTGAAGAAGCTCTGTAGCTGTTTCCAGCTCAGACAGGAACTCCTGCTGCAGGTTGTTCCCCAGCAGCTGGCTCCCTGGGCCCAGCTGCCTCTCTGCCAGGCTGGCACTGCTGCTCTGTTTGAAAGCAGAGGAAGCGTTGAGATGTGATACCCTCAGAGGCGTGCCTTGCAAGAGTTGATACTTAAAAGATGTCAGAAGCAATTGTGATCGATAGGTTCTCAGATTCGACACTCAAACTATTATATTTCAGTATACAAATACTTCCCTCACCTTGAGAGCTGAATTGGCACAGGCCTGGCTTTTAGGATCATCTTCCATTAGCAGAGCTCTGAAATCAGTCTGAGAGAGTGTCTTCAGCTTGGACAGCCTCATCTCCTTCAGCGTGTGCAGACAGAAGTGCCTGACCACAAACAACTTCTGCACCTGCACCAAAAGATGCTCATGTTTCCTTTCCAACAGCTTCCCTGTTTGACTGAGAAAAAGATTGCACTCCATTATTTTTCTACTAAAACGACTCAGGAAGACTGATGTGGAAGCTGTAGGAGGGAACACAGCTGGAAGAAATCTGCTGCTGTTCTAAAGTGGCTGAACACAGGGATTAAAGCAGAAAGAACATGTTTTGACTTGTTCTACACCCATGAAATGATTATTTCATTCAAAGGTATTATATTTACAGGATTTCAGCTCATGTATTCATTTTACATTACCTGGTACTTATTATTCATTTTACTGAATTGCATTTATCACATTACAGTTACTGCTCAGTGTAATTCTAAACTTAATCAACTTTAGCTCATCCCAACAGCTACAACACCTCGATATTGCTAAAAACCCATGTAGTAGAAATGATGATTTATATATACAGTACATATATATATATATATATATATATATACAGTACATATATATACAG
>JARVGV010001459.1:4536228-4547335 GCA_031762435.1 Hypsolebias longignatus | reverse complement strand
GTGTTTCCCCTACCATTATACAAGCGGGGTGCCCCACCCCGTCAACAGAACTGAGCACCCCGCCTACCAAACCAAACGAAAAAACGGGAACCGATACAGTTTCAGACTTGGGCACATCTGTTATTTCACAGTTCTGTCATTGTCATGCCTCTTTTTACTGTTGTGGTGCTTTATATTTCTTCGTTGGTACTTTTCATTTGATTTAGCTGGTTTCTTGTTTTGTAGTTGTTTTTTTCTTCTGTTTTGTTACCTATTAACCCCCAGGATCTTGAAACAGTTTAGTATCAATAGTAATGTGAAAGGGTATATGGTATGACAATAAAGAATCTTGAAACTGATGACAGTCAAACTAAATTGTGACTTCCAGTAAACCAGCCCTCCAATGGAACTGATGACTCCCTGCTCCGAGCTCTCCACTGTGGGGGCTCTCCTCCAGTTGGCAGCCTGATGGTCCAGCCCTCCTCCATCCCTATTCTGAGTTCGTGTTTCAACAAGCTTTTCTCCATGCTGCAGGTCCACCATGTACAGGTCAGCTCACTCACACCCGATGACCTGACTTGCACAAACTCCAAGCTTTTTGTTTTGTCATTTTATTTTAAGATTAAATACATTCAGTACACTGTATCTTAATTAAAATACATGTATTTTATATAATATGTGATAAATCCCTGACTATGTTTACATGGACACAAGTAATCAGATTAAATGGCCATTTGGAATAAAAAGGCGTCATGTAAACTCCCCATTCCGATTTTTCTGAGCTGATTCAGTTCAATCTGAAAGAATTCGTAATCAGAATGAGACGGGTGGTTTATGCTGATTCATAATCTGAATGTTGTGCATGTAAACACTTAATCTGATCATTTATTCTGATTGTGAAAAACTGACCTGACTGCACATGTGCGACCTATGTCATTTCCACCTGGCTAATGCTAATAATATTAGCATGTCGGTCAGGGAAGCAAAACATTTCTAGTAGAAACTGTGACAGAGCTCAAAATGATCTGTATCACCTGCAGCTCAGTCAGGGAGAGCAGAACATCTCCACCGTCATTAAAACCTGTCGCAGGTCCATTTTGGACGCTCAGGTTTTCCACCTGGAAGTAGAACTTCCTCTTCAGTATTTTTTTAGGAGAGTTGACCACTCTGCACTTGTCAGTACTTCTGTTTTGAATAAAAGCTGCTGCATGTCAACGCTCGTCTTGATCAAATTGTGCCCATGTAAACAGTACATTTGGATTAATTAATCCAAATACATTTCACTCCTATCAAAGGGTTTTGTTCATGTAAACATAGCTACTGGCACTCTCTTTAATAAAGTCAACCATGAAGAAACAAAACATTTTGTATCATTTGAAGAAAAAACTTGTAAAACTGCCAAACCAAACTGTTATAATAAGTTAAACGACAGTTATGTGAACAAAATAAAAGCAAAAAGGAAGAATGTTGAGAATGTTTCCTTCTCCCCAGCTTGAGTCGTTGCTGCAGCTGTGGTTAACACTCAGCCTCAACATGTGTTCTGGTGGCAGTGAAGAAAGTGCGTCAGATATTTTCCTGTTCAATGCCAGCCGAGTGCCCACCATCCCACTCAACCAAGGTAGGGGCCTCTGACGTGGACCTGCCAAACTTTTCTTTGTGAAGTTGCTCTGTTTTGTACTTTTTTCCTTTTATGCTAATGATTATTAAATGGTTGTTGTTGCACCTGGGGTCTGAGAGTAATGTAATTCCAATCCTGTGCATGTCCTGTACGGACCAGTTACTTCTAACAGTTCCAGGAACGTGTCTTAAACACAGAGGTGACAGGGTCTTCTCTGTAGCAGGCACAAGGCTCTGGAACAAGTTACCTCTGCTCGTCAGACAGGCCCCCTCCCTCTCGGTTTTCAAATCCCGTTTAAAGACCCACTACTATTCCATTGCTTTCAACACCAGTTGATCTGTGTTTGGTTGTTATATTTATTTCTGCAATGTTTTTATGTCTGTTTTTTGTAATTCATTGTGTATGTTGCCTATGTGTTGCCTGTTGTTTGTTTGTTTGTACAGCACTTTGGTTGGCCTTGTGGCTGCTTTAAGTGCTCTATAAATAAAATGGTATGGTAATATGCTTCAACATTCTGTTTTCCTGTTTCTTTTCATAACCAAATTGATTTATTTTCCTTAAATGTAAAGCACTTTCTCTGTGATTAAAGTATTTAACCCAAATACGACCCTTTGTTTTCCCCCTCACCTATCCTCTCTCCTCCAGAACTTGAATCAGAACCCTCGCACATTGCTGCCCAAGTTCTTTGGCCTCTACTGTGTCCAGTCAGGCGGGAAGAACATCCGTGTGGTGGTGATGAACAACGTCCTGCCTCGTGTGGTCCGTATGCACCTCAAATATGACCTGAAGGGTTCTACCTACAAGAGGCGCGCATCCAAGAAGGAGAGGGAGAAGGCTAGGCCCACTTTCAAAGATCTGGACTTCATGCAGGACATTCCAGATGGACTGATGCTGGATCAAGACACCTTCAACGCTCTTGTGAAGACTCTGCAGAGAGACTGTCTGGTGAGCAGGACACTTGGGGAGACAGTTTGCCACTTGTGCCATTTTCTGATCAGTCTCTGTGTATTTTCCTGTGTGTGGTCTGTTCAGGTGCTAGAAAGCTTTAAAATTATGGACTACAGCCTGCTGCTTGGTGTGCACAACATGGAACAAGCAGAGAGAGAGAGGCAGATAGAGGGCTCCCAGAGCGACAGCGATGAGAAGAGGCCCGTTGCTCAACAGAAAGCCCTGTACTCCACTGCCATGGAGTCCATTCAGGGGGGAGCCGCTTGCGGAGGGTCCATCGACACTGACGACACGTGAGCTGAACTCTGAAAGCAAGGAGTCACAGGCAAAAGAGTTGATTGATTGACATGACTGCTGCCCCCGTCAAAACAAAGAGTCTACGATCACATACACACACACACACAAACTGGATTAAGTACTGAGCTGCAGGGAAGCTGTTCTGTGTGAAGAACTGCTGTCTGGAGGAGTGGAGAATGATTCTGCGTAAAGAAACTGATGAACCAGAAATGGCATTAACATAAACCAGAGAATACCTCCAATAATATAAAAATACAAGTTTGATAGGTTTTGTTTTGACATGCATAACAGCCTTGAGGGTCAAATTATTTAAATTAAACCGATAACCGATGTTGGGGAAAAAAATGTTACAATGTTGTGTTGCATATAGATCAGGAATTTCTGTTTGTGTGTTGTTAGTGAAATCTCTGCAAACTCCCAGTGATAGATGTTTAACTGTACTTCTCTCCTTCCAGAATGGGCGGTATTCCAGCTGTTAATGGAAAAGGGGAACGGCTTCTTCTTTACATCGGAATCATAGACATATTGCAATCCTACAGGTGATGACAACTGAAATGAAGCAATTGTAGTTGGCTCTGGTCAGGATTTGACTGTATAATACTGACATGGGATGGAAGTAAAATCATTGTACACACTGAACCTTCCTGTTGCAGGAAGTTACAGATTCTATGCAGACTATCGTTTTGAGACAACACATTAACTCTGCCTGCAGTCTTGATGCATTTGTTTATATAAGATCTGTTTAATGTCAGGTAAACTCTGCTTGTTGTCATTTCTGCAGGTTAATCAAGAAGCTGGAGCACACATGGAAGGCTCTGGTCCATGATGGGGTGAGTTCCTTGCAAGCATGAAACGTTCAACTTGAACGAAACTTGAAATTTTTGTTTATTTCACCTCATTTATGTTTATTATTATTTGTCTAGCATCATACTTAATCATGTCAATACACTATATAACCACCACTCTTGTTTTTACTCAGTGAAAGCCTGTTGTTGTGTTGAAACACGTTCAAATCTAAGTGTATGTAGATAGGCTTATTAAAATCCAGCTTTAGGAAGAGCTATGGATTACATACAGAAAGTACTGATTGTAGATTCATCACCAGCCACAGTGTTTGATAAAGATAATATTTTAATATAATTGTGTTCATGCTGAAGGGTATACTGAACTAAATCAAATGGTGATTTAAAAGCAAATGTTAGTCTGACATATTGAAAGACAGAATTTTATTTTGTGCTCCTAAACTAATTTAGTCTCATCTCTATATTTTCCTGAAAAAGTGAAATAAGGCTCAAATTCATGTCTCTTTAAATGTGCATTCTATAAAAGAATTGCATACTTTAATCAGCAAATATAAGCATGAATACATACTAATACACCAAAATTGTTGGACTTTTTTTTTTTTTTTTCACAAATGGCTCTTCCATGGAAGTTGCCATTGATGACCTATTTTAATTCACTTCGGCTATTCCTGTAGATAAAACACACACATGGTAATTGACAGCCCATCACAAATGTTCCTTACAATATTTTTTAATTTAAGAACACAGTACTCATCAATATGAGGAAGAATGTAAATATTTTGGTTCCTACTTTACGATTTTTTTTGTTTTGTTTTTGGACTGACCTTCATGATGTTTCATTGAGTACCCTTAAAAAAAGGCAAGTGGTCACAATGATATGGCTGATGTTTCTCATAGCTCCACTAACAACGCCCTTTTGTTCATTTTGAACAATATGTGGGCCTTGAAGATTTAATATTGCAAACATTTAATTAGCAGCAAACAGTGTCTGCTTTAAGTGCATGAAGCTTCTATAACAAAGAGCCATGAGAAGTGGCAGCCTCAGCCGTCCCACGCTCAGTGGTTTACTTTGAGTGCTGTAAATTATGATCAGCTCATCACTTAATGACTTAGACTGAGTCACAGTTTGAAACCTTCTCTTGTCCTGCACAAATGCTTACGCATCATCACTCGACAGCGTCGCATGCACGTCTTATCGCACTCCAAGGTCAATGTCACAAATCAAGGTCAACGTTATACAAGCTCTTTTGCTTGTCCATGGTATTGCTATAGATTGCTGTATTCCTTTATACTAGTTTGTTGGTGGACATATAATGTGCCGAATGCAATACTCTTGTTGGAGACTTCCGGCCCTTTATTTTTTATTTTAACTGTCCAAAAATGGCAAATTGTGTCTATTGTGTGTGTATGTGTGTGTGTGTATATATATATATATATATATATATATATATATACACACATACACACACAATATATATAGATATGTATATACATATATATACAGGTAGTCCCCGGTTCACGGCGTCATCGGTTAACGGCATTTCGCGTTTATGGCCGCCGCCCCCAGTGACGTCATCACACCTCACGGACTTTTTTATGCAGCATTTTATGTTTTTTTTCTTTTTTTTTTTTTTTTTTTTTTAGGGTATTTTGTTAGCTAACTGCTTGGAAACACATTAAAACACGGCCGTTCTAAGTTGTTTTACATTGAAAAAACATGTTTAAAAAGACGTTACCGATCGCCGTTTTAGTTTCTATTTCATTTTCAGTCTAAAATCCGCGTATATGACCGCCACGTGTGTGCAGTTCCGGTTTAAATCTAAATCGGTATACGGCCAGGCCGTTAGAACGGAACTCGGCCGTAAACCAGGGACTACCTGTACTGTACTACATTATTCTACATGGTCTTTGTCAGTTTGGCCTGCTACCAAATGCAGATGCTAAAAAGGGGCTGAAAATGATGTAACACTTAAGCTTGGATTATGTTTAATGTCAAATGTATCCATGACCGTTACTCTCTCTAACACAATGACAGCAATCAAACAGTGCAAATTTGTACATTTTCACAAATCTAAACTCAACGGCGTGTGCAATGTCATAACGTTGTGCTGGTGCTGCAGGCATCCTTGTCACTGGGTTGTAATACAAAAACAGTGTCATATATATCGGTGGGTTATCTTGATGGAATGGCCGATGTCCGATATTTAACTTTATCGCCAATATCGGCCGATACTGATACTATGCTGATAATATCGTGCATCCCTGATTATTTACTTTTGTTTATTATGTATATTCTATTGCTGCCCATTTTACTAAATTCTGCTGCAAAGCCTGTGTCCTACAGTATTAGATTACCACTAGCCACACCAGACCCCCGCTCTGCAGACGGGGAGGTTTTGGAGATGACTCAGAGTGTAGGAAAACCATCCTGTCCGGCTGCAGAGAACGCCTCTGTACCGGATGGAAACTCAGGCTCGTGGGCTTGTGAACGTGACAGCGAGGCAGGGAGGGCAGGAGAGGACATCGAGGCATTCCTTGTGCTCGGCTGAAAACGATTTATTAAAACAAGGTGCCACAGGGGGGTTTCCGTTACAAATTAATGACAGAGCTGAACGAACATGAGCTTGGCAGCGAAGAAGAGAAGAAGTGTTCAGACTAGAGCTTCACGTTTGTTTAAACTTGATGTGGGGGGTGGAATTAGCTGAGTCACACCAGGACAGCATATTTTACTGGATTTAGTTAGGATGCCTGAGTAGAACATTTATTTAAAAAAATGTTTACTTTTCCACTGCAAAGTTCAGTACTGGGAATGGAAGAGGTGAAAGTGAAGTGAGCAACGTGTACTGCTGAACACTCTTCATTTATTCCTGGTTTTTGTAGCTTGTATATTTAAGTAACACCTTCATGTGCTGTGTTTGTTCTGTGTTTTTAGGGTTTCTGGTGCGTTAGGGCAATACAGGCTGCCACCCTGTAAATATCTCCTTGGTTCAAGCAAAGCCTTTCAAGTCGCAGAGCAGAGGAAAGGGAAAAAGGTGTAGCTACACCTCTTTGACTTTGCTTGAACCGACAACCTGTTTACAGCATGAATTAACATTTTGTACCCAGTCTGGAACATTAACAGTCCCAGCTGTGTGCACAGTGAGCTGGTATCAAAAGAACAAAGTAATTTTTGTGTTTTTTTTCCACTTTGGGAATTCTTTTAAATCATCATATTTTATACATTTAGTTTAAAACTTCAAGCTTAAAACTCATCACATTTTACTAATCCAAGTCTTTTTACAAGCTTCAAATTTTCTTTATTGCCATAATTTTAATTTTATCAATCCCAGGAGCTTTCTTGACAAAAAAAAAAAAAAAAAAAGTTCACCAAGATAGTTCAAATCTTAAAGTGGGGCTATGTGAAAAGATTACGAACTACAAATATCTTACCTGGTGTAGATAGGTCCTTCAATAACCTCAGTTTGGAAAAAACAAAGTTTTATTCTGAGAGGCTATTAGCTAGCTAAAGTAGAGTGCTGTTGTCTCAAACCAACTCCAGTCTCCAACATTCATAGCAAGCAACTAAAGACTTGTACATAAATAAATCTTGAATGTAAAACTAATGGCTATATTAGGGTTCATTAAACACTGCTCAACTGCTTTTGAAATTTAAATTTACATTGCTTTAAGATTGTACCATTTTACGTTGGTCTTTGCCATGCTCACATCTCGTCAGTATGGCCAGAATTCAACTACAGTTCTAATTGAGAACTGTTCAAAGAACTACAGTAATTACAACAGGTAAGATATTTATTGTCAACACAGAACCCCCCCCCCCCCCCTTCTAACAATCTGAATTATCCCTAAATGAACCCTATAAACAGAAATATAATAGTAGTAATCACATGAATGAAAAAAATAATAATAATTTTAGGTTGCATCAAACAATGTTATTTACAAGCTAAATATGCTGCAACAAGTTCACTTATAGCCATCACTTTCAGTCTGCTTGGATCAGACAGCTGGAAATAAAAGTTTGCATCGTTTTCAGTCACTTATTTACCACTTCTGAAAAAATAACAGACAATAATTTATTTCTGTAACTGAGTCATTGTCATAGTCATTATTTTAATATGCCACATCTGACACTCACCACTAATCCTACATTACCCATGGTATCTGTTTAACTGTGCACTTTAATTTGTTCTGATTTGTTCATTCACCCAGCAGAGGGTCATTGTTTCAGTTTATTTATGTAGTGCCAAGTCACAACAGAAGTTGTCTAAGGTCACAACAGAAGTCTCAGGGCATTGACTAAACATTTGAGTTTCACATACAGTATGACTGATGAGGTCACATTCATTAGATGGAGCTTAGAGAATTGAGCACTATAACGAGAAAAACTTGATTAATTCTCCTTTAGTGAAGACGGTGCCTCCAGCTCGTGATTGTCGTGGTGTTTGTGAGAATAGCACAGTACAGACTGTGGTGTGCTATTTTGGAATAATGAGAGGTTTATGGTACAAGTTAGACTGGAATCATCCAGGGCCAATGGTTTTGTGTTTTCCACAGTGTTTACACCACAGTTTAGTTCTGTGATTATTGTGTAATTCTGCTGCTTTGTGCCAGAAAGAAAACAGGAAGGATTGCCAATGTTAGCTAAAATGACTTTTGTTATTGTGTGAAAGTTTATGAAATATTCACACTGTTGTGATCCATTTTTCTTCTGTACATTTTTAGTCATCTTTCTCATTCCATGGTTTTTGTGTTATTTCAGCTACTATTTAGCTGTTTTGTGCTAAATTTAGCTTTTTCATCTAGTTCCACTTTTCCTTTAGCTCATTTCATGTCCTTCCACTTTTTTCTAGTACCGTAGTTTACGCTTCTTTTTACATTTTCAGCTATTTTAGTTAATTTCAGCTTTTAGCTAATTTCCTCATTTTGGGGCTAATTTCTGTTATTTAAACCTAATTCAGCAAATATGTGTTCTATCTGCTTTCTTCTACTACCTTAGGCTTGTTCTTCCATTTCAGCCACATTTGAGTATGTTTGTAGCTAATTTCAGCTGTTTTTCAGCAAGTTCTTCAGCTATAAGCATTCACACTGCATTTTCAAAGGAAATGCAATTTCTCTAGTTATCATTGTGTATGTTCCAGAATAATCAGCTTCTAGATGAAGTAATCAACCATTGCTGCAGGTGCTTGTGAACAGAAAAGTTCATCTTTGGAAGAGACAGAATGTTTTGTTTCTGAAGCGCCAAAGAAGAAAAGAGCCACAGAAACAGCTGCAGTTTACATGCAGACCATTATCCATGTCCACACCAGCAAAACAATCACATCATTCACATCGTTGTGTAGCACGCCATTTGTAATAACAAAATGCAGCTGTTCAAGACCTTTTGTTTGATGCTTTATTTAATAAACCTGCAATGTTTAAGGGAGCCTATACGTTACTTCCAAGGAGCTCAGTTCTTCACATTCTCTGCAAACAACCAAAGGAAACCTGAACCTTCCCTGAGAACCATGCGTGCACAAAGCTCATGAGGATAAGCGTGTTTGAGGGGAGAAAATGATGATTTATGTCAGGAGACTGAGGCCAGCTCCTCCTGTACAGGCATTTTATCAGACTGCTGCACCACATGTTCAACAGCTGGATCCTGTGGAGGCCTCGGTTAATCTTTGTGAATCACAGAAACAGAGCTGAAGGCTTTTTGCTTGAATTTTATCATTCAAAATCCTAACTTTTTGCTCACTTAATACATGGGCATTATGATTAGTGAATTACGTGTTTGACTCAGTGCTGCAGCATAATGTTTGCACAACTGGAGCCATAGAAATCCAAGTGTTAAGTAAAAATATGATGTGACACAGCTGTGAAGAAGTAATGAAAATAGGATGTGATTAATTTCCAGAATGACAGAATAAAAACTGACAAGTTTCTCTCTTGCGTTCCTGAGTTAGGTTCCATAAACCTCAGCAGCAGATTATTTTATTCTATGATAATCTCTGACACCTGGTTGTAGTTTCTCATTAACAGATGTTGTGTCTGGTTGTACTGAAGCCAGGTTATCTATCTCTGTCTGAAATGAGTGTCTCGTTGTTCCACGGCCGCGATGGGCCCAGCAGACTGACTGATAGATGTTCCAGATGCAGAGCTCGTCAGTCATCAGTCAGCTCGGCGTGCTGAAGCTGGTGAGGCAGGGACTGGGTGGAGCAGAAGTGAAAGTCATTTCTTCATCTACACTGAGGCATGGTTAGCATTCATTCCTGTTAGTTTTGTGAAGTGGGGGCAGGCAGAAGGTGAGTGGGTGGGATTTTCTTCACACGTGTGGGTGAACGTGCATCAGGCTGGAAGGCTGAATGAAGTAGAAGAAATGCAGCGTAGTTGAAGCATTAGTCAGACACTGGCTAGACCGCAGCCTCATGTTCTCGCAGCTATGCTGTGAGGGTTAAAGACCTCCATCAGGGAAGTAAAGCCAGCCTTTCATTTGGAAAGAGTTCAGTAATTACCAAAGCCCGCTTCAGAGAGAAGCTCTGTAAAGTTCTCGTCTTTTTTCTCTCGCTCACCGACAGGAGTATTATTTTAGGAAGTGAAATCCAGCAGACTAAAGAATACAGTCTCACAGTCAGTACAGTACAGTACGATGAGGTAACCTCTTAGAAATGTTCTTTTTGAGGGCTGACCTCAGTTTGACCTCACATACATCTCATCATGCTAACACGTATGCTTGTTGAGGTTTGAACAAGAAGAATGAGACTGAAACAGCACAACTAAAAACATATGTTCAAATGTAACTTTTCTCACTGTTTTAAAACAATTCACTGCCAGAGACTGGCTGCAGAAGCAGCATCTTCATCTAGATGAGAGCTCGTCAACCATTTTCATCTTGTTGTCTAAACATAAGCTGCGCAAAAAAGCTCTTTAACTGGAGGGATGGACTAATGTGTTGACACACAATAGACAGCTGTACAAAAAATTAGAAGCAAAACTGGATCTTTAGGCTCTTTCTGTCACCCAAAAATTATTGTTTTTATTTATCAGCTAGCCCAGGGGTCTACAACCTGCGGCTCTAGAGCCAGACTTTGGTTCCTCCGCAGCGGCTCTTTCAAGCTTTGACCAAAACTGAAATAAAACTGAATTTTACTGGTTGTTATACAAACAACAAAAAAGTACTGTACTAGTTTTAGATGTTTTAATTTCATTTATTTTGCAAATACTCTAACTTTTTGCTTAATTATTTTTTCCAAAATTAAAAAAAAATCACATAGGACTGCAAAGTTTTATTTTTAAACAACCCCCCCCCCCACACACACACACACACAATAATCTGGTATTTTCATTTGTCTTAAATTGTAAAAATATCAATAAATTTAAAAAATCATTACATATTTTTAGCTTTATAATGTCACCCCTACTGGTCTCCTCCAACAAACGTAAAGTGGCCCATGGGCCACCAGTTGATAATCACAGGTTGTAATTTAGT